>JAGPOW010000229.1:25901908-25936727 GCA_030014935.1 Caiman crocodilus
GGTGCAGACCCCGAGAGAGGGATCTGCATCAAGGAGAACCCAGGGAGAGTGGGGCAGGGAAAGGAGTGGTGGGGTCTAGCAAGCTGAGCCACAGGCAGTGACTTGATAGAGGGGCAGAGACCCTGTTAGGCAACTAGCCGTGTTTAAGTTTAGTAGAGTTTTCTTTTGGTTGTGTTACCCCGGGCTTGAAGGGGCTGGGGCACGGTGGTGGGGGAAGTGAGGAAAGGTGAACTCATCAGTGGTGTGCCAGAGGGAGCAACAACAGGAACACCAAGAACTGCCAGGTAGGGTAAGGGCAAGGTGGAAGGGGAGGAGGAGCCTAGCAGAAGATCTCTACCGTAGGTAGCCAAAGAGGGTAATTGCACGGCCAGAAGCCCCACCCACTGGAAGATCAAAGTCATGGCAGGTGAGAAAGGGGCGGACCACGGCACGGAGCGAGACCTGCCCCAAAGCTACCTGCAACGGCAAGCTGGATATCTGCAAATCCTCGGGGCAAGGAAGCCCGAGATAGGATGTTCTACACCCGGCAGCTACACCCCTGATCAACCTCTTCCAGAGCTGTTTTCATCAGGGCAGTGAATCAATCAAAATTCATCAACGGACTCCCAAGACTGCACATACCTGCGAACGTGACCCCTGGGGCTGACAGCTGCCATCCATCGGCTACCAAGAGGGACATCCCTTGCAGTCAATGACCCTTGGATTGGGTAAGCCTGAGAACTGGGAAGTTACCAAAGTTTGCCAGAAAGGAATAAAAGACAGTGAAGAATGAGCCCCAATGGCACCCTCTTTGACCTGACCAGCACCCTGCCTCTCCAGCCAGAAGGACCAGCCAGCAACCCCCTTCTGAAGCAACATCGCACTGAAAGAAGCCTTGGCTGGCCATCGACGGTGGACTCCAGTGCTTGGGGATAGGTATATCTTGACAGTGGTGCTTAGTGTTCATAGCTAGCTACTGTGAGTGTATGTGTGTGCGTGAATGTGTTCGTTTTTGAGGGGATCAGTACCAAGGTTTATGGTCTGACTTTTGCATCCATTCAATAAACTAGAATTTTATAATGATCCTGTGAGTTAGTCCTTTGTAGCTAACACCTGAAGCGTGTAAAAGTGCCTGGAGGTTCTAAATTTAATGTGCATTAGGAAAAGCCCTTTAATGTGCATGTAGACACACCCAGTGTCTCCTGACCTAACCTATTCCAGTGTGATAGTTACAACAGCAGTGCTATGGCTCTAATCAGAGATCAGGGCTTTAACACCATATTAGAGAGACTTGTGTAGGTTTCTAAATACCAGGTGCTGCCAGCATGTTTGAAGAGCAATTTCCACCAATAACATTAGTCACATAGTCAAAAAAAAAGTTTGATATAGAATTTATTAAATGGCTTATACATTCTTTTCCCTGAAGCCATCCATTTAAAAAAAAAAAAGGAAAAGGAAAAGAAAAGGAAAAACAACCAACAAGCCAACAAAAAACTCCAAAAAACCCTAAAGTCTTTTTGGACTATTTATTTCTTGTAGTGATTTTAGTGTATTTTCCCAATCATCACTGAATTTACCAACATGAAATATTTGCACAGTGAGTCAATATTTTAATATGCATTTTAAAGAGGCAGGAGTGCAAGCAGGGAATGGTTAGAAGACTTGTCTTGGAGATGGAAGAATCTTGTTCTATAGGCAATTACCAAACATAAATTTTTCTCAGGACCTTGAAAAGAGGTACTGAGCTCATATTGAACTGACAACTTCATGTACCAAAAAAAAAGCCAACTCCAGTATGTTTTAAGCTAGAGCAGCAAAAGGCTTGGAGAGTCCCTCTAATGATCTTATAAAGCAGGTATCAAATTTATGTGCAAATAACTAAGTCACATCAGCGAATGTGTAGATGTGCTAATGTACGTTAACCCAGTGTGTGTCCACTGAGTTGGGACTAACTTTAGTCCCAAGTTGGTCTGCACAACCTCGTTAATGTGACTTTTCACGTGCATGCGTAGACGTGCACCTAAAAAGCCTCCGTGCACATTAGGCTAACAGGGGTTACAAGAACAAACACATTTAAGTTGGGAATTTTTTTTTGCCTCCCCGAATGGATATCCTGTGGTAAACCCATCAGCAATTTTAGCCTGAAAAAAATGTCCCTTCTTGAAATAAAAGTTCTGGAAGCCCTCTGTCTGTGTGTCAGTAAAAGGCAAAAGTGTATAATAGTTTTTTTATGCCAGAGTTACACAGAATAGTAGTGAGTTTTCCTTTTCAATGCTCTAGACTCAGATTTTTTCCCCCCACAGACCAACCCTGGGCCACATTTCCCTTTTCGTTAGGATGGGGATGATTTTAGTGTGATCCTTTAACACTGTGCATTTTTTTAAAGGTGAGAAATAACATTGTGGAAATCACTCTGTTGTTTCTGTTTCTTTATTCCAATACTCAGGAGGTAGAATTAAAAATACTGTTGTAAGACAGCTGCAGGTTTGATGCCTGCATCCTAAACCACTGACAATCATCTGGGCAAAGAAGATAGATCTACAGCAAGTTACATATACCACAATACAGGGATTTTTTTTTCCTGTTAGGGTCATGTAACCAAGAAGGAGATGAATTATCTAGTCTCCGTAATGAGCAGATAATTGTCAGATGGTATTTTTGCTCCCAGGCAAGTCTCTAATGGAGGAAAAAAGAGGTAAAAAGGTAAATTGGCTGACTGAGAAATGATTAGGCTTTCATTTGCATTGAGCACAATGACAAAAGATCCTGGGAAACTGAATGCCTGCCATCCTCTCTCTGTAGCCAACATCAGAAGTTTTATTCCAGAAGTTGGCTTTGAGGATTGATGCACTTTTTCAATTGCAAAAAAGTACCATATGGAGATTTAATAGGAGATGACAACACATATGAGACAAGAATTATGCTCCTCAGCTTATGAGAGCATGGGAGTAGATGTGGCCCTTGTCATCCAGAATAGTGACACAGCCTGCAGGTAGGGACTACACTTGATCTTAGCCCACAAGAGGCCAAGAAGTGACAGCTGCCATATTCTCTCCTTATCCATAATTAATTTCTGTAATAGATAAAATGCCCAAACTCATAGATGTAAGTATTCTGCATTTTTTCAGGGCTGCATGTTACAAGTTTGCAATGGATAGGACCCATCAAAGTATTATGTAACAGAAGTCCTGAGCACCATGATCTTTAGATGGGCTAGAAATAACATGGCAGCACTAAGCTGATTACAATTAAAATAAAATGGCTCCTCTATTCTCCTTCCTACAACAGCCAGAAACATGGAGTCATGAGACTTTTCTTTTAAGTTTTGTAAGGCAGATATCTATACCGCAGCCTTCAGTATTTGAGCCCCATATCACAAAAAGGCTCAGTAAGCACAAGCAGTGCAATTCCATGTCCCTTTGTGTTTCTACATGACAGTTATGTGACTGTATACCTGGGCATTTGGGGCACGTAACCCTCCACTGTAGACTCAGAAGCCGATGTGCAGAGACTGAGCATGTTCATTTGTAATGCACTGCTCAGGCATATATGTACATACTGGAGCAAAGGGCCATGAAAAAGTCTGTCTGAGGGAGAAGGCTCCTGTGTTGTGGCCCCAATACCTGGGCAGTTGGAGACAAACAGCAGGAGAGACAGGCTGCATAAAACCCTCGTCCAACAAACATTTGAACTTGTGTCTTCCTGGCCTCTCAGTACAGGGCTCAAGCTATTTCACTACAAATTAGGCCTTTTGCCAGTGTTTCTTTTGAAGCTAGGGCAATGCCCTCTGCATTCACTAGACTGTGAATGAACATGTCAAGTGAGCAGCACAATGGAGGTGTTTCTTTACAACTGGCAATAAGGGTTTACACCAAAACACAGAACTCTCTCCCTTCCAAGGGTGCAGTCATCTGGCCAAGCTGTTAACACTGCTGAACCCCCTGGTTCCACATATTCCCCTCAGGGGGACAGTTTTAAAAGTGCTGCTAGAGAAGACAGTTGATTATATCACACTTCTTGGAGCACTATCCAGCAGAAATCAGAGAAGAGTCTGTTCAAGTCTTCTTCAGGAGAAGCAGGGAGCTGGACCCCAGGTCTCAAGCTTCCTAGATAAGTATTCTTGCCACTCAGCTATTGCTAAAGCACAGAAAGCTTCATCTCCAGCACCTAACACCTGCAGCTCATTGATTTACATCTTGATACATTTTTGTGACTTACCTGGCCACTGTGAGAGGACAGAGGGCAGATGGGGAAAAGGGCAAAGGAAGTCTGGGAGAGGGGAAGGTCAATGCCATTGCTGCAGCCAGGTGGAACTTCCCTGTGAACCATGGTTTTCAGGAGGCAGATCAGAGATGAACTTCATGCGTCTTCACATGCATTTGATCTGTGGAGACTGTTCCCCACCCTGCTCCATGCTCCCTGGGAGAAAAGTGTCTCACAGGCCCCTGCCACCCAATTACGATGGTGAACCAGGGGCTGGGAGATAGGGATGCCCCAGCCCTTACTGTCCATTTGCAATCTCAGAGTGGTGGGCTTGGTACTCCCTGCTGCCGGGGCAGGAGGACATAGTCTCTGCCCAGGCTGTGGTGGCAGAGCCTGTCCCAGCAGCAGGCAGTTCCCAGGGCCCCTGCTGGCCAACTGACTGGGAGCAGATTTGCTCCTATTCAGGTGCCTACACGAGTGGTACTGCACTGTTACTAATTGAAGGTAAACTTGTTACTTGCATTTTCTGGTAGCAAATTTACTCATGATTAGTGAGGTTTACTGTGCAGTAACTATGTTCACGTGTAGAGACGCATGCTAACTGCACAATAAACTATGCTACTGTGCAGCAAAGTATCACACATAGACATTCCCACTGCACACATCTACACGTGTGCCCGACTGTACAGTTGTTACTGCACGATCATTTAGTACTTGCTTAAGCAGCTGAAGACCAGAAGCAGGAGACACAGGCTCTATGAAGCCCTTATCCAAAGAAGAGTCTAATCTGTGTCCTCCTAACTTATTAATACAGTACTCAACTTATTTCACTACAGATTAGGTACTCAATAGGCCTATTGCCAGTGTTCTTCTCGAAACTGGGCCAATGCCCTCTTAATTTACTACTGCTTAAGCAAATACTAAATGACTGCACAGTAACTGGCATTACTGTGCAGTCCCAGTGCCACATGGTTTTTTTCCCATGCTACTGGGCAGTAACAATGAGCTGATGCGCAACAGCTCATTGCTACTGTGGCAACTGGCATCACGGTTCACGCCCACCGATGCTACGAGCTTCAGCAATGTAGCTCATTGCTACAGTGGTGTAGCATCTTGTGTAGTTGAGCCAATTGAGAAGCAAATGCAGCAGAAAGGTATTCCTGCCTGCATTATACTATAGTCAGGCATTTTGTTTCTGTTGCAGCTCTTCCCATTTCAGCTCCAGCATGCTTCCTGAAAAATTGAGGCTTGTGGAACAGTTTCACTTTGCAGTACTGATGGCAGTGTGGTACTCCTGGCCAGCTTTGATAGCCTGCTGGTTGAGAACCACTGGCCCAGGGAATGGACTGTGTGTCATTGCATTCCCTTTTGTGGAGTTGGCCGTAACCACTTGTGAGCCTTATCCACACTACCCCAAGGACAGACTCAGGCTGGACATTGGTCTTGATTTTCATGTCAGTATTTGAAGTCAAATATATTGTGCTGCTGGAAGAATTTTTCTACCACTGCTTATTTGACCATAATGTTATCTGTCCTTTCAGTTGCAAGGAAAATGTAGTTCCCTTTCCTTATACTTTATTAGAAGTGTAATGCATTCAGCAGCTAAAGTCAGAGATCAAAGCAGGCTTTCAGATTGGAATACTGCAATATGAAAACACAGAATATGCCAATATGTTTCATGTTTTCTGAAACCCATGAATGATAATATACTTTATGATAATACACACTTTTCTTGGATGCTATGTAAGCATGAAAAAAAAATGATACCCATAATTTCAGCCTTGAGTTCATATTGAACTGGCAAGCACAAGAACTTTAGCTCAGAGGTTATAACAGCTTGTGCTGAAGAACAGGCTTAGTGGCTATCAACTGTAATAAGCTCACTTCCTTGTAACTCAAGCACACTGGGGAACACATACTATCAACAGACCACTGAGTTATGTGAGCCCAGAAATTTAGATTGGGATTTACCCTAGGGATCTTCTGAAAAATATTTCCTGTAGCAAACCAATATCTCTCTTAGGCTGAGAAAATATTTGGATCTTGAAATCTCAGCGTCTCAGCCCAGAAGCATATCTGGGTGGAAGCAGCACACTGGGCAGTGTCACTAGTTGGGCTGCAGGTAGCAGCGGCTGGGCCATCAGCATTGCAGCTGCTGCTTTTGCATTCCCCCCAACTCATTCAGAACTGGTACCCTAGTCATCCTCGCCTTATCTGGGCTACTGTCTCAGCCAATGGCTTGTATGCTAAGATATTCTCTGTGGATATATTCACTTGGAAGAGTATGATGGATCATTTTGGTAAGATGCATCACTTAGTCCTCCTTCTTTGATTTCCTAAATGTTAACTTATTTCCATAGAGGAAGGATAGACTGAGATCTCCGTCTACTAGGGTGCCAGAAACTTTGAAGGGTCCCCTGGCCCTTATGCTGAAACAACTGCACAAAGTGAATGCAGAGCTAGTTAGAGGTGCATCAACACGACAGCCTCACAGAAGTACAGTAAAAACATTTGGAAGGACAGATGTGTGCTTACACCTTGCAGGATTCAAAGCACATGCAGATAAATTATCCTGTACCTGTACTGAGGACAGAGGTCCCAACTGAAAACTTTGCCCCAGAAAGGTGTTGTTTCTCTAGAAATAAGTGAAAGGCCTTGATGGCTGAGGCAAGAGCAGGTTTAAATTTTTGTTTAGCATAGCAACAAAGGAATTTGGGCTATAGCACAGATGTTATACTTCCTTCTTATCCAGAATTAGCACTGTGTCGGAGTCAGTACGGATTTCACATCAGAGATTTCTAAGATCCAGGACTTACTGCATATTTAATAAGCAGAGGAATATTTTTAGAAATTCCTCCATGGAGAGGCAGATGTTCAAAATGAGGGAGAAAACACCTCCTCAGGTGTTTGACTTTACAGTCTTCTAACTATGTTCAGGAAATGGAATTAAGCTACTCTGTTTCTATCCAGATAGAGATTGGAAGCCTAGACTACTAAGGATCAGCAAAGAAGTCACTGCACACCGAGATACATAAAACACTAAAATCATACTGCTTTAAATACAGAGAGGCAGTCAGCTGTGTTATCTGAAATCAAGTAGAAGGCAGGACAAGGTAGCACTGGTTAAGTTTTAAAATAATATCCTATTCTGCCCTCTACCATATTTCCTTAAGAGAATTCAAATTGTATATATCTTTTGCCTTTACCTAAATTTTATTTAAGTTAGGTGTGAAACACCATGTGGAAAAGAATTGCCCTAGCTCTGTGCTAACTGCTTTCCTGTTGACAATTCCTCTAAAAAAAGTTTCATTCCTATAGGAGAAAAAAATGGAAGGGCTCCCTCATACAGGAAAGAATACATTTAATTTGCACATAGTTGGGCAAGGAAGGATCTTGGGACGTGGAACAACTGCCAGGTTCTCTCTGTCCAGCAGTGCACTATGCGCTGCGTGCAGTGGATATAATCAGCGATGATGTTTGCGTGTGACAAGTTTTAATTGTGTTAGTGACAAAAGATGTCTGCATGTCTTGAGAGCAATTTCCAACACAACACCATGCTGATCAGTCAGCAAGAAAAGCTTGATGTTAAACTAATTAGAAAAGAGATAAAACTATTTTTTTTTCTGAAACTGGGGCGGGAGGGAAGGAAGGGAGTACTGTGAGCCTCTCCTTAGACCAGCACACTATGTCTAGGTTTGATAGCAACAGGGCGGGTGTGGGGTGGGGAGGGGAAGGGTAGACCACATCTGCACCTGCAATTCACTGCACAGGCAAGCTCTCCTGCTTGTGCCCCCTGCCTCCCCCATCTCCTCCCCACCTTTATTTCGAGTTATTTTGTAATCACCTCTAACTGCACGCCTCAAAAAACACAAATCAGGACAAAATATTTTTTGAAATAAAATTAAAATGTAGTATAGTAGATATTTCATTTTAAAATAGGATTTTTTTTTATTTATAATTTTTTAAAATGATATCTTCTGAAAGATTTTGTGTGTGCAGCCCTCGGCAGCTCACCAGAAGTCATTAACAGGGGTCCTGGTTTTCCCTGATTAAAAACAAATTCCCATTTTGGATTAAAGCAAACCAAAATCCACATTTTTTCATGAATAAAATGAAACATGACTAAGATAGATAGATAGATCAATTTTAATCATAGAAAAACGTGGATTTTGGTTTACTTGCATTCAGGCTTCAGTGAAAACGGAACACCTCTCTCTCTCTCCTCGCTAAAGTGGTGCTTCATTTTAATCACAGCAAAATGTGGATTTTGTGTTACTTGTTTAATCAAAAAAGTGGGGATCTTTTTTTTTTTTTTTTATCAGAGAAAACCAGGATCCCTGCTTATTAAATAGCTCACCAGCTGAAATAATTGCCCAGCCCTGGCTTAGAAGCTGAGTTCAACTACATCATACCCAACCGGTAGAATGAAACTACATTGTCACTAAACTAAATTACATGTTCAGTAAACATTGAAGCCTGAATGAAAGACCACCAAGGATCATTAAACATGAGAGGGGGCCAGACATAAAATTATATAATAAAAATTCAGGTAAGACACCAACTACTAATGCTGATGACATAAGGCTAATGGGAAGAAATTGCCCTGCACCCAGGACAAAAGTAAGAACCGTGTTTGTAAACAGAAATTTGCTTTCCTCTAAGACTTATATGTGGAAGGGGTAGCTGGCAGAACACTCCCGAGAGAAGATCAAAAGAACCATTAATAGCAATGTCTAGAAGGAAGGTGAGGAAAGGCTAGAGCTTCAAGGCTTAAAGTACCAGCGGAGGGATTTTCTTTTTCCTTTGGTCATTTAATGGCACTTTTAGCATGTACTTTCAGGTACCAATCCTGTTTCCCAGTGGCGAGGCAGCATAGGTGTACATACAATTTGGTGGCATACACTTAGCATGATCAGAAGGCTATACACTGGTGAAACACATATATGGACACTTTTGTCTGCCTTTACTGAAAAAAGTAGGTAGCCCTGAAGCCATAACTAGCAGATGACAGGTTCTTCATTGTTTTAGTCCCAATAGTTGAGAGCATAAGACACTCACGTGGAGTGCTGGAGGTTTGAGTTCTAGGCTCCATTGCTCACAGGGGCTTGAACCTTTGTCTCTCACATTTCTTAACCCAATATGCTAACCATAGTGTCACAACTTAGGCATCATAAGGGATGCATGCTAGCACTCTTTTTGAAGCTTAGCCCTTGAGCATCCAAGAGCAGCAAATATGTGGAGTCAGGAGGACTAGAGCAAGTAAGAGGGTCTGTAGCTGAAGGCAGAAACGGGCACCACTGAACTGAAGCAGATGAGCTGCGACAGAACATGCCCTGCTACAGCTTTACTAGCTAACACACATTGCTCCCTGTCCTGCACTGGACCCTCTGTTTCTAACATGTATGCCAAAAATACCACTTTACATGACTAAACACTACACTTAGATGAATAAAAGAAAGAGGATTTCACTCTACATGTTTCATTAATGTGCTTTATGGTCTCACATCCTCTTGAAATTAGATAAAGGTAGGACATAGAAGCATTTTCTCTTTCATTTTTGATCTGCAAAGTTGATTAGGAAAGGCAGACAGTTGAGATTGGACGTTCTTGTTGTCCCATGTTTAAAGATGTTTAACCTGGAAAATATTTTCCCTGTCTTAAAAGAAATACAAGTGCTTAATCAATTGCCCAGAGGGAAGCCAAAGCATTTCTGTCTTCACATGGAAAATGTTCGTCACCTTTTCTTAGAAGCAAACTCCTATCCTAATACTCTAGGCTAATCTGAAAACAGCAGTAGCATGTTCAGCGCATCTATCTCTTTCAAAAGAGGATGGACACCTTGGCATTCCCTGGCAACTCTAGTGAAGCTATTTTGGAATTCTCCCCTTAAAACGAAGGTCGTGCGTAGATGAAATGAGGGGCATGCATGCACGACATTTTCAAGTGGGCTAAATGCTTTTCCACCACTTTAACAGGGTCAGTGTTTGCACACAGCAGCAGCATATTGCACATTAACTACAGCTGCTGTAGGAAATTCGGTGGTGTAATGCACCTTAAATGACTTGGAGCACAAGTCCTACAGCTGTGGAGTGAAGCACGTGGCTCTGTGCAGCTCAGGGGCTCTATAGGAAGCCCTGCAGGCAGCCTAATAGCAGCCCGGGAGAGCAGGCTTCACTCAAGAAAAGTGGTGAGCCTGATCTCCGCCCCCCACCCCTGAACCTGCCTTCCTGCCTGCCCTGCGCATGGGCCCAATGCTTCCTTCCACAGCTGTGGTGCCCCCTGGGACCACCCGAGCAGGGTTCCTGCAGGTAGTGCCTCTTGGAGCAGGGCCACAGCTGCCATGCACCAGCACCTGTCCCCCGGTGCTACCCCAGGGACCACTCCACCCGCCGGCAGCTCACCCCCTCCTCCCCACCACCGGAGAGTCAAGTAAGTGCAGGGTGTGTGCACGATACAGGAGTTTAAAGGGCCCTAAATTAAAGCCGTGGGTTTTCAAACTCCACTTATTATAGCATCACCTCTAATAGACCTGGCTGACAGGTTTTAACTGTGTTGTTCACAGATAGCTGTGCCTTTGAACCTGGACATAAAAAGAAAAAAAATCCCATGTTAACCAACATAAAGTTAGATATAATTAGATAAAGTTGGATTACTACTGCGAGTTAAATAATCAAGGCATAAAGAGATTCCCCATCCTCTATGTACAGTTCTTAAGAATCCATTGGTATTATCTCTCTTGACAAGGTGACTAACAGGAGGACGAAGAAGCAGATGGAGATGATGGTGAACTGAGGAAAAATTGGGACTAATTTACAGGGATTATGGGTGATAAATAAGCCTGAGATATTAAATAATCACCACCCTCAGCTAATAGCAAATTGTCTGCGTCTGTACTTGTAGCAGGTTTGCATTTTGAAAAGTACAGAACACCACGGATTTGATATGGCAAAGAACTGATGGCCATTTGAGAGATTACTTCTTCATGGAGACATTTCCTCAAGTGATCAGAAAAGAAAAGAGAAGCTAAACTAATGAGAAAGGTGACACAATGCCTTATGCATTCTCTTCTCCAACAAACTAGAATATATGCTTATTAGCCTTGTGTTATATTTAATTCCATAGTTATTTATATCACATCCATCACATACCCGATCTACCATCATGTGTCTTCCTTTGCAGTGTGGTAAAAATGCTTTTGATGCGTTTGTCTTCATAAAAACAGTCAAAAGAGAGGAAAAACTTACAGATGGATATGACTAAAGATGTACCAAAGAGGGAGAATAAAACTACACAGTTGCTAGAAATCTGCAGGTTTCAAGTCTGCACCATGAAATAGAGCACTGATGGTCACTCTTGCAGAAATAAGCATCTATGACTAAACTATATGAAGCATAGAAAGAGGAGCTTGTTTGCTGAAGGGTATGTCATCCAAGTGAATAGAAATCAACCTGTTTATGTGTTTAAGGCACAGATGACATGTGGTGACTTAAAAACAAGTCCTTTCTCCTGAGTGGAGGGAGAAAGGATGCTTAATACGGTGAAACTAGGTTCAAATTTGCTATTGATCCAGTGACACAGGATCCAACATATTGAACTACCCTCATTTCTATTCTTCACCACTATTAAACTGGATGATGCAGGCAGTATCTGGAGTCAGAGATCATCACAGTTTTTTAGAGGAACATAGGACTGGAAAGGTCTTTGTGGCCATCAGATCCAGTCTTTCACATTCATAGGCAACTGTTTGTCCAAAAAAGGTCCACAATAATTTTTTTTTCAGATCCTGTACACACCAGAACAACAAAGCACATGATTTAAAAAATGCTCAGCTGATCCCAGAAAGTGGATCATGTTTTACAGCGGGGTGGACAAAATGCAGCCCGGGGGGGGCTAGATGCGGCCCACCAGGCCGCTCTATCTGGCCTGTCGGGCCCCTAAAAAATTTAGAAAATGGATATTAATCTGCCTTGGGCTGCCTGTCATGTGGACCTTGATGGCTTGCTGAAAGTCAGTAAGCGGCCCTCTGCCCAAAATAATTGCCCACCCCTGTTTTACAGTACTCAGGAAGATGCCCCCTCCCCTGGCAAGTCTTTACCAATTTGACCTGGAAAAAAATCCTTCTTGTCCCTAAGTTAGGTAATCAGTTTGACCATGAACAAGTGAGCAAGACCCACTGATCAGTTTCTCAGTTGCATCTAGAGTGGGAGATTGAAGATTTCTTAGGTACAGAAAATGACAATGTTTTGGGACCCAAGTCCCACACAGGCCTCCCACTCAAATGTTGCACTTCCCAAACCTCTGGGGAAGTTGGGCAAAGAAAAGTGATACTAAATCAACTGCTTTCATTGTGCATGTTCATATTTCATTCTTCTCCCTACAAATGGCCAACAAGCAACGTGTGATTACTTCTCAAGGGTTGTGTCTGTGTTTATCTCTCTCAAGAGTCATCAACATACAGCCTATGGGCCAGACACGACCCGCAGAACCACTGGATTCAGCCAACAGAGGACTTTGCCTGTGCACATACCCATGCATGAGCCAGGGCTGGGAAATGTGGAGCTGCATTGGAGCCAGGCGGCTTGCAACTGCACTTGTGCTGCAGCTGGGAGGCCAGGGTGTAGGAAGAAAGAAGGGAGAAAGAAGTAGCAGTAGCACCAATGGACTTTACATTAGCTGGAAGCTGCACTTACATTGCAGCCAAGGTGCAGAAGGATGAAGAAGTGACAGCGGCACAGGAGTGGCTCCCAGATGCTTGGCCCAAGCTTGGGCATAGAGGAAGCCCCTCTGCTCCTGATGTGCTGTGGAAACCATCTGGACCAGATGGATCTGGGTCATTGCTGTCCATGGCTTATTAAAGGTTGCCAGCTGCTGACCCAGTTAGCTATCTATATGACCTTGTCACTAGAGGGTCTAATTTACTCACAAAAATCATTGAGTATGTTATCACATGACCCTTTCTGCCAATATTATTATTTGCGCTTTACAGAGACAAAGGATGGAGACAGACATTAAATGGTTTGCAATGGTTAGAAATACCTGGTGAAGACAGTCAACATTCAAATGGCTGTCCTTTGAATCTATTTCAGGTTATGAGCCACACTCCTTATATTCCCATGGCTAAACAGTGAATAACAAGAAAAAATATTACATTTTCTGGCTGTCACTTTGGAATGATTTGTTTTGCATAAATGTCAGGCTGGAAGGAAGACCTTTCCATTTCAGAACAAAATGGCCTGAGTCAGCAGGTAGGACAGGGCACTGTTAGGTTACTTCTCTGCTTGGGCTTAGTTTTCAACTGACTTTCAGGAATGCATGTAATTCAACACTGGGTTTTGCTGCCTACTCTATGACCAGAAGGAGAACATTTTGATCTTTGAGGACATATACAGAAGACTGATTCACTTCTATTCCCATCAGGATGTAGGAGATTTAGGGATATTTTGCTTAGTGAAAAGCAAGTTAGACTAAAAAATAGTATTTGTAGGCCATCAAACACAAAGAAATTCAAGTGTGCTTGGGAGATAAAATGGAACCATTCAGTCACTGGACAGCCACCGATCTGAAGTTTACAGACAGATTACTCAACATTGACCTGTCGATGAAACAAACTCGTACCTAAATATATCAGTCATGACAAAAGGAAACATATTACACTGGGGGAACATATAACCCAGGAGCAGAAGTACAGCCTATTAGCACTGTGTGAAACGGCACCATTCTGTTTCGCCTTGCGTTTCAACAGAACAGCTTTTCACTTTGAATTTAATTTTGATTTGAAGCCGCTGTTTCATTTTGTTTCGTCGAAACATTTTCAGTGTTTTGACACTGTTTCAACATTTTGCCTATAGGCTATAATGGGGAAGCTCAAAACAGCCTATAACATTGTCATTTATGGCCTGATTTAGATGAAACCTGCAGAAATGGTAGCCCCTTCTGAGGGCATGGTGCCTGCCAAGTATCAAGGCAATAGCTGCAGGGGTTTCGGGGAAACTGCACCTCAATGTCTTGAAAGCAACAAGCTCATGTCATGGGCATGTGTTAAGCTACAGCGGGGTCAAAACTACAGGCTTGCTCGCCCCTGCTGTGGCCACAAAGCCTGCCAGCTGTCAAGGAGCTCGGTGCAGGAAGAGCCTGGGTTCTGGGGCCCTGCACCTCTGGCTGATGACCTGGAGCATGCAGCTCAGTAACTGACACCAAGGCAGAAAGCAGGGTAGTGCAAACAAAGCTGCCCTTTTTGCAGTTTTTCCATCCCTCCCCCAGAGCACTGGGATTGGAAGAGACCTCAGGGAAGGGCAAGTCACTGGCCAGCTACACAGTCAATAATGAGAGCAGTCCTTCCCCACCCCCTCTTCCCCTCCTTCCCGCTCCCTCTCCTTTCTTTAGATTCTCTTCCCCTGCAGGCAAGCCCAGCTTGAGCTTGGAAACTCAAAATGTTTCAAAATCTTGAAACATCTTGATGTGCCCCATGTCGTTTTGAGGCTATTTCAAAGCTCTCTGTTTCGTTTCGATTTCACTGTTTTGAGCTCAAAACGAGTCGAGACAGCGTCAAAACAAAAATGACAGAAATTTTGCACAGCCCTACAGCCTATCGCCTGCTTTCCTGGACTTTCCCGGCAATAAAATCTCTCCAAATTTGTTTAGAATAGGAGAATATGATTAGCTAGTTGAGGAACTGGAAGAACAAAGAGAAGAGAAAGCTCTTCATTGTATCAAGCTTTGTGACAAAGGATCCTGGAAACAATTGCCTTTCTGCCTCCTAGAATCAAAGATCATTGCCATTTTCAACTTCTAAAAGTTTGGCATTATTTTTCTGAATTGGTTGCTGAAAATTGAATAGAGCCAGGAGCAGGTGGCATCTTTTGGAAGCCATTTGCGACTCACCAGCAGAGAACAAGAGATAAAACCCTGACTAAAAAGGTGACAAAATGTCTTCTCTTCCTCCAGTGAAATAAAGCTTGAAAAGGATGTCAGAAGCACTGCTTGAAAGGTCTGCGTTCTGTCTACCTAGTGTAGTCTCTGTTATTAGAGCAGACTATCTACCTACACACGAATGACTAAACACACGTAAGTTAAGGCAGCACTATCTGTTTCACTGTATGGCGTCAAGGCATGGATCCAAAAATAATTAATGACCGGTGAAAGCCTGGAAAAGCAATTCAATCACAGGTCGGTCTCAAGACAATGTTTACAGAGCCCTGGATTGCAACTTTACCTGTATCAGCATCTGTTTTCTGGGGAAAGATCTTCATAAAGAAAGGAAAAATATATATTCAGAGTTGAATTATCTCCTGCTCAGTATGAATGAATGTCATTGTCAAGGAAAAAGAAGATTCCCGTCTTATTTAGAATAATATAAGGTGGCACAATGGCAAGCAGAATAAAACTCCTGCTGCATACATCTTCATGAGCAAGAATCAGTTAGCCATCTCCTAGAGAGATGCAAAAAGTTGAAATCTGACTTAGTTCATAATAGAGAAATAGTAGTGTCATACCTTCCTTTCTTCTTTTAGAAAATTCAGGAAAAAAAAATGAATTTGCCTTCCACAGTGGGAAGAATATGATGTCTTCACCTCCCATGCCAAAAAGGATCAAACATGTCAAACATGTGTCTGAAAGGAGGTAGAGTTAAAACTTTCTATCCTTAGATATCAGCAGGTTCAAAGCCAGCATCATTGTGGATCAGCTGGTTAATAACAAATATAACAACAACAAATTATATACACCTCAGGAAAAGGGATCACTCTTTATTAAGAGTTACACAATCCAAAGGCAAACCAGTTGTCACTTTCCTAAGCAAAGTATACAGGTACTGATTGCAATTCTCCCTGCAAAATGTCACAGAAGAAAGAGTAGGAAGTAGCTTAACGAAGACAGGGTAGGCTCTCATCTACTTCTAGAATAGAAACAAAGGATAATGGGATATTAAACAGTTGCCTAGCAACTTCTTACCCAGTGGATGCATCTACGTGTGCAATTAAATCAAAGCAATAAACTCTGGAACTTATCATGCGGGAGGTTATTGCTCCCAGGTGCCTCATTTACACATGAGCCCAGGGCTGCAGCATGTTGAGCTGGGTCAAAGCATCCCCACCTGCTAGGGGGCCAAGAAGTCAGTCTGCCAACCCAGGGCTGGTCCTACCTAGCTCAACATGCTGCAGAGGCAAGGGCCTCGGTTCAGGGCTACCTGACGGGGACTAAAGCAAAGTAAACCACTCTGCAGCTGCATAGTACTTGTCCTTACACTTACTATCCTCTGCTGTGGTAATTAGTTTACTCCTGCCTAATAGGACTGTACATGTAGATGCAAGACATTTACTGTGGAATTAGTCAACGCGGCAGTAAACTTTGTGTGTAAATATACCCAGTATCAACCTATGTGATGGATGCAAAGACTGCAGTAAATGATTAGTGTTGATCAGTGGTCACTGTTGGTTCCAAGACTTGGGAAGTGCCAGCTTGTTTGGGGACCAAATTTACACATGGACCATTGCTCTGACTGGTCTGAAATAAAAGACAGATACTAACCGATATGGAAATGGAATAAACATTGGGTTTTTAAAATTATTTTTCTTGCAATCATCACATGAAAAAAATCCATCAAAAAAGCCATTCTCGGAAGCTTTTTCTTTCTTTCTTTCTTTATTGAGTGGTTGATGAGTATCCTTCACTGAAGCAATTGAGTTCTTCATAATTTTTACTTAATTTATTTTTGCAAGGCCCATGCTTACTGAGGCAAAATCACAGGATCCACTTTAAAGAACAAGGAACACAAATACACTGAGATTAAATTTCTTGCCTTAAGCTATACAAGGAACCTAATGAATAGGTAGGTTGCAAAGCAGCACCTCTTCTATTACCCTAGCAAAAGTGCCAACGCTCCCCTTGACTAAAAGATTTGTTAGAAAAGACCATAAGCCCCACCACCAGCTTGCTCTGATCCTGTAATCTTCAAACCTAAGGCACAAAACAATTCCAGATTGTGCTACAACATTTTGCTTGATAACTAGTATTTGTTGCAGGCTCACAGGGATAGCACACAGCTTGGACAGCAATATACTGAGCAGGGAATTATAAAACTACACAGTTTTAGAATGGGAATGAATTTCCTTCTGTGGTTGCTTTAAAATTTTAAAGCATTGTTATGTAGCTGGGAAAAGGTTTCCTCTGCCTCTGAAATAAAATTCTGAATCAATGGCAGGCAGGAATGTGGAAGCCCTTCACTTTCCCCCTCTTTTTGTGTTTTTCAATGAGATACAAAAATGATTGTTGAGCAATCTATGGGCAAATGTGCATGTTCAAAGGACTTAAGTATAGTAATCATTTCCTTCAAATGAGAACAGATTGATTTACCTTTCTTGCTAGAGAGCAGAAAAAGTTGGGGATTCTTCCTTTAACAGTAGAAAATTCCTCCCTTCTTCCTATGCATAGTGTTTTTTGGGCTTAACAGGTCCTCAGGGCATAATGTTCCCAGGAGGTGGAATTGAACCACTCTGTTGCTAGACAGCAAATATTTAAAAGCTTGCACCCCAGGCCAATATGGATCACATGAACAGAGTAAATTTGCTTGGACTAGAGCACTTAAAGTTTGCAAATAATAATTATGTGATCTAACTAAAGATGCATGGAACTGCTTTCTAGTTGGTATAATTTATTCAAAAGACATTGCTAACTTGAGAGCAAAAAAAGAAAGTGGAAGGACTGTCTGATTAAGGAAAAATTTGCTCTTATTTTCACAGGACATTGACAAAACCTTCTGGAAAATCGAATAAACTACCATGCTTTCTCATGTTATTGTATACCAGGCAGTGACAGAGACAAAACACTTTTGCATTTCCAAAAGTTTGAAATGTCTCTTCTAAATGGACGCACCAACACATGCCACTTCTAAGCAGGGTTAGCCTAAAACTGACATTTTTAAAACACATTAAAGGCATATATCTACAAGTTCACACCCTTATTGCACCTTAAAAATGGTGATTTAAGGCTATGTGAGCCTAAATTTGCTACCTGCTTTATACATAAATGCATTATGTATAAAGCAGGTAGCAAATTTAGGTGCAAATTGCTATGTCGCTTTACCACATGTGTAGACCCACTGATATGCATTACTGAAGTGCGCGTCAATGGATACACATAATGTGCATTGACATAAGAGCATGTCTGCACTTACACTAATGCAGCTTAGCTATTTATGCCTAAATTTAATGCATCTTAATGTGCATCCATGGGTAGATGCACTTCTAAATTGCCTTAACACACTTTAGTAAAGATGCATTACGTTTAGGCGTGTATAAATACACATGTAGACATGCCCACTGAGTACAAATATAATAAGAATTACATGTTTTCTTCACATCCTGTTTGTTTTTCTTCACAGTGGGCACATCTACACAAGATGCTAACTGCCTCGTAGCCGAATATTACCGCGCTATAGTGTCATGGCAAACAAGTGCAAATATGTATCGTTCATATGCAAACTGTTATTAGGCTACTGCACAGATAGCATCACTAAAAAGCTATGCACCAGCTCTTCTGCACAGTAGCACCAGTTACTGTGCATTGATTTAGTACTTGGTTATACAAGTACTAAACTTAGTGTGCAGTAACTACGGTGCATTAATGTGTAGACATACTCAGTAGGTTAGTGATTTTGCAGAGCTCCTCTTCATAAAAGCAAAAGGAAAGATCTTACTCAACTTCCATAATACATCCACTCAGGCCCAGTGATAAAAGATCAAGAGATATTGGAAAGCCTTCATCCTCTCTCCTTATCCAGTGCAAAAATTTTGGCTTCTTGCCCCAGGATGATGAGAAGGTGCCTGTATAGGCTCCCTGCATAGTGAAATGCAGACCTAAATGTCTCCTAGCCATTTGGCATTGAAGCATCTAGAACAAGCCACTGGGAAATGTTAAGCATAGGAGTGTTTTTGAACTCCTGCCCCTCCTTCAAGCTTTTTTGAGCTTAGATGAATAACTCAGGGTTATGAAGAAGGTGCTTCTATACTATACTATACTATACTATACTATACTATACTATACTATACTATACTATACTATACCATCAGGATCTATATCATTTAGATAGGAAGAACTTTCCTATCATGCATCATTCCAAAGTGCATGACCATGGTGGTGATGCCCACCTGTCAACTCAATAGAGTAGCAGTAACAGCTTTGGTCAAGGAAGTGGGATATTTGGATTCTATCCCCTCTTCAACCTGAGGAAGGGCCTTGTTTCTAAGTCTAATACCCTGTCAAAGAGATTCAAACCCACGCTTCCCAGAAGAGAACCTAATCATCAGTCTTTGGAATAGGTAGATGGGGCTCTCCCATTCCTCCAGTTGAAACACAGCCCTGGGCAGAGAACGGTACAAGATTAATGGGGCCAGAAGGGAAGAGAACAAGTGGGAACATGAATCTATGTTCCTGAATGGGAGGGGGACTGTTTTGCCCTGAGGCAAGAGTCTTAGTTCTGCCTTCTGCCACCTACCAATGACTGTCTGATCTAAAACGCACAATCTTTGCAGCAGAGTTCAATCGTAAATTAGCTTGAGGTTTGATCCTTAAACTCCTGGCTATTCAGGATCATTAGGAATGGAAAAATACTCCATGCCAAGCTATACTATATAAATCATGAAACAATCTAGGAATTTGTGGGGTAAATTCACCACTGGAAATGAATTGTTCTGTCTCCCTGTAATAATTGCCAGTTGGTATTCACTTTCCAAAATGGTTTTATTTTATTCTGTAAGGCATACATGGAACCACTGGCTGCATAAGGAACCAGTGGGCTCTAATTTGCATCCAGGGTGATGACTGCACAGTCAGTGTCTTGCGTAGACGTTGCCAATGAGTAGGGCAGTTGTTTCGGTTCCCAAGAAAAGGCTCTTGGGAACCAAAACAACTGCCCTACTCATTGGCTACATCTACACAAGACGTTGACTGTGCAGTCATTACTGCATATTCATTTAATAGTTGTATAAACAAATGCTAAGCAATTACTAAAGGACTGTGCAGTAACCAGTTACCAAGAAACAGCTGTTTCATGACACTGACTGCTGCAGTCACTCATGATTACTATGCTGTAGCATCACATCATGCTTCCTGCCACGCGACACTATAGTGCAACAGTCTCAGGCTACTGTGAAGTGTCTTTTGTAGGTGTGCCGATTCTGTATTGAATATAACACTGTTTGATACCGCAGTCAAGGTCAGAAGTCAGTACATATTGTTTGAGCAGGACCAGGCCATGCCAGGTAGTTTGGGTAGGAGATGGGAATATTAAGCCTGTGATATTAAGCTATTTAGGAATTAAATAAATGGATTATAAATAAGAGGAGAAGGAATACAGGGAATAAAGCTTGCGGGAATCTTCTGACAAGGCAGTTTTGTGACCATACGTTCCAACTCAGTGCAGTACCTCACACATGGAGATGTGTTTTCCTGACCTTCGCAAAAACACAGGCAGGGTCCGTTCCACTGGCAAACCACCTTCTAACCTATCAGCCGGTTTAATGGGACATCTGCCAATTGCTGCCTCCAGTACTGCTCTGTGGGAGTGTCTGCATGTGGCCATATGGTGCCATTGTTATTGCACCATCATTTAGTACTTTGTTTTGGAAGTACTAAATGACATCCCAGTAGCAGCCCATGCCGCACTGTGCTGGGCACGTGTGGTTACTTTTAGCTGCTACATCGCCATAGCAGCGCGCTATAACGAGGGAGGTGTTGCTATGTTAACGTAGCTGCAGCATCATGGTTTGTGACTGTCAACGTTACAGTGCCCTGACAGGTCACTATGGCAATGTAGTGTCAATGTAGACATGCCCTGTGACGCATGCCATAGATTCCCTCCAGGTTAGAGACTTCAAATTTTCTAGAATTTGTAGCTCCAGAGTCACTTGATCTTGTGAAATGCCCTGAGTTCCAAAAAGTATCATACACATGCCAAAGAGCTGGAATTGGGGTTTTTATCTATTTATTTATTTTTGATACAGACACAGGTTTGAAGACTGGACTGCACACTGCTGTGAATCATCACAGAAAATCAGAACTCCCAGCTGAGTTATATAAAGCTCAGAAAAGCACTGTAATAACCACAGGCTGGTTTAGCTAAGGGAGAGGAATCACTATACTTCAGAGTCCAAAACATAGCTGCCAGCTGGCATCGTTTCTTCAAACCAGGATTCTCTTTTCTTTTTCCATACATGGAGTGAGAGGAAGGTCTGGTTGGATTAAGCATGGTGCGTGCACTGATCATGATGACAAAGTTTCCTGGGATATTGTATATCTTTCACGTTCTTTCCTTGTCTAGTGTTAGTCTGCATGATGCATGAAATGTAGCGTCAGAGATCAGTGCATGTTTTCAGAACGGAGACTGAATGGAGACTGCAGAAGTCACGAGGCCAGGAGGAGGTTATGTATTCTGGAAGCACCACTCTGTTCCTCCTTCCTCCCTCTTCCTTGCCCCCGCACCCGGCACATCCGCAGACTCTTCCATAAGGAACAGTGATATTCAATCAGTTGGTTCCTTTTTTGCAAAAATGTTGTTTCCACGTTATCCCAGCAGAAGTACAAGTTGCACTGCAACCACTTTTTAAAGGTACTTCATTTTATTTAATCAGAGGGTCACTGGGGCCCGGGGGTTTAATCTCCTAACAGAAAATACCAAATGTTTTATCAGCGCTACGGGAGGATTAAGGAACATTAATTGTTTTACCTTTGCTAAGAAGATGTATTAAAAATAGGTTTTGAACCAACATATGCTGACTTCCGGGCTTCTCTTCCAGGTATCATAACAATCTTGCCATACATAGACAACCAGAAACGATATATATATATAGATATATCTCTATATATAAAGGCAGAGAGGTCAGGGCACATACAGTGTACAGATCCACTTCAACACAGGTATCTCTCGGCTTTTTGTAAGATTGAATATGGCGCTTTTCTGCCTAGTCCACAAATAGCAGAGGCATATTTTTATCTTAAGGACACAGGAGTCATCTTCCTCACACACACATACTCAGCTGATTCAGTGCTCCTTTCCAAAAAGGTGAAAGTGATGTTTGGAATATGTGGAACGTTCCTTGACTTAGAGAAGAAAGGATTAAAATAGAAACAAGCTGAACTGCTAAATTCTCAGGTACATCCAGGAGGTGGATCTCTACTGTTCTGAACTAGAGACCTCTGAACTGAACCCTGCACACCAGAGCATGCAGGCAATCAAAATACATTCAAAGCTAATTAGACAAAGCACAAAAGGAAACCTACTACACAGAGGAGTACATAACCCTATGACAAAAGCAGTCTTTTCTCTGCACTGCAATGTTGTGCGTGCCAGGTAATATCATCTCTCCAGAACAGAATTCTAAAGAGAAAATGTGATTATTGAGGAGAGGATCTGGTAAAACAAAGAAGAGAGAAAGCTATACATTGTATCTTTTTTGGTCTGAAAGTGAACTGGACTTTTTAACTTTCATGTCTTCACAGACAATCTGATCAGATGCTGCAGTCACAGATCATAGCCACTTTACCATTTCAAGTGCTTTTTATTGTAGTGATCACCAAGTCCAATAAACAAAGGCATACATGAATGAGAAGAACTAAACAACAAGATTTAAATGTAGAGTGATAGGCAACCTCTTCAGACCCCTTTCCTAGCTCTAACTAACTGACTTGACTGAAAGACCACCTCCCAAACCCCAGATTCTGTAGATCATCACTTTTCAGGATGGTCTCTGAGACCTCGTTTTAAAGGACAATGCCAACTCAGATCAGGATCAGTTTCCAGCTTCCTAGAAAAGAGAACATGTTCAACTGGTCAGAAAGGTGGCAAAATGGTTTCTTGATTCTTCTCCCTGAAACAAGGGAAAAGGGACCGTCATGTACCATTGCTTGGAAATCATTGTAACATTTATATCACGTGGCCTCTCCATTGGAGCAGCTGGCTGATGTCATTTTACAGCAAAAGGAGACAGACACAAAGATGCTATGGCTTATGAAGGTCAGTAAAGATGATTCAATATGGGAAGGAACTAAACAAATGCCTTTTTAGTGCTGGGCAAAAAAAAAACCTGTGGCATGTACTGCACAACAGTATTACGTTACTGTGCAGTGGCATCACAAAATAGCCATTTGTCAGTGCTACTGCACATAAATCAGGTGACTGTGCAGTCATTTAGTACTTGTTTAGACATAGCCGGCATAGGTTTAGCTATGTCTCCAAACATTACTCAGATCTAAGAGTTTTCCAAATAACAAAGCCAACCCTTATTTAGGGATTCCCAGGCCATAACTGATATAACTATCAAGATACGAAAAGATTCCCTCCACTTTTGAAATGAGAGGATGGGTCAGTGACTGGTAAGATGGGCAGAACTTCCTCATTGCATATCTTTATTTGAAAAAAATGGTTAATCTTCTCATAATAGGATGCAAAATGGTGCCTTCTTTGCTGGCTCCTTATTTAAACAAAACAAAACAAAAAACAAAGAATAAAAAAACCCAGCAGAAGCCCATTTTCCTCCTTTAATTCCATAAATGTACCCATTTTCTCCCAGTTACCATAAAAAAAATAGTTTTTATTTTCTCCAGGAGAGGAAAGAAGATTTTGCACACTTACCTTTAAGATGAAAAAAAGAAGTGAACTATAGGTAAGAATTCAATATAATGTTCTGCAATCACCCCAAAAACCATTCCTATAGTGGAACTGAGCCACTCTATTGGTAGACAGCTGCAGGTTTCAAGCTAGTGTCCTAGACAATATAGGATAATCTGGGAAGAGAAAACTGTCCCACTCCAGACTATATAATACGCCTTATACACAGGTTCTTGAACAAAGCGTTAAATAATCCTGATGGAAGAGTACTGGGTCTGTGCTAAGTGCGCTGTTGCCAGCTGGATTTGTCTCACTAAATGAGGTTTATTTGCTCCCACAATGGCTTGAATAAAGAAAATCTGAGCTCTCATTTGCATCCAGCAGAGATACAAAAGATTCTGGGATACTGAACAACTGCTGTACTGTGTCCTATCCAAAACTGATGTGCCTTATAATGCAGCTTGGGCCAGATTTTCATGCATCACTCCACTTCATTGTGGGCAAGAAGTAAATGATAGTATGATTTCAAAGTATTAAACAACACGTACCAGCAGCATGCAGACATCCAGGAACTGTAACAGCATCATGCTATTGTTAGGCAGTTTGAGGTCTGAAACATGCTATTTGATTAGATAGTGGTAACTTTCCAGAACTGAATTATATAAAGAATAAGCAGGGGAACCCCAAAAAACCTCTGTAATTTAAAATTACATAATCCGGGTGGAAGGCAATGATCCTGTTCCTGAGCTCTGATCACATCTGCTAGCTGAATTATTTCCTCAAAACATGAAGTAAGATAGAGGTTGGATAAGGGCAGGGTAGCTAGTAATTTAGATTCAGAATATGGACAAAGGTTCCTGGGATGCTGAGCAGCTGCTATGCTTTCTCTTAAACTGATATTAAACTACATGATATATCGAGTGGTCTGAGTCAGCAACGTACAGATTTTTGGAGTGGGACAACATAGATTTACTAAAATGAGAAATTACCAGCAACTTTGGAGCCAAAATCCCACACTACATTTTTCCAACTGGACAGAGAGAATGGAGTGTTGCTTAGCTCATTAACTCATTAAAAGTGAGATAAAATAGTTTCAGTTCTTTCTTCCCTATCCTGCGCCATAAAAAGGTATTGCCAGCTTTTTCAAGTGTTCCATGTTATAGGTGATGATACAGTTTAGACTGTGGTTCTATCACTGAGAAGTTTCTACTTTTCCCTTTAATATGACATCATCTATAGTCAGTAGGCCCCTGTGAGGTCAAGAAATAACGAGTCTAATATTAAAAACAGGTATAGTAAACACAAAGATGGCAAGGTTCACTGAAGTCAGAAAGAAAACTTGTAGCCTAGATAGGAATCTGATTGAGATTTCCAGAATCCATTAGAAGGTCAGCTCTTCTTATCATAGGATGCTCTGTAGGAAAGCCAAGATTTTTATTCCAGGATTTTCACATTAGACCTATGACAAGAACCATCCCACTGTGATGCTTGAGGAAGAGTCCTTCCTTCTTTAAATAATGATTTCTGAGTTTCTGGTACATAGACTTCAATGCAATCTCTTCATGTCTTCATGTGAGAAACTCTCGCAGCTAACCCCATTGACCTGCATTGTTGTTCTGTGTTTACTTAGAAAATATCAGAAGTCCATTTCTCTCCATGGTAACATTTTTTTTTTCCAACTATAACAAGTATTTTTGGTATCAATAGAGCTTTACACCCCACAAAATATGTCAGTACTCCCCTAGCTAAATATAATTATCAAAACTTCCTCTTGCTGAAAAGTGGACTATAACAATCTTACTTTTGACTACAGTAGTAGAGGTATGTGAAGTTTCAGTTGCTGATTCAATTCAGAGAAGATTTGGCTCGATTTGGATTCCAAATCACCAAATCTGAAATGAATCAGGAGACAAAAAACCCTCCAAAGTGATTAGGAAAAGATTTGGAAAAAAGATTCAGAGATTTGGCAATTTATGAGGAAGACTTGCAGGGAAACAGAAACTCAGAAGAGGGAAGGGTGGGGGGGAGACTGACATCTGTAGCTCGCCAGTGACTATGATCTTTCCCTGAGTCCCCTTCCAAACACAGTGCTTTGGGGGAGGGACGTAGAAACAGTACATAAGTCTCTGTCTATCCCTTTTGTGAGCTGTTTCTGCCTGAGCAACAGTAAGGCCTCCCGGTATAAGCTACCATCCCTGCTGTTTTCATTCTGCGGTGCCTTAATACGCACAAAATCACACGTCACAAGCTTTGCTTTCAGAAGTTTGAGGTACAGTTTCCCAGAAACTCCTGTACCTATCTCCTTGAAATCTGGCAGGCCTCCTGACACCAGAAGGGGCTACTATTCCTCATATTTTCATCCAAATCTGACAAAAAATTGACAAAGTTATAGGTATTTCAGTGACTCCCCATTATAGTCTATGGCTGAATCACCAAATCTCCCCCAAGCAGTGCCAAACCTTCTGAAGCTGATTCAGCCACATCAATTAGGGATAGTGATGTGAATCTCCAAATTGAATCACTTTTCTCTGAATTGGCTGAATCTGAATCCAAATAGAATAATTCCCTATTTCTTAACCAAGTCAAGATGCTACTGAAGTTTAAACTAAAGCAACACATTTGGAAGCTATGACTTCTCTGTCTCATGCTCCCGTGCATCCAACAGAGATATGTTGGGCATGGCATTAAAAATCATACAATTTTACAAAGGATTTCCTGTGTGCCTGCTATCAACTTTTCATATGGCAGACCCAATATCAGTTTCAAGCTAGGACAATTTCCTCTTCTGAAACAAAAAAATCTGGGATAATGGCAGGCAGAACCTGGCATTTTCTTCCTTTGAAATAATTGTTTTGTTTCCTTTTCTCCGTGCATTTCAAAATTCAGGGTTTTTAACATCAGTGGGATGTTCAGTGTGCCAGTACCAGTTTTTTCTCCATGAACCAGAACACGTTTGCTCTTTCTTTTGAGGTCCGTGTGAGTTTTGAGTCCTAGCCTTATCACTGGAAGTTTTCTTTACAATCTGTTATCACCACTACAGGTGCAGCCAGGGCATGGATTAGAACTATTTGCTTCTGCAGAGGAGCATCTACATGCACCGTTAGGGGGCAGCAGTACACTGTGGTGCATATAGCTCTGTATTATATTGCATCCAGGAAGCTCCCAGGTGCATGTCTGCATGTGAGTCTGGACAACAGCACACTGAGCTGGGTTGCAGCAGCCCCAGCTACCAAGTGACACAGGGGGTCAGCCTACCAGCCCAGGGATGCTCTGACTGGACTCCTGTGTGCTGTGGGGGGGCTGGCTGGGGCATGAGGTGCTCTAGCATTCAGCTACCCGGAAGGCAGCCCCCACATTGAAGCGCCCTCAAGCCTTAGTCAACCAGTCAGCATCTATACATGTGCTACTGCTCACAAAAATACTCCACAGCAGGGTACTTTGTATATTTGCAAGTACTATCCTGCTTTGGAGTCTGTTAGTTTTGTGCACCCTAAATGGGGTACACATGTAGGCGCTAGGCCTGTGCAAAGTGGCAGGTACTCAATTCAGATTTGGATTTGGCCAATCTGGAGGGACAGTGATTTGATTCAGTGATTCAAATCACGGTCCTGATTCAATTTGGCTGATTCAGATTTGGAGATTCAGTAACAATTCAGAGATCTGGCCATACACTATAAAAGGAATCACTAAAATACCTATAACTATGTTTTGTTTTGTTTTTGCTGATTTGGCTGAAAACAGAAGAGATGGTAGCCCATTCTGAGGGTAGGAAGCCTGCCAAGTTTCAGGGAGATACTTGTAGGGGTTTCTGGGAAAATGCACCTCAAACTGTTGAAAGCAAAACTCATATCACTTGTGTATGTTAGGGGGGCATAGGTTGTAGCCATGTTCGTCTAAGGACATAGGCAGACAAGGTTCTTTTGATATCTTTTATTAGACCAACTGAATAGTTGGAGAAATATATCCTAGCAAGCTTTGAATCTTAAAAACACTTCATCAGGCTGAAGAAACATCTGCAGTTGATGTGTGTGCTCTTCCTAGATGGAATGAAAAGTAAAGAAGCCAGAGGCTGGCCTGCTGGCAAAAAAGCCAGTCAGTGAAAATGTAAATTGAAGCTTCAAAGGGGTGAGAGACAGGATAGAAGTGGGGGAGAGAGGGATGTAGCAGGTAAACGTGGAGAGGTACCTGGGGAGTCAGATGTTAGGCAGGTTCTAGTGTGTCATAAATCCACTATTTTGAGTCCATGAGTATTTATATCTAGTAGATTTATGAAATCAGGTTTGTAGGCTTTTCTGTGAAAAAGTGTTTTGTAAATTCAAACAAGCACTGAACCTCACTAAGCTCATCACCAGAAGCAAACTTCCTACAGCCCAAAACACACTGAATGAATCCAGACCATGCCATGACAAGAAATGCAAAACCTGCCAACATATCCCCAGTATCCCTACAAGTACTACACCCCACCACAGAACCATCACCATTCCTGGCTCTTACAGCTGCACCGGTAGAAATGTGATATATCTCATCCAGTGCACCAAATGCTGTGATGGAAAATAGGTAGGAGAGACCAAACGACAACTGCACACCAGAATGAATGCACACTGGAAATCTGGTAAAGACAAGAACACCCAATTACCAGTGTGGGCATATTCCTCACAAAACAAGCCACTCTCTTCAATCTCCCAGCCCTGATCTTCAAAGGGAATTTACAAAACACATTTTGAAGACAAGCCTACAAACTTCACTTCATAAATCTACTCAGTATAAAAACTCATGGACTCGATACAAACCTTGGATTTATGACACACTATAACCTGCCTGACATCTGACTTCCCAGGTGTCTCTCCACTTTTACTTGCTACATTGCCTTTCCTCCCTACCACCCCAGCCTGTCTGTCACCCCCTGGTACCTCAATTTACTTTTTTACTGACCGGCTTTTTTGCATACCAGACAAGCCTGTGGATTCTTCACTATTCATTTCATCCAGGTTTTTAAACCTGAAAACCTGCTAAGATATATTTCTCCAACTACTCAGTTGGTCTAACAAAAGATATTGTATTGACCTAAGGAACCTTGTCTGCCTTGTGTGCGTTAAGGCAGAGAGGGATGAATGCAGCAGGGATGGTAGCCTTTAACAGGGGGCCTTCCCAGTGCTGGTCAGAGCTCCACCTGCCCACCTGTTTCTGGGCCAACCACCCACCTCTCTTTCTCCTGCCACACCTTGATGGAAAACTAATTCAGATGTTACCCAGGTGGAAGTGCTTCCTATTTAGACCCCAGATGTCTAGGGGTGATATCCATTCCCCAGTTCTGTACCTTCTATACACTGCAGCCCATGCCTTGCACATTGCATCCTTTACCCCCTCCAGCTGTGGTCCCCTCTCTGGGACCTTTGGTTCCCCCTTAGGCCCTGGCCCCACCTCCAGGCCAGTCAGAATCCTGAGGCTCTTGCTCCGGGCATTACTCGTGGTGGGCCCCTGGCCCTTCAACTTCCCCTATCCCTTTGGGTCCTGGGCCCAGCATGGATCAATCAAGGGTACCTCAGATCTGATCTGAGCCACCTGCTTGTTCTCACCCCCACAACTCCACTGCAACTAGTAAGCTTCAGGCCTCTCAAAGACCTTCCAGGTCTGGGCTTTTCCCTGCCAGGACTATGTGTGTGGTGGCTGGAGGTTATCAGGTGTCCCCTACCTGCCTTTCACCAGGGAGGTTAGCATTTCCTGGTGCTGCCGCACCACTGGTAGTCTCACCAGGCCTCACTTCCCCAGAAGGGTGCAGTTTTAGGTCATGCCTAGGACCCAGGGCCTCCCCCTTCTCCATAGCCCCAGCTCATACCTCCAACTTTGTCCTGGCATGGGACCTCAGCAGTGAGATGTTCGTATCCTGCTGGCTGGTGATAAATTAAACTGCTACCGTCAGCTGTAAGAGTGGGGCATTAAACTGTTTGGGAATCAACTAAAAAAGGGAAATAGGTGCGGAGTGAGGAGGGTAGCATTCACTCCACGTGCATGTGGAGCCTGGGGAGCCCCAGCAGTGGGAGGTTCATCTTCAGGAACACCAGCTGCTCCACCAAAGCAGGATCTAAGGAGGTACGGTGGGGGGTCACAACATCACCAGCCATGCTGAATACCCTCTCACTTGGAACACCGGTTAGTGGACAGGACAGGTGTTCCTGGGCAACTGTGGCCTGATCCTGCCACACCTGGCTGAGGGTTGCCCAAAAGGCCAATGGGTCACAGTACAGCAGCTCCACATCCTTGGTGAGATAGGTAGCCCCCAAGGCCTCTGTGCTACCTGCCAAATGGTGGGGTCTGGTGCCTCTGGATGCCAATATTTAAGCCATGTCCTTGGCCCACCTTGGCAGCAGCTGTAGTGGAGGAGATTGCAACTATTTAAAACAAAGTTCAGATAACAATTCTTTTGATTGAGGTCTATTTAACCCAACTGGAATAAACTTGTCCCATGCTAAGTTTATGACTGCCAGTTGGTACCTTTTCTCAAAAAACAGACATGAATTGGGAAAACAAGAGAAGAAGATGAAAGTTTGTGATAGAAAAGGAAAGCGTCCCCTCTGTTTTGCATTAGAATGACAACAGAGGCCCCACGGGATGCTATACATCTTTAAGGATCTGTCCCCTTTATCAGATACTGGGTGTGTCTACACACCACCTTATGGTGACAGAATGGCATGCTACGTCACTGTACAGCATGCTATGGTGATATAGCGATCTGCACGTGATCTGCTACATCACTGTAGCTGCATGCTTCCTCAGTATAGCATGCTGTTATGGCAACACACTGGTGAAATCTAACCATGTGCTGTGTGCACAGTGCCTATTAGGTGCTGTGACTTAGTATTTCCTCTTTTCTTTTCTCTGTGCAACTAGTATAAAAGGGATCAGAGAAGAGAAAATGCCAATTTAATAAAAAAAACCCAACAGAATAGCTATCAGGCTTTGATGAATGGCTAATGAAATACAGGGTGCCGCTGAAAACTTGCCTGGCTTTCTTCCAGCTGGAGCATCTGCAAATCCATGGTCCACTGCTCCAGGTCAGCCCCACAGCGCAGAATGCCTCAGAGTCACGGACTCCAACACTTCCAAGCTCTAAGTGATGGAGTGACTTGACAAATTGTGTTAGTGTCTTTGCCTCTATTCCAGGGTGTATATATTGGAACTGACAAGAATGATGTCAGCTTCATTCAGCAGCTGCCAAGAGTCCTAGAGAGTTGTGTTGGGGGGGGGGGGGGTTGTTCCCTCTTTTTAACAAACTACTGCAGGATTATTTCAGGATTGTAAAAACTGTCAGTTCTGTGGCTTAAACCTCAGAGACCACAAAGGCCCCCAGAGGTAGAATTAAGCCATTGCCTCCCTGGATAGCTCCAGGTCTGAAAGCTGGAGACCACTGAGATTTAGTTGGGCAAGCAGAACAATTGAACTCCTATAGCAAAGGGAAGGGAAATTGTAATAAAGGTTTTGTAACCAGGTGGAAGAGAAACCATGGGTTCTGGACTGCAGTGCAGAGTTGAAAATTAGAATCATCTCATCAAAATGCGCCTTCTGATTCTTATACGAAGTAAGAGAAAGGGAGTCAACTGAGCTCTTACCTGCATCAAGCAGTTTGACAAAGGGTCCTGGGATGTATACCACCAGCATGTATGATGCATACACTGGCTAGAATCAGAGATCAGTTCGTGTTCTTATAGTGGGAAATGGCAGGTGTAATAGGGCTAGGAAATGTCCATACATTTTGAAAGCAAATTCCAATGCACAAAGCTTGCATTAGCTGCCTCACAAGGCAGCGAAATAAATTGACTCTGCTTTGCAAATATGGTTTTAAAAAAAAGTTTAATGAGATGCTTTAGTGAGAAAAGATGCACTGAAACGCATGTCATGGTCAAAAAGATATTTCAGACTACAGTTTAAACTAGGTCTCCTTAGTTCTGTTCAACTGATGCCAGTCTTACATTGACTAACAAGAAGCCAGAAAGAAAGAAAAAACAAAACAAAACAAACCGCTTTTTCTCCAGCATTTCCTACTATCACATTTAAAAGATGTCTTGGGTGTCAGTATATTGTAAAGAAAAGGTTCCCTCTATACTGGAGAATAAGAGTGTAATATTGGGTAAAAAGACAGTATATTGTTTAGAGAATTTGGCTTAGACTTTTCTCTTTGCCAAGTTTTTTTTTTTCTAGTGGTCTGGCATGCAGGTTCTAAACCCACAGCTTTCAGATGATTTCAGGGTTCAAGTTGTAGCTGTTGGGTACATTCAGAGAGTCTTGGGGCCATGGCATGATTCTGAATTCAGTCAGGCATTTGGAGGTGCTTTCTCTACCAGCATCTTAAAATTGCTTGCAACTGAATGTGAAGGGAAAACATATGTGATGTGTGTAATATCCATAACTGGAGCCCAAAATAGAATACATAGATATTTAAAAAAATGTTCCTAATGGTCCCTTCTGGTTTGCTGCAGGGAGGAGAATGGAGAAGTCATTTTATGCCTGGGTAGTTAGCTATGTTGTCATTTATGCCTACTGTGTGTGGCTCCGTTTCCTTGATAACTGGATATAACTGCCTATACGAAGACATAGTTCAGTCAAAAGAAGCAGTGGAAGGGAATGTTACAAGTTCTAACTAAAAAAGACCTAGACAAGAACCTGAGATATCCAACTTCAAAAGAATTAAAATAACTGTCTGGAACAGTCCTTTGATGATAGAAGTTATTCCTGTGGCTCCATTCAAGCTCCCTCTCTTTTATATGGCGTCAGATATCAACTTCTGAATCCATGAGCCCCCCATCTGGTATTATTGCTCAATATGCATATTCCATGTACCCCGTTTGGGCATTTGTAAAGATTGCAGCTTTTGATTAAGTGCTGCACTGTTTTTTGGACACCACATTCACAGAGGGGGCTGTCCAAGATGTTCATCTTGGGAACCATTGTTCTGAAGTGTCCATATCCATAGCTCAGTCTATTCATCTCGATCCATGCTTTTCTGTCAAGGTTGTGCCCAATGGGTATTCACTTGGTGTTGGTATAAAATGTTGGAGGAATAGGTTCTGACCTTTCCTAGCAGTCAGCCCACTCCATTGCTGCCTGTAGGTTTGTTTTAGCATCTACAATCTTTTTCAAGAGCTTGTGGGCTTCACGTACAAATGGTTTACAACAATTAACCTTGTTAAGTCACTATCTGTTTGGGTCTTCAGTTAACAGTTAATGGAGAAGATGATTTTTGTGATTTCTTGCCTCTAACGCCAGTAATGATGTTTCACAGATTTCATAGGCATTAGGAGCTGTAAGGAACCTTGTGAGATCATCGAGTCCAGCTCCCCTGCTAGAGGCAGGAGATTTGCAGGGATCAGATGGTCCCAGCCTTTTAAATAAGTCCAGAGTATGTGCTTGCACCACCTCTGAGGGGAGTCTGTTCCAGACCTTTGCCACTCAGACTGTAATGAAGTTTTTCCTTATATCAAGTCTGAATCGGCCTTCTAGAAGTTTGTAGCCATTAGACCTAGTTATCCCTTGGGAAGCCCTGGTGAACAACTGTTCTCTCAGATCCTGATGTACGCTCCCTTATAAATGTATAGGCAGCCACCAAGTCCCCGCTGAGCCTTCTCTTCACCAGCCTGAAGACTCCCATGTCCCTCAGCCTCTCCTTGTCAGGCTTGCTCTCTTGGCCCTTAACCATATGGGTAGATCTTCTCTAAACTCTCTTGAGCTTATCCATATCCCTCCTGAAGTGGGGGACCCAAAACTGGATGCAGTACAGGAAACCCTCACTATTCACAGATTTGCTATTCATGGTTTCCAATATTCATAGTATGCCATGCCAACCCTCGCTCTTTCCCTATGCAGTGTAATGACACCATGTTAAGCTCGCCACCACCCCCTCCCCCACCCCCTGCTACCAGTAGTGTGAGTGGCATCTGTGGGAGCTCTGCACTAGCCGCCACCAGGCTCCCACCACTGCCATTGCGCTCCTGCCACCGCCAGCGCAGCCACCAGCTTCCAGGGGCACGCACCGTTCATGAATGCAGACAACGCATTTGTGGATTTTCCCATTCATGGGGATCTCTAGAATATATCCCCCATGAATGGCAAAGTTCTCCGGCTGTTGCCTCACTAAGGCCAAGTAAAGTGGGAGGATGCTGTCTCTGGTTTTGCTCAAGATGCATTGGTAGCTGCATGCCAGCCCTGATGAACAACTGTTCTCCCAGATGGTGTGGTCTGTCTCCTTTTATCACTTGGTCTAATGCCCAAAACTACAGGGAATACATCTGTGTGTGTAAGTTGTGCAGCACATTATAAGTCCCAGCACACTGTTAAGCAGTGTCAAGCTTTTCAGTGTGAAATTTTTTGGACCATAAGGAGCAGACAAGGTTCCTTGGGTGAATTTGGTATCTTTTATTAGACCAACTCAAATGGTTGGAGAATAGTTATTACGCAAGCTTTCAGGCTCAAAAACCCTTCGTCAGGCTAAGGAAGTTTCAGCAGTTGGTGTGTGCTCTTCCTGGATGGGATGAAAAGTAAAGAAGCCAGGGGCTGGGCTGGGCTGGGGAGTCAGGTGCCAGGCAGATTATAACGTATCAAAAATCCAATGTCTATGTTTAGTCCCTGATCTCTAGTATCCAGCAGGTTGATGAAATGGAGCCCATAGGCTCATCTCTGGGAAGTGTTGTGTAAGTTTCCCTTGAGGATCAGGACTGAGAGATTGGAGAGTGGCTCTTCTGTGAGAAATGTGCCCACACCGGTAATTGAGTGTTTCTGTTTTTGATAGATTTCCGGTGTGCGTTCATTCTGGTGTGCAGTTGTTGTTTGGTCTCTCCTACATATTTTCCTTCAGGGCATTTGGTGCATTGGAAGAGGTATATTACATTTCTGGAGGTGCAGCTGTAAGATGCAGGAATACTGTTGGTTCTGTTGTGGGGTGTAGTGATAGTGGGGGTGGTGGAGATGTGTTGGCAGGTTTTGCGTTTCTTGTCCTGGCACGGTCTGGATCCTTTTGGTGTGTTCTGGGCTTGAGGAAGTTTGCTT
>JAGPOW010000229.1:25936827-25967138 GCA_030014935.1 Caiman crocodilus
TGATAGGTCTGCCAGGGTTCCCTTGTTTGTGGATTTTAGGGAGCATGTAAAAAGTCCCTGGGTTAGGTAGTGGGGGGGAATCAAGGTCTGTAGTTTTTCCTGTAGTCTTGATGGAAATGATTTGATGGTATTGTTGAGTTTTTTGGTGAAAAGGGGAGTAGGATCTTGTAGTTCTTCGTAGTAGGTGGTGCCAGGGAGCTGTCTCTTGGCTTCCTTTATGTAATCCTCATGGTTTAGGATGACTGTGGCTCCTCCTTTATCTGCTGGTTTTATTACTATTTGGTGGTTGGATCTTAGAGATTCTATGGCCTTTTCCTTTGGTAGAGAGAGGATGTTGTGGTGGCGTGTGTTGCTAATTATTTCATTGTTCATTCTTTCCCTGAAGCAGTCAATGTAGCGGTCAAGGTTAGGGTTTCATCCACTGTGAGGTGTCCAATCTGATTTTTTGGGAGCTTTTTAGCATTGATCCTTTCCTGAATGTTGTCAGAGGATGAGTTGTTGTTGGGAGTGGGTTCAGTTTGGTCGTGGAAATATTCTTTGAGGCACAGGCATCAGAAGAATTCTTCTAATTCTCCATGTTGAAGTGTTTTATTAGGGTGTTTTTTTGGACAGAAATGTAGGCCTTTAGAAAGGACAGATTTTTCAGTTTTGGTAAGCGTGTGTGTGGAGAGATTGATAATATTTGTGGGCTGGTTGCTGCTTTCAGTTTTATCAAGTCTGTAGTAAGGTATTGGTGTTGTTTCTCTGATGGTTGTTTTGTGGCTGGGGAGCTTGTTCTTGGAGTAATTTGTTCCATTTCTTCTTTTTATGTAGGATGAATGCTGTAGACAGGTTTTCGTAGTCTCTTTGTATCTACTGTATATTGTCAGGGAGCATGCATGGATTTCTTTAAAGTTGTTGTAGTATATGGTGATTTCCTTCCTGAAACTTCCTTAGCCTGCTGAAGGGTTTTGAACTCGAAAGCTTGCTTAATAACTATTCTGCTGAGGCTTTTACCATTGCAGTTATGGTGGTTCTGAGCCCTTTGAAGTTGCTACCTCATGTCATGCTGGCTGAACATCTTAAGGCAGCTATCCAGGCAGAGACTTTACTTCTGACCTTCTGAATGTGATTATTATAGGTGAGAGAATGGTCATATGATTCCTAGGTAGACTGGGGCATACTTATGGGGAAGGACGTGGTTGCCCCCTCTGATATTCAATGAGCTCTTGGCTTGATTGTCCAGGTAGAAGAGTGGTGATACTTATTTATTGACGTTCTACTTTAATTACCACTTGCGGAGATAGTCAGCAATGAGTTTCATGTCAGTTCTTAGTGTCTTTTCCAGATCTGTCATATCTATTCCTTGAGCTACTATAGTGACATTACAAGCATATATATATATCACTTAGATGTTATATGTAGGAAGTCTGAGGTATATGCATTGAAAAGTATTGGTGTTAGCACTGACCCTTAGGGGACTTCATCCTTCAGAGTTCATATTGTCCTTTTTTCTCCTTGGCTAGTAGTGAATTTGAATGATCTGCTGGAGATCATGTTCATGATGATAGAACATAGCTTGCGGTCAGGTATCATAAAATGCAGTTTATATTTTAGGCCTTGGTGCCATACAGTATCATAGGTAGCTGTAAGGTCGCTACAGACTATGCCTGTTTTATGACTCCTTTCAAAGCTGTTTTCTGTCAGAGGCAAGTAATGCAACTTGCTCAGTGATCAAGTACGTATTTTCCAAAAGCCAGCTTGTTCTTTTGGGAACTGGAGATTAATGATGTTCTTCTCTACTTTATTCAGGATTATGCTATCCATGAGTTTGTGTGTAATGCAGAGCTGTGAAAATGGTTGACAGTTCTTTGGATCCTCTGGTGGTTTCTGAATAACAACGATGTCATCTTTTTTCCAGATTTTTGAAAGTCTGTTACTTTCTGGACATTTATACATGAATTTCTGAAGGCATTTTTTCATGTTGGTTATGACCTTGGTAAAGAATTCTGGGAATATCTTGTCTGGTCCAACAGCCTTACCAGTCTTGATTGCTTTAATAGCTGTGTTGAAATCATTGGCCATGAAGGGGATGGTTAAATTAAGGGTGGCATAGGATTATTTAAGTTGTTCATATGTCTAATCCTTTCTGTGTGTTGTTTGCTTGGGTTACTGGACTTGCTATTGTTTCACAGTATTTTTGCAATGGAGTTTGCAGGCATAGAACAATGCAATTTTTGCTGTCTTTTCCTGTAGGGCAGTTCATGGTTTACAATGCTTGTCTGCTTGAGTGGGTCATATCCAATCCTTCTATGGAATATGCCATCTCTCCTTTTTGATATTGTTCCATGTGTTGACCACCTGTTTTGTAGTTCTTTCTCCAGTTGCAGGGCCATTGCATTGCCTGATAATGTTAAAGAGCTGTTTGCACTGCTCATCCCAGTATGGCACATAATGGCTTCTATAGACTCTAGGTACACAGAGTTTGGGTATTTCAGTTAGGCAGTTTGTAAATGTATTGTAGCCTTTATCAATATTGGCTTCTAGGGGATTGTATTATTGCTTTGCTCTCCTGTTGGTCAGCCTGTGGTATTTTTACCAATCCACCTTCCAAAAAATTCCATCTTGGAGCTGGTTTGAATGCTGCGGGATGAAAAATCATATTGTCAATGCTAATGAACGATGGTCTATGAAGACTTGATGGAAACTCATCAATTACTTTTCTTTTTTATATTTTACTTGAGTCAACCTTCCACTAGGCAACATCTCTGGTTGTTTGAATGTACAGAGTGTAAGGTATGTGGCTCCTTCAGGTCAGATACAAGGGTTATACCACTGAGGCTTAACGAGAGAAAAAGACTGTCCTGTTGCTACTGTTAACAGAGTATCTCCAGTCTTGATGTTGACAGTTGAAATCAATAGCATATAAAGTCATCTGGTCAAACAGGCAGGGATCTGATTGACAACATGGCAGAGGGCGTATTGTATATGTTGATGATCATTGACCTGGACAGTGCCTGTGATGGCCAGAACCAGAAGGGTTAATGAGCAACTTACAGCAAAAAGAAATCTGCTTTTTGAAGGTATTTGAAATAGAGCTTATGGGACTGTTTCCTGTAGATGTTTCCTGCCTATCTGGAGTATAACTGAGACAATATATATATATATCTGTTTGCACTGATCATGGAATTAGCATGAGTTTTAAAAAGCAGAACTAAAGTGAAACTGCAAACCTGGCTGATTTAATAATTTTTTTGCTTAGAGTCAGTAAAAATAAACTTAGGCAGGAACATGCTAATACCCCAAAAGTAATGTGGTGTGATTTGCTTAATGGGTAAACCCAAGCTTTGGCAGTAAGCTATTATAATAATTTCTAACACCTTTTAACCCCATAGGATAACAGCTGTAGAATAAGATTGGGAATGGCTCTAAAGCCAACAGATTAGCATAGACAGAATATAAAAGAACACACTCGTTAAGTGACCATCAGGAAGGACAGAACAGAAGGTCATTGCTGGATCTCTTACTCCCTGTGAGAGAGCGGACCAGATCCTAACTGAGGGATTTTCCTCTGGTTTTCCCTCCGACAGCATGGATTGGGGACTCATGACTTCTCTGGATCAGATTGGCATGTACCTGACTGAGGGACTATCGATAAGTTACTAACCAAGTGGGAACTCTTGGTTGATTTGTCGGTCTGTTTTTATTATCATTGCCAATTTTAATTTTTATTGTTATGTTGTCTGTTTATTAACTTAACCTTTTTACTAACTATTATATGTGCAAACGATAGCTTTTGTTGTTATAAGTAACATTTATTTTTAGTGTCATAAGTGAAAATTGTTATTGTTTCTCTCCCAACATCACCTCCTCGATCCCGAACAAAACAGCCCAGTGGCTAATGCAGTTGCAGTACTTGATCAGCCTACAACTAAATTGCTATATTCACAGTGCCCAGCTGGCCTGTGACAGCGCCCGATTCTATTGCACTCTGGTTGGTGTTATCTCCTTGGTAGGTCATTTATGATACAGGTAGCAAGGCCATGGATCCTGTTGGCTACAGAGTCTGCAAGGCTGTAGTGCAAGACTTTCATTTTTTGCACCTGCTACATATGTGTTTCATGCAGAAAGACTGCATGTGGTTTCATTTCCCTCTTGATGAATTCCAGCACCGATTACTTGAGCAGGGTATAGCTTTCAACATTAAGCTGAAGAACAGTTAAGCTCTCCCCTTGTAGGTGGGAGAGATTGCTCTGGTTCATCCAGTAGTTAGTATATAACAACTCGAAAGTATACTGGATCAAAACTGAAAAAAATAAACATGAAAAAAATCAATGGAAAAATCTGATGCCTTGGTAGTGACTTTTCGTTTCACTTTATAGCTACTCATGGGACACACCATGAGAATGTAGTCACTGGACATGTTTACATGTTCATTAACATGCTCTAATTATGGGTACTAACTTAATGCACAGTAATCATCAGGGCTCCACAGTATTGCCAGCACAGGTTTTTTAATGACCCTAATGTGCAATAGATAAATTTTACTGCACATTAGTGCATAAGCGCAGCTTTTGCCATAATACATAGTGCACAGTAGAATTAGTCTGCTGCACATTTATCACCTCATGTAGATGTGCCTACTATCAACCACCCAAAATAGAAAGTTTCAGAGGATAGGATTTCAGAGGATATCACAGAGCCTAGGAAAGGGTGGATCTTAAGCTGAGCTTGGGAAAGCTGATATGCTGAGCTGTACCAGAGAGAGGGACAAGGAAGTGCAGAAGCCATAGAATGGAAATGTGACTTTGCCCTGCCAGAGATGGAGTTACTAGGGCTAGGTAACACACAGAGGTGTATATTGTGTCATCCCTGTTGGCCTTTCTTGTTTCATTTTGCTTTAGACTTTTCATCTCAGGGGGAAAAAAAATCTTTACTGTGTTCTTAAAAAAATCTATCAATTGTATTAATCAACATCTATCATCTATAAAAGAAAACTTTTGCAGGGCCATCAGGCAGAAGTGGGAGTTAAGGGCTGTAACCTATGGGCCGTTCCAAGAGTGGGCAGATTGTGTCATTTGTCTTGAAAGGGGTAAAACTATAAGGCCTGATGCCTAAGGGTATGCAGACACCCAGACCTCAAGTGTGGTCAGTGGCATGGTTATCAAGACAGTCACCTTTCAAACTTGTATCGTGCTCATATTTTGCTCAGTTGAAAAGCTGTCCTCATTTGACATTAGCCTTTCAAAGATGCTGTCAGTTCCTGGCCGTATATAAATCTGTAAAATTCCATTGATTTATGAATACAATTCCCTTATTTCAGCTACTGGATCAGACAGTTTCAGACTTCAGAAGAGGATGGCAGGAGTTCAATATCCCATGAGACTTTGTCACCCCGCTGCATGCAAATAAGACCAAGATCTTTCTGCAAATCCTTTCTTTTAACTCTCTTCAACTTCCATTAGAATCTGCTTAGGAGAGACCATAATAACTGGTATGCAGGCATTTGGTACAGAAACAGGAAAGTTCCTTTTTACTTGGATAAAACAACCCTTAATTGGAAAGGATTAACATAGACTATGTTTTAAATATTTTGCTGTGCAACACTACACCTTGTCCAGGTGATCCTCAGTGGTCTGGGGTGCAGGCTTCAAACCTGTAGCTATGTGGCAACAGAGTGGTTCGATTCCACTTCCTAGGTGTGCTTGTGCTGTGAGGGTTGTTGTTCTATTAATTCGATGCCCTGCCGGTGTTTTCATTATTCATGGGAATACAACAGAATCTTTTGAGCTCCAGTCAGAAAGAAAATACTACCTATCCTGGGTCTCTGGCTGAAAGTTCACCCTTTGAACATTAAAGAGGAAAAGATACCAGTGTTCTTTGCAGATTTGGGTACCAAAAAAGGGTTGTAGATTTTTAAAACTTATTAAGTAAAAATACCCCTCCAAGTTAAGGAGGAGACTGTGTCCTGAGCTCCCTTATCTAAAGACAAAATAAATCTTGAGTCTTTTTCTGTTTGGGACAGAGGGAAATGACAGACCCATATTGCATGCTTTTCTAAGAGGCAAAAGTTTTTGAAGGTGCTATCTTTTACTGGACGAGCTACTTGGTTGGGACAGATGTAGAGAAAGCTTTGGGTATCACAATAGCCTTCCTTGGGTCTCTTGGAGAGAAGCAGGCAGAGCAGACCTAAATCATGCAGTTAGTCTATTAAAAGATACCATCAGCAAAAACTCTTGCCTCTCACAGTTTTCCTTGACCATCACAGCTACATCACTTCAGAACCACCGTGCTTTTTGTTTAATGCACTCTTCTTTTTACGCATGCTAAAAGCCTTCTTTTAAGTGCCTTACTTCCATCTATAGCTTCTCTCCTGCTTACTGCTGGTCTGATATCAGGGGCAACTGTTCTGGTCTTCCCTTGAAAATACGTCCACTGAAAGGACAGGTGTTGTTTTTGCTAAACTAGTGGGAAAAGATGTCAATCTTTGTTTGACATCTGCCTGACAAATGATTTCTTCTGTAAAAAAGCAAGACATTTCATGACTGTAATCTTTTCTCTAAAACGGACGCTAATATGTTGTTTCACTTAGCATAGGCCTTGTAAGGATAAATTCAGGAATAATTTTGAAGAGAACAAATGCTCCAGTTGTAGGGTTGTTTCCAATGTAATAAACAGAAATCTTTCTTGTAGGGAGGAATGGAAATTAGGTCTCCAACTTCCAGGAAAGTAGCTCCACCATTAGGCTACCAAGTCAGACTCACTCTTGCTCCTTTTTTCTCTGACCCAAAGGACATTTGCTTCTTCCTCTCAAAATGCTACCACTTCAACAGGATGAAAATGAGAGTCCTATCCTCCCAATCTCTTGCACAATAGTGGCTAGGGAACTCATTTTGAAGCTGGACCTATACATTCAAAATTATCCAGGCAGAAGAGTGACTTGATTATAAATCTAGGTGAGTGGTGCTAAACACTCATCTGTTGAGAATAATGCAGGGGGCGAGGGTAGTGAGGGAATGTCCTTCAGCTCTGTTTGGGTGAGATTAATTTTGTTGGGTTTGTAGGTAACACATCAGGCCTTGAAAGTGAGGTAGGCAGGTGAATGATTTTTCTCTGAACCCTAGTGGGGTTTGATATAAGCAAGGTGCTGAACACCTCAGTATTGTCAGGGCTTTGGCAATAGTTGACCATGGATGGCAGCAGAAACTTAGGAGTGAATGGATATTGTGTGCCTATCAGTTTAGTTGGGCTTTCATGAAGGTTTGTGGCACATGCTGGTGGCACACACCAAATTTCATATTTAAATATCTATGTCCCTCTCATGATTTGAGCCAATTGCACCTTCTTCATCTGTTTGGCTCCTGGTATGTGCCCTAAAGTGAAGCATACATACCTAGCTTCCCTAGCTCTGAGGTTAATTTGCATTGTGAGCACCGTTTCTGATAGGTGGACAGAAGTACAGAAATTAAATGACTTACCAATATCAACAAAGAATATTGGTCCATGGGAAGGAATGAAAGAAATGCCCCTTAATCCTGTGTGACCAGTTTAACAACATCACTATCCCTAGTCTCACCTGGGAATCTTACAGGAAAGAAACAACGCTGCATTTAGGCTAAGTACAAACAGTCAAAAAGCCCCCAGTGAAATCAACTCAATTTATGATGTTTTCTCTACTCTGTGTAAATTGGATCGTTAGAGAATGGATCTCGTGTTCTCTCTACGCTGCGAGAAAGCAGACAGATGCCTGCACTGGCTGAGGCCAGCAGGCAGGGGGGCACTCTCACATGCCTCCTAGTGTGAGGGGTATTACAGAGGGCACCCCAGTACAGCTGAGTGGATGCACCATCCCTCATTAGCTGTCATGCATACACCTCCCCCTGCTGCCTTTTCATCTGTCAGGCAGCGGGCAGCTGCCTGCAGGAAATAGAGGGAGGGAGCATGCTCCCTGCTCCACAGCATGGGAGTCCCTGGGCGTTGTCCAGGTTGGGGGCATGGGCTTTTGCCCCAGGCAGGACAGAGGTGGGGGGCAGCAAGGTTCACGAGCAGTTGGGGTAAAATGGTGCCAGTGGGACACAATGCATAACCAGTTGGGTTGACAGGGCACAATGTCTTCCTGCCCTGTCCCGAGCTCCAGGACTCTGTGCTGGAGTGGCTCAAGGAGGGGCTCAGAGGATCCCCACCACAACGCCAGTCAACATCGTCTCTTGTGCAGCTGCAGGGCTCCAATCTAGGGGGATGGGGGAATGCTATGTCCCCATTACTGCGGTGACTCCACCAAGACGGGAGGGGGGCAGTGGGTCCCTGTATGAGGATAAACTGGCAGGTTACCTTCCCTCACCTGAGATTAGCCATCCCAGCCAGCAGCGGTTGCCACTTGAGCAGTAGCCAGGGTGGGAGCTCTCCTGGCTCTGCAAGCTTCAGCCCCTCTTTCCGCACAGGAATCATTCTCTGCCTGGCAAGGGAGGGTGGGCACCCATATCCCCATGGCTGCAGCATGTGGCTAGGGGGGATTCTAGCATGGAAACGGGGGGAGGCGGGGGAGCAGTTCCCTGTACTGGGCTGAGCAGGCAATGGCTTCGTCCCCATCCCTGTTTCTGCATTAGAATCACTCCTCACCTGGCAAAGGGACCAGGGGAAGCTATGCCCCAATGGCTATAGTGCCTGGCAGAGGGTGAGTGTAGTGTGTAGAACAGGGGTGGGTTAGGGGCCACTGCCAGCTCAGCCCACCACATAGACCCACTGTCCCTCCATTCTTTGCCTGTTCCCACATTAGAATCACCCCCTGCCAAGTGCTGAAGCCATGAAGGCATGGCTGCCCTCACTCCTATGGACCAGAGCCCCACAGCTGCAGAGTGTGGTGCTGGCTGGGTGGGGTGAAGTGGGGAATCCTTTGAGTCCTTCCCAGAGCCACTGAAGTGCAGGGTCCTGGAGTTTGGGACAGGGAAGGGACACTCTGTCACCCTGACCCAGCTGGCAATGCAGAGTGTGGTGCTGGCATTCCTTTCCCCCAACAACTTGTAAGCCCCATTCCCCCACATGTCTGTCCAGCCTGGTTGACATCTGGAAAGCTCAGGCAGTGGGGCCTACTAGGCGCGGAGAAGCCAAGCCATGACTCTCTGCAAGGGTGGCTTACAGGGGCCGCAGAAGCAACTGGGATACTTGTAGATAGTGACATATCTTAACTTGTGATCAGACCTAGCACTGATGTTTGATGCATTGATGCATCAGTCCAACCTAGCTCAAGTATGTTTAATACTACATGGATCCAGGTCTATCTTAGACTGGGATCCACAATTTCAAAACTGGTCTATGTACCTCAACTTCTGTTTGCTATGGGTATAGATCAGATTCCAACCACCTAAACTAGAAACAGTGCAATGTCTGTACCTAGCCTTAAAGTTGAGTCTTGGTTCTGTGATTCTAGAATGTATTTAGTTTCATAGTTTTATAGTTTCATAGTAGCTAGGGTCAGGAGGGACCTGAAGAGATCATCTAGCCTGACCCCCTGCCACAGGCAGGAATGAATGCTGGGTTCACAAGACCCCACACAGGTGATCATTCAACCTCCTCTTGAATTTGCCCAAGGTAGGGGCAAGGGCCACTTCCCTGGGAAGTTGGTTCCAGATTTTGGCCACCCTAACTGTAAAATATTGTCTTCTAATCTCTAACCTAAACCTATTCTTCACCAGCTTATTACCATTGTAACATTGTACCATTGTTCCTGGTCAACCAGGTGGTGCTGGGGGGAAAAGGGCTCTTCCTGTTTGCTGTTGATCCCCACTGATGAGCTTGTAGGCAGCTTGTAGGCAGCCTCCTCTTGCTGAGGCTGAACAGGTTCAGGTCCTTCAGTCTCTCCCCATAGGGCCTGTCCTGCTGCCCTCTCACCAAGTGGGTGGCCCTCCTCTGAACCCTCTCCAGGCTGGCCACATCCCGTTTGAAGTGGAGCGCCCAGTACTGGATGCAGTACTCCAACTGTGGCCTGACCAATGTCACAGAGAGGGGGAGTATCACCTCTCTGGACTGGCTTGAGATGCACCTTTAGATGCATGGCAGGGTATGGCTGGCCTTGCTGGCTGCGGTCTGGCATTGGCGGCTCATGTTCATCTTGGAGTCAATAATGACTCTGAGATCCCTTTCCATCTCTGTGCTTTCAAGAAGGGAACTCCCCAGCCTGTATGTATGCTGTGGATTCCTTCTCCCAAGGTGCAGCACCCTGCATGTATTTACATTGACCCCCATCTTATTCTCATCTGCACACTTTGTAGTCTGTCTAAATCTAGTTGCAGCCTCACTCTCCCTTCAATTGTGCCCACCTCGCCCCACATCTTAATGTCATCAGCAAATTTGGACAATGTGCTTTCCACCCCCTCGTCCAAGTCGCTGATGAAGATGTTAAACAGTGCGGGCCTGAGAATCGAGCCTTGGGGTACCCCACTGCTCACAACTTGCCAGGTCGAGTACAACTCGTCCACCACTATTCTCTGGGTGCACCCCATCAGCCAATTTTTTACCCATCCAACGGTGCAGGCATCAATGCTACAGTCGCTTAATTTATTGATGAGGATGGGGCGAAAGACAATGCCAAAGACCTTTTTAAAGTCTAGAAGGACTATGTCCACAGCGACACCATCATCCAAGGATTTAGTTACTTGGTCGTAAAAGGCAATCAGGTTGGTCTGGTAGGACCTGTCTTTGATGAACACATGCTGATTTTCTCTGAGTATGATCTTCCCTGCAGGTCCCCCACAGATGTGCTCTTTGATGATCCTCTCCAAATGCTTCCCAAGCACCAAGGTGAGGCTTACAGGCGTATCGTTACCTGAGTCCTCCTTCTTCCCCTTCTTGAAAATAGGGACCACATTAGCCACAATCCCCTGGCACCTGGCCAGATGACCACAAATGCTCATACAGCTGGTCCAAGGGCTCTGCAATGACCTGTGCCAGCTCCCTCAACACCCTTGGTTGGAGGGCATCTGGACCTGAGGATTTAAAAATGTCTAGTCCTTCCAGAAGATCCCTAACTACATCTGCACTGACTGAAGGCAGAGTTATCCCCAAGATTGTCCCTACCTCTGGTAGGTGGGGTATCCCAGTCCCTGTTCAAGAAAACAGAGGCAAATAAACTGTTAAAAATATCAGCGTAGCCACAAGATTACCGTTTGTGTCTTGCATCTTACTTCTTCAGCCCCAAAATGTGGCTTTTTCAAGAGGCAGAAAGTTTCTTCCACATTTTGACCAACAGAGGATATGATAGTGGCAGAAAAGGTAAGATATCCTAGATATATGGTAAAAGGCAAAAGGAAGGTCTGTTTGTTACCTATGCTAGCTTAATCAAGTTCCACAGGTAAAAATGGCAGGAAAAGTTCATCAGCATGGGTTTTAGCATGAGCTACTGATCCTAATATGACACACCATTTTTGAAGTGGGTATATTCTAGTTGCTGAGACAGGAGCGATACATAGTGTTCATCTTCATGTCTATTCTTACCATGGGTAACTACAGTAATTTAGCATGGATGTGCCACCACATGCTTCCTCACCATCTATGTATAAGCTGCAAAACTCTTATTTGGCTCCTAAACAGAAAAGCTAGCCTTGGCAAATTTTCTTCTTTCACCCCCCAATAAGCCTTTCTTTCCAGAATGCAGGAAAGAATAAATATCCATTTCTTCTGGAAGAGACAGGAAATTTCAAGAGCTCTTGATGTCACCAAAAGAAAAAAAGGACAAAATATTCCAGTAAATCCAAAATGAATTCAACATTCTGCCATAAACACAAATGTGCCCAAAGGACAAGGTTGTACTACCCTGTTATTAAACAGCTATGACTTATAAGTCTACAACAAAAAAAAACCCCAAAACATAAAGGGTGACCTAGTAATATCATTTTGCATAAAGCACAGGAAAAGAAGTGTTCTTAGTTCACAGTTACACAACCCAAGATGTAAAATAAATCACACAGTTCTTTGCACTCAGTACAAGGCTATCTGTAGGAATCCTTTTGTAAGAAACCCCTCAACCCCAGGACCTGGTATGGGAAGCCAAAAGGGAAGTTCCCAACTGTATACAGAAAACGCTGGAGATTAGGGTCACAAGCCAACAGGCTAAGGAGAAATAAATAAATACAAGTAGATAAATATTAACATTAAAGTACATATACTTAGAAGCTGAAACACAGATAACAAGCAGGAACATTGTGGTGTATTCACTCAAGAACAAGTAACTAATAATACATATTAGTCTCAAGGTTCAGATATTCAAGGAACCTTGTACCCTCCAACACCTCCAGAGGTCTTCCAAACAAGCCTCTAGTCCTGGGAGCACCCAGTTGTTGTCTGCACATCTGCGTCTTGCAGCTACATCAGGGCTGGGCAATTATTTTGGCTGGAGGGACGCTTACCAAGTTTTGGCCAGCTGTTGAGATCTGCATCGAGAGCCCCACCCCTTGACAAGTGCCCTGCTCCCCATTCATCTACTCCCTGGAGCTAGGTATGTACACTTCACTGTAGGGACCATACTAGTAGCCTAACAGATAAAAAAGTAATGACAGGGATGACAGGGATGTAGGTGTTTAAATATGACATTTGGCGTGTACCGCTAAAATTCATGTGCCACTACCCTTCGTGAAAGCCCAGCTAAGCCTGTAGGCAATGATATCCATTCACTCCTAAGTTTCTTCTGCCGTCAATGGTCAACTATTGCCAAAGTCCTGACAACACTGAAGTGTTCAGCACCTAGCTTATACCAAACCTCACTAGGGTTCAGAGAAAAATCATTCACCTGCCTACCTCACTTTCATGGTCTGATCTGTTACCTACAATCCTAACAAAATTAATCTCACCCAAACAGAACTGAAGGACATTCCCGCACTACCTTGGCGTTCTGCATTATTCTCAATAGATGTGTTTAGCATATGGTCATAACCAGGATTTTTGCCCTCAGTCTTTTCTTATAGCCTAATGGTGTGTCATATTAGGATCAGTAGCTCGTGTTAAAACCCGTGCTGATGAACTTTTCCTGCCATTTTTACCTGTGGAACTTGATTAAGCTAGCATAGGTAACAAACAGACTTTCCTTTTGCCTTTTACCATATACCTAGGATATCTTATCTTAGGCTATAAGAAAATGCGTAGCCAATGTTTGTGTAGATCTTGCAGTGGGAAGATATCACTTGCCCTGTTTTGCAGATGAGGAAACTGAGAGACAGGGGGACACTGATGAGAGATAATGTGACTTGCCATCAGTCACATAATAGATTGGTAACATACTTAAGAAAAGAACCCAGACGTCCCTATTACCAAGCCAGTGCCCCATCCATTCAAGCCATATGTATTAATTTTGGTTTTGATCTGTCAGTTCTTTTCTGAATTGTCTGTATCTGTCTGGTTTTGGAAGGCCCAAAACTGAAGACAGTACTCCAGGCATGGGGTTATGAGGATTGTGAATTGAAGGTCGTGATGTGACCCTTCAGCAGTCCAAAATCATGTTGGCCTGTTGCACTGCAAGCTCCTATTTAATTTCCTGTCTGCAATCACCTCTTGTCTGTTTTGCACCACTGAATTTCTACACAAATGATGGAAATAAAAGAAGAGAAGAACAACTACAATGGGGTATTTAGCACCTCTCATAAGGCTTTCACTTAATTCACTCTTCTGCCTGGAGCATTTTGAATTTACAGGTCCAACCTCAAAATGAGTTCCCTAGCCACTATTGCGCAAGATATTGGGAGGATGGGACTCCCACATTTCATCCTGTTGAAGTGGTAGCATTTTGAGAGGAATAAGCAAATGTCCTTTGGGTCAGAGAGGAAAGGAGCAAGAGTGAGTCTGTTGGTAGCCTAATGGTGGAGCTACTTTCCTGGAAGTTGGAGATCTAATTTCCATTCCTTCCTACAAGAAAGTTTTCTGTTTATTACATTGGAAACAACCCTGCAACTGGAGCATTTGTTCTCTTCAAAATTATTCCTGAATGTATCCTTACAAGGCCTATGCAAAGTGAAACAACATATTAGTGTCCATTTTAGAGAAAAGATTACAGTCATGAAATGTCTTGCTTTTTTACAGAAGAGATCATTTGTCAGGCAGATGTCAAACAAAGATTGATGTCCTTTTCCGCTAGTTTAGCAAAAACAACATCTGTGATGGACCAGGGAGGGTGTGAGAGGCAAGACTTTTTGTGGATGGTAATTTTTAATAGACTAACTGCATGATTTAGGTCTGCTCTGCCTGCTTCTCTCCAAGAGACCCAAGGAAGGCTATTGTGATACCCAAAGGTTTCTCTACATCTATCCCAACCAAGTAGTTGGTCCAATAAAAGATAGCACCTTCAAAAACTTTTGCCTCTTAGAAAAGCATGCAATATGGGTCTGTCATTTCCCTCTGTCCCAGAGAAAAAAGACAACCCATTCTCAAGATTTCTTTTGTCTTTAGATAAGAAAGTTCAGGACACATTGTCTCATCCTCAACTGGGAGGGGTATTTCCACTCAATAAGTTTTAAAAACCTACAACCCTTTCTGGTACCCAAATCTGCAAAGAACACTGGTATCTTTTCCTCTTTAATGTTCAAAGGGTGAACTTGCAGCCAGAGACCCAGGATAGGTAGTATTTTCTTTCTAACTGGAGCTCAAAAGATTCTGTTGTATTTCCATGAATAATGAAAACACCTGCAGGGCATCGAATTAATAGAACAATAAGCTGCACAGCACAAGCACACACAGGAGGTAGAATTGAACCACTCTGTTGCCCCACAGCTACAGGTTTGAAGCCTGCACCCCGGGCCACTGAGGAGCACCTGGGCAGTAAAAAAGACCCAAAATGTTCCACAGCAAAATATTAAAAACGTCGGCTACATTAATCTTTTTCAAGTAAGGGTTACTTTATCTAAGGAAAAAGGAACTTTCCTGTTTCTGTGATACACTTATCATGGTCTTTGCATAGCAAATTCTAATGAAAGTTAAAAGAAAGGATTTGCAGAAAGATATTGGTTTAATTTGCATGAGCTAGGGTGACAAAGGCTCATGGGATATTGAACTCCTGCCATGCTCTTCTGAAATCTGAAACTGTCTGATCCAGTAGCTGAAATAAGGGAGTTGTATCCATAAATCAATGGAATTGTACAGATTTATATACGGCCAGGAACTGACAGCATCTTTGAAAGGCTAATGCCATATAAGGACGGCTTTCCAACTGACCAAAATATGAGCATGATACAAGTTTGAAAAGTGACCGTCTAAGGTACTTAAATACCATGTCACTGACCAATCTTGAGATCTGGATGCCTGCATACCCTTTGGCATCAGGACTCATAGTTTTACTCCTTCCAGGATAAATGCCACAATCTAACCACCCTTAGAACTGTCCTTGGGTTACAGCTCGCCGAGCCACAAAGACTGGAACGATTACCGGTGGTCCTCCCCTCTACCCTGTGTTCTTATCCGAGTTGCGCTACCAGATAGAGGGAGGTTGTGGGGTACAGCCTCATGGTCACCAGGCCAGAAAACTCTCCTAGGCAGGGGCTTCTGGTTGGGGTCTTGGGGTGGGCCTGGGCAGGCCTTACTGCTGTGGCTGGTAGGTCCTGCCATCCCTTGGTCATGCCACCTGCTCCCCCTTGATCCTGCTGCTGTGGCACCTTGTCATCTTTGACAGGAGGCCAGGGGCAGATAATAATTAATTTTCTCTTTTTTTAGGGGCCTTATGGGCTATATAGAATGGCCTGGAGGGCTGGATGTGGCCCGCAGGTCCTATTTTGCTTGCCACTGTGGCACAGAAAAGCAGTCCTGGCTCCAGAGTCTCTGGACATACTTTTTCCCCATTACTGTTGCATCTATGCTCCATTTCTGCTTTCCATGTTCTGCTTGTGCTCCCTGCTACCTCTCTCTTTTGTCTCCAAGTCTCTAGGGTCTCTGGGAGTTGTAGTTACATGCAGCCAGCAGTTTGGCAGGTCACATTCAGTTAGTTATGCTGCTACCCTGCTGTTGCACATATTACAGTGCATTGCATTTAGTTTGCACAATCCAGGACTAGGAACCACTGTATTCAGAGCAGCTTCCCCCCAGTTTCATGCCATTTTTGCAGTGGCATTTTTTGACTGGTGAAGGGTTCTACGAGTCCTTCCCCTTCTTGGAGATTGACAGATGGCCATCAGTCAAGCTCCAGGAAGAGGCAAGACTTCCAGGGCCCCTCACCCAGTCAGAGGCATGGGGGATCCTGCCATGCTCCACCACGAAAATCTCCTACCCGTCTCTCCTCCTCACTTCCCCACCACCCCTTTCAGGACCTCAGGGCTTCCTGCCATTTTCTGTTTTTATAGACCATTTCCCCCCTCCCCCCCTTGCTGCTAATTTCACACCTTTTCACAGTCCCCATGCTTTGTGTGTGTGTGTTGACTGGGCTTTTTTATGCAGAGCCTGAATGAATGTGTGGTTTCCATGGAAATTGTGAAAATGCAAATTTGGTAGCTCCCTATCCATTACAGTCTCTTGAGAACATATTCCCTTCCTTTCACATGAAGGAAGGAGAAGGCATGGATTACTGAGAAAGGAGGAGATTCTAACATGTTTCTAGAGCCAGGACAAAGGTTCTTGCAATACTGAACCTTGGCTTTCTAACACAAATGGAGCAGTTGGTTAGAGACGCTCATTCTTTTGGGTTGGGCTTTCCTGCAGTGCCTCCTGAACGTATGTATTCGGGGCAAGTCAGACAAAATGAAGACGGGCAAGTGGTTGGTCCTTGAAAGGAATTAATGAATGGGCTTTGAATGCCACTGGTCCCAAGAAAACGGACTTACTTTCTGCATCTCCACTTGGAAGAATGAGCTGATGCTTTGTCAGTAAGATGCAAAACCCTGTAGTTACACAGACCCTAATTGACACAATTGTTCTTTCATTGATGCTCTAAGCATTAGCTTCTTTCAACCCTGGAAGAACAGACTGATGTTGCCTTTGTACTAAAGACCTGTGTACATTGCCCCTGGGCTGGGACTACTGCCAAGAAATATACCTTTTCATTTGTTCCCATTCAATATATGTCAAATCCTTGAAACAAGTCTGTGAAGCCCAGCACTACGCTCAGCCTCTCTGTCTCAAGTGTGCTTCTTGGCACATGCACTGGATCACCCTTAACTGTCTCATTTCTGGGATTTGATGCTCCCTGGGCATATCAACATGAGACACTTACTGTGGAACTGCCTAATTAGCTCCACAGTAAAGGCTCAATGTCTACACATGCAGCCCTATTAGACTGCAGGAAACTAATTAACTCCATCACAAGCTAGTACTTGTAAATACAAGTACTAGCCTGTGGCAGCGTTCTTTAGTGTGCAGTAATGCATGTGAAGATGCTGATGGGGCTGGCTATAGTACAAGGGTGCTTTGGTGCTGGGGCTGCCTACTGGCTAGCCCCACACTGAAGCATCTTCATGCCACAGCCAGCTCCTCCACAGTCCGTTGAGTCAGGCTGGAGCAGCTCTGGCCTGGCAGGCTGACCCCCCAAGTCCTCTTCCCGCTGGGGCTGCTCCAACACAGCTCAATATGCTCAATATGATGTGACATGTCTAATAGCACATGTAGATGCAACTCCTGAGTGGGAGAAGTGTGCGTCTCAGCAGTAGTCTCATGCAGCAGCAGTCAAGAAGTGATATAGGCATACTTCAAGTTGCAAGACAGTGAGGAGGTCTCCAAAAGTTCAGAAGGCCTTGTAGAACAAGACAATGCAGTTTTAAGAGCACTGGGAACTGTCACTAGTTTTCAGAAGTTTTTTCTCTACTAACAGTCCTTTTCCATTCAGCCAGAGAAAATTGGTAATGCTAAGCTAAACAGAACATTGAAAAGATGACTTACCTGTTTTGTTTTGTTTTTCTTCTTGAAATAAGTGAAATGGGGTTCCTGTGAATGCTGTTTAAAGACTATGCAGGCACATCTACATGAGACGTTTACTGCAGAGTAGACTAATTAGCACTGCAGTAAATGTCCTAGCATCTACACATGGCCCTATTAGGCCACAGGATGCTAATAAACTCCACAGCAGGGTAGTACTTGTAAATACAAGTGCTATTCTTCAAAAGAGTTTTTTACTCCGCAGCACTGCACATGTAGGTGCTGACATGGCTGGCTGGGGCATGAGGGTGCTCCAGTGCAGGGGCTGCTTGTCAGTTAGCCCTGCACTGGAGCACCCTTGTGCCTCAGTCAGCCCTTCCACAACACATGGAGTTGGATTTGAGCTGTCCTAGGCTGTCAGGCTTGGCCCTAGGGCCCCCTGCCAGCTGGGGCTGTTCGAACCTAGCTCAATGGGCTGCAGTCCTGGGCACAACTATAGATGCAGTGCCTAGGAGCAATAAACTCCAGAGCAATATATGCCAGAGTTTATTGCATTGCATCAATATGTACATGTAGACTCATCCTGTGTTGTATAAAACTGTCTCTAGTGGGTGACAAAAAATTTCTAGTTATTGACAGCATATCCATCACAAACATTTCCTTTCACCCTCGGGATTAGGTGATTTGGGGTAATTCACTCTTAATTCATAGTCATATGCCATGACTTCATGGCACTGCAACTCTACCCAAGATGAGTTATTAAACCATCCCAGCGCAAATCAGCTACAGGGCTGTAGTCCGTGGAAATCTTCACAAACTATTCTGGTTCCAACGACTTGGCATTTTCTGTCAAAAATGTTTCATCAGAAAAGTCCCTATTGTCACTACTCACATTGCCCCACTTAAGCTTCTTACGTACAAAAGAAGTTGAAAAAGTAATTTGATATAATTAGGTCAGTGCCACAATTTTATATATGGGGAATTGATAGTGTTCTCTTTGTAGTAATTTCCAGGCATGCAATTCCTGGATTTTTTATTGCAGGGTTCTACTCTGAAAATCTGCAGTGATATATGACTAAGTACTCTACCAAACAAGGTAATACTGGATAAGTAGATAGTGTGGCAGTTGTTCAGGAAACTTTGCAGCCAGGTTGGGGACAAATTAAAACATACTTTTTCCTTTTTTAGCTGCCTCTATTTGCTCCTCACAGGAAGGAAGAAATGTGTTCTGGAGAGCTGGTTACCACTGGCAGTAATTTTTAGCCCTTCCTTCTTCCTGCCATCTTCGAGAGTTCAAAGCTCCATGACAGCCTTGTTAAGAAAACTTCTTTGGAATTTAGGACCTTGTTGCTAGGTAGAGTGCCTTAATCTGGAGACCCCATAGCATGCTGAGTACACAGCAATCAGGCTGGCAGATACCATGATTCTCGGGACCCAGCTGTCCCAAGAGACAAGCAGCAAAGGGAACCATCTGTCCTGGCAATTTGGAGCTCTAGGGTTCACAACACTGACTGTATCAAAATGTCAGATCTTCCATGGGACCTTGGGTGCATATGTGCATGTCTGCACCACTGCAGAGCTCCATAGCATGGTCCTTTGGTGCTATGTATGTGTATGTATACATACACACACTGCATCAAAGGGCCAGGCTGTGGAGCTCTGCAGTGAAGCAAGCCCACACTCTATAAGTCTGTCCAGATGAGCCTAGCCATGTGGTATGTGGTGCTGCAAACACATATGTAACATACTGCACAGTCTGATGTTCTCTGTGCTGCAAGAGTGTGCTGCCCATGCATGTGCTGCTCCAGTTTTTTTTCCCCATGTTTTTATCCCTGGATATCTAGGGGTCAAAAAAACCCCACAGAGAAAAATATGAAAAGCAGAGCCGGGATGCCAGGAGCCACTCTGTGGCTGCCACCCAGGCTCCGTCCGGCAGGATCACCACACGTGCAGCCCCGGGAGCCCCCAGAACCCCAGGTAAGGCTGGTGGGGCCAGTCGAGTGCTGGCTTCAGCCCCGCTACTGCCGCTGGGGTAACTTGCTGCACTCCAAAATGCGCATGGCAGGGGCGCTCCCCAGGGACCAGTACCTGCGGTGTAAGGTGCACCACTGCTACTTATCCCCAGGGAGCCAAATGTCCATGGTCATCTGGACACAGTCTATTTGTATAACACGGCCAGACAACACTCTTATTGGCATGCACCTGGTGCAGCTCTAAAATAGTTACATTAGATCCATTTTGGTGTCGTGCTCCCCACCATGTTGTAGGCATACCCTGGCAGCTGCCGACTGAAATGATCATGATTCTTGTTAGTTGTTCTGCGCCTATTCATGAGCGGGCAATACTGAAACCAAAAAGAATCATGTTAGTATCAGTCAGTGGCTGTTAGGAACCCGTGAAGCATTTTCCTTTATGGGAACAGCAAAGCATGGTATTTCCAAAATGGAATTGTGCATTATTTCAGTTTTATTTTCCCCTTTTAGGACTTATCTCATGAGAACATACAGGAATCAAATAGGTGGAAGTGAATGTGTCTTTCAGGAGTCAAATATAGGTTGGAAACCTGTGTGTCTCTCCCCCCCACGTCTTCCCTTCCTCCCCTCCTCCCAGCACACAAGGGCAAACAAAGCAAATGAACCTCAAACACTAACTAGAATAGGGAAAGAGAACTGGAGCAGACAAAGGCTACACACACCACATGTAAACTCATCTAGAACACACTATCAGGCAGGATCATATTTATCTGATCTATGCATGGGGAAGTGTCGCACAAATTCAGTAAGATTAGATCCCAGTTTACAAGCCTGGAGAGAGGAAATCCTGGACTGCCTGCATGCTTTCTCCTCATCTATTATTATGCTGTGTGATGCCATAGGGCCAGGAACTGAAATCATATGCTGGGAGCTAATTTCGTTAAACATCATGCCTATTAACTGACCGACCTGCAAACAAAAGCTTAACACTAACCTAATTAGAAATAAGATAAAATGGCTTCTCAATGTTTCACCCTCCAAATGTCAGGCAAAAATGCATTCTGAGCACTTCTGAAAGTCGTGATGTTTTATTTATCTACAGTCTTTTATATAGTGCTCTTCACTGGTGGAGCTTCTGACCTCTTCAAATATTGCTGAGTTTATTCTCACAACACCCATGCATAGCAAGGCAATATGATAATGGCTATTTTACGAAGAAGGGAAAGAGAGGCACAGATAGATCATATGTTGCATCTAACTTACAGAGGAAACCTGTTCCACAGATAGAAGTCAAGCTAAAGTCTCTTGTTATGTTGTACTAAAATCAACAGCTCTCCCTTATCTGAAATATGGGTAGAAAAAGAATGTGACTCCATGGCTGGTTTTCAACCAGCAATGATCTGAAATTGGGATTGGCAGTATTTCACTAGCAGTGGGCCAAACTAACACAGTTTGGTCCTAAATTAGTGTGGAAGTCACACTTGTTGGCTATTCTGCTACCAGATGGTCCATTCTCACACAGAACTTACTAATGGTGGGATATATAAACTTCCTTGACAATGGACACATCTACACATTCATTAACGCAAAGTAGTTACGGTGCATTGTTAATACTTGGATAACCAACTACTAAATCAATGCACGGTAACTCACAAGACTGTGCAGTAGCACAAGCACACATATTTTTAGTGATGCTTACTGTGCAGTAGCCTAGTGCAATTGTGCACAGTAGTGTCTTAGCACTATTCTTTTTCCGAGCACACTATTGACAGTGTGTTTAGGCTACTGCACAGTTAGTGTGTCATGTAGATGCACCCAATATCTTGTTCTGACACACTTGGCAGGATGGATAAAACCCTACTGGCCGTATTTTGCTGACCCCCCTAATCTAAGACAACCATGGTGGCAGCTTGAGAGAGAGCCAGGTACTGGAACAGTGCTGTGAAACGAACACCATCCTTGTTTTCAGGGACACAAGGGCAGTAGGTCATGTGCGTACACAGTATTAAGTCATAATTTTTCCCAGTTCCTTGTAAAAGTATTTCTAGGGCAGACTATATACCAGCATCAAATTGTAAAAGTATTTCAGCCTAGAAAACAGGGCTTGTGCAAACAGCAACAGTAGAGGACATTTTGTTTCTGTCTCTTTATCTGGAAAAATGTATTGGCTTTGCATTGGACTGCTAAAAAATAAGCAATGTTGTTTGCACCCTGACCTGAAAACAGCAACAATGATTTTTCCTCTGTGTGCTGAGAACCAAAATTAAAGTTAAATCAAAGATTCCTACATTGTGGGCACCCAAGACCACATCCGCATGAGCATGGGTGTTTGTTTCCCCAGGGAACACCTGTGCCACATGCCCTCTGGCACGCAGCTGGTTATTCCGGGTGGGGTAGGGGAGGCTGAGGCCAGCACTAAGTTGGCCCAAGAAGCCTCACCTGGGGCTCTGGGGGCCTCCTGGGGCTGCAGCAGCAGTGATCCAGTCACTCAGAGCCTGACTGGTACCCAGAGTGTGGCATTTGCTACTCTGCTTTTCTTTTTGCAAGTTTTTTTTTTTTTTTTCACTACCTTGCAATGTGGAGAACAGTTGTATGTGTGATATGTGGCACTGCAGATGTGTTTGCAGCACCACATACTACATAGCAGCACTCATCTGGATGAGGTCCAGGAGGCTGAACTGCAGCATTTTGTCATTAAATAGCTACAAATTTGTAGTTTGCACGCCAGAACACTCAGGCCAAGAACTTATGGCATCTTTAAAATCTCATTTCCTTTTCCTCATCATTTTCTAACTGGGCAGAAGAGTCACATGAAACAGATTACAGAGGTGCTAAACATGCCTTAATTTAATTGTTCTTGTCCTCCAAACAATACAGAAGATGGAATGCAGTGACTCATAATAGACTGTTTGTTCCATTTATCTGGTTTGACACCTGTGACTGGAGCACCTATCCTCTACACAAGAATAACTGGATTTATCCTCACACCGTGCCTGAGGTTGTACAGGATTATGAATCCCTTTTATAGAAAGGCAGGATAGAATCAAAGACCTATGAGACATTTATACATATAGCTTTTCATGCTGTGCTGTGCTGGGGATCCAGTGAGTTGAAGTAGACTTGATTAGTCAAGTGTGCTCCACAATTGAGATGATGCACCCTGTGCTGCATCACATGCATTTGTATAAATGGTGAAATACATGTCTGAAAATAGCACTGGTGCACTTTAGAAATAAAACACCTTTGATGTTTTAGATTATCTGAGTAGGCTTGTTGACTTTCCTAACTGGAAATCTTGGGAATTTTTGTATTGGAGCCGAGAAGGCTATGAGGATTTTTGGAAGACATATGCAGCAGTAGGTGAGAGAGACTATAAGATAAGATTTGTTGCAGGGAAAAAGACAAGAGAAAGGGCAATAATTATTCAAATGTGCATGAATGTGCTTGAGATGGGAGAGAGAGAAAAAATGTTTGGAGAATTATGTACAAAAAGTTATATACGTTAAGAAGATTTGTGATGAGTATGGTATATGGGTAGCATCATGGAGAACTCAAGTAGTAATGAGGGTGCGTGAGAGAAGTCCTGGTGGGGTAATGTACTTATCATCAGTAGTCCTAGTAGGGCCACAATGATGGTTTACAATTGGGCTGTGCAAAACAGCACTATTTCATTTTGACTTCCATTTTGCCATTTCAATGGCACAGTGTTTCATTTCAAGTTTTGCTTAATTTTGAAGAACTGTTACATTTTGTTTTGTTGAAACTGCTTTGCTGTTTTGACACTGTTTCAATGCTGTTTCAATGTTTCACCCATAGGCTATAATGGAAAAGCATATAACTGCATTTAACTTTAGTCAGGCTGGCCATCCACAGCAATAATTTCCCCAATGCTCTGGATGATCTCACTCTCCCTTGCAATGCACCCCACTTTCTGTCCACCTTTCCGCTACTGTTCCAGGGTGGTCTGCCTTGGCTTTGTGGGGGATGGGACTTTGGAGCGAGTGAGGGACTTCCCTTTGGGCACATTTTCACTGGTGCCAGGCGGAGGAGAAGCAAAGGCAAAGGCCTGTGGAGATGTATCAGCATCTCCATGCTGCTCATGTGTTTTATTCCCTTGCCCCAGCTGTTTTTAGCTTGGCAGTGCAGGCAGATAGAATATGTGGGATTATCTGCCAGCTCAAAATAATCCCAGACCACACTGCCTTTCCATCACGCTTCATGATGTGTTTCTTGGTATCTTGTCTTTCTCTTGGTATGCTGGAAAATGTGTCTCTTCTTCTTCTGTAATGTTTTCTATCTGAATTATGCCGTATATGTAGATATTAAGATAATTATACATATTTGTATATTTATGGAATATATGTATGTTTGTATGTATGTATTTATGTAATAAATAAAATAAATATATAAATGTATACATGTTTTCCTATATACCATCTATATTATCTATATTGTAATACACAATGTAATTATGCTTTGATTTCTTGCACACTGAATGGAATTCACATTGTGAGAGAAAGTACAGATTTGAAATGAATCAAAGTAGATTAAACAAAAAGAGGTTTGGGGGGAGGAATACATTGAAAGGAATCAAATTAATATAATAAGAAAATAAAAGGGTTTTGAAAGAAAGCAAAAGGTGTTGCTGAATCCGACTTGCTAGGCTAGCAAGTAGGAAATCAATGGTAGTAGCCTTTGTTGTCTAATGCTGCTGAGCTTCTGGAAGATAACTCAGTAACTGACCCCAAGGCAAAAAAGCAGGCTAGTTCAAAAAATGCTGCCTTGTATGCTGTTTTTCCATCCCTCCCCCAAAGCACTGGGTTTGGAAGGGACCTCAGGGAAGGATCACAGTCACTAGCCAGCTACACAGTCAATATCAGAGTGGTCCTTGTCTCCCTCTTCCACCTCCCTCTCCTTACTTTCTGTTTCCCTGCAGGCAAGCCTAGCTTCTGCTTTGAAACTCTGAATGTTTCAAAACTTTTGAAACAGTTCGACTGCCCTCGTTTTGTTTTGAGGCTGTTTTGAGGACCTTCATTTCATTTTGATCTCCCTGTATCAAGCTGAAAATAACAGCCGATGAAATTTCAGACAGCCCTAGTTTAAAATGTATTTCAGACAGCCTAAACTATGTAGCAAACATGGGTAGGAAGGGCATCTGGCTGCATACTGCTGATACACAATATGCTACATATGTAAAGGGAAAGGGCACAGAGTGGTGGAGTGCCAAGAAGTACTGAATTGTGTTATTGCAGGGAAGAGGAACCTTACAGTGGCAATATTTGTGGTCCTTCTCAAATAAAGCTAGATCTACAGGGGAGCAGTAGAGACAGGAAAGAGAAAGTGGGAGAGGGATTACAAAAGTTTTGTAAATAGATGGGGGATGGAGACCATTGTGGTGGGCAGGGCCAGATATAAACAAAGCTGCTGGAGTCACAATTTTGCTAAAATATATGGTCTGTTCCTCTACTGGAGTGTCCTTGTTGCAGATTTTAGACTGATCAAGTGGGCATCATGAATGTTCTCCTCTGAACAGAACTGCCCATGCAAGGACTGAGCCAACAATCAAGCCAAGGCAGCTAAAACTTCAGGCCTTTTCAGTCACTTTCTTTTCCAAGTTTCTAATGTTTCTATGTTTTACAGGGGCACTCCACTACCTTAGAAATCTGCAGAGTGTTTCAGGTCAGGATTGCCCTTCTATACTTACTGTATGGGCTCCCTGAGGCAAATGAGGTGGCATTCTAAAGCTTGGAAAATATTTTCCCTTGCTTGTCAGAAAAAGTCTGGATTGAATAACCCTTTACAAAAGAAAAATCCTTAGCTTGGTGTCTCATAGGGATAGTGTGGTTAAATATAGCAACTTCAGTGAGGCATAGGACATAAGGATGTGACACAACTAGAAGGATGTGGCTACCTTAGACCTTTCTGCCTGAATGATCATGTGCCCAATTACTGCTTAGATTACTGAGGCAAACTCTGATGCCAGTACAACTTTACTCACACCCCAAGGGGCATAGCAAACCAATTTCTCCACTCTCGCACCAATTCCTGCACCAGTACTACTCAGGTCAAAGCAATCTTTATCTTCCTCTTCATTTGAAGGACTGCTTTGTCTGTTAATACTGCACAACACTAACATTTTGAGCAGGTAGAGGTAGTTAACTGTGCTAGTCTGAAGTCAGACAGAAGCCAGGGTAGGTATACACCTGAACTGAATCAGAGATGCATAAGCTTTCATGAGCAAGAACTCACTTCATGAGATCAAAAACTCTTGTCACCTGGGCTGAAAGACAGAGACAGCTATGATCCTTTTTATCCTGAAAATCAGCATCACTCCAAGGAGGCAGAAATGAATAATATTTTACCTGGAAGACCAGATCCCACTTACTGAGAATCTAGCCTTTCCCCTGGCTCAGTGGTCGATCGTGGAGCCTCTGACAGTCAATTTCAGTGTCAGATGCTTCATGATCAGGAGTGGCAGGATGCATGTGGCTTGGCTGAGCCATAGCCCTGGACACCCAGGCCATGTGAGTGGGGTTGGAGCCCAAGTGGCTTCTCTGGGAGGCGGATGGGGTGGGATGGGGTCTGGGTTAGCTGGGAGATGGACAGGGGCAAGGAAGGGGTTGAGGGTTGTAGCGGGGGCAGCAGATCCTGTGGTGCCCTTCTCTTACAAAAAGTGATCTTCACCATAAAAAAATTGGAGACCGCTGCCCTAGCTGGAAAGCCATTAGAAGAAGAAAGTCAGATGACCATAGGACACAGTCAGGAGGTGGATATAAAACACTCTGTTATTACAGTTAGGGTCTTGTTACATGACTTCTTACACAGCTTTCCCCCTCCTCCCACACATCAGCAGCAGACATTGGGTGTTCATAGCCCACTACTGGCAGAGCCCTGCCACAGCATGGTTTGGCCCTAGCCACCTGAGACCCAGGGCCACCTGTGCCACATGGAGCTGGCCCAGGCCAGTCCACTGACATGCACCCTTGGGCAGAACTGTACCACTCTTGCTGCCATCCAGACTCCTGACACCACAGACAAGAAGCTGCATGCCCTCGGACTGGGCCAGATCCTGCCTTCTTGTGCCTCATGTGCCATCAAATCAGGCTGGCTGCATGCAGGCAGGACCCAGGCTGGCCCAAGGGTGCATGGATTCTCCCAGCAGTACTAGAAGCCCAGGTGGCAGCAAGAGCTGCCCAGTTCTGCCCAAGGGCACACATCAGCCCAAGACCAGCTTCATGTGGCACAGACAGTGTTAGGTCCCGGTCACACCACGTCATAGAGGGATTCTGCTAGTAGTGATCTATGATCATCCCAATGTCTGCTACTGCTTCTGCTGGGGGGTGGGGGGGGAGTTGTGTGCCATGTGGGCAGGAGGGTAGGGGACCCACTCCTTCCAAGTAGTCAACCCCACAACTGCCCCCACCCTCACAGTCTCCCCCACTCTCACAGAGTCCCTCCACTAACAGTTCCCCCACCCACACAGTCCTCCCACCCTCACATCTGTACTTACTGGAGACAGAACCTGGGTCCAATTCACTCCTGCAGCCTTACTCTATCTCTGATCTACACAACCCTTCTTCTGTTTCATTAAGCTGTGGCCACTCCCCACAGAATGTACCACTCAAGTCAAGTCCTCCAGTGTCCCAGGATGTGGTAGTCTCTTCTTCACCCTCCTGTTCTGTTGGCTCACACCCCTGGCTGCTTAATGCAGTGGCCCAGGGACTGGAGCCACAGCTTTTCTATTTCCCCCAGCCTTCAGCCCCAGCTCCAGGAATGGTGGCGCAGGACACCTTTCTTGACCAGCACTAAACTTGTCTGGGTGGGTGGCTGCTACTGGACCCCATTCCCCCACCCACCCCTGTCAATCCTTGAAAAATGGAGGAGAGCATGGCCATACCCAGAAGGCCCCCATACTCACCCAGGATCCAACAAGCCCCAAGCTCCAGAACCATGGCTCCAACACTTCCCTGATCCATGCACTCAAATCACATGCAGGGTGGCAAGAGGTGGTGATGACTTCTGCGGTGAGGTGTGGGGGGTGGCATTCTGATGCCAGGGAAGCTGCTTTTCTAAGGCAGGGTGAGTCTGAGCTGTGGGGCTCTACTGCTGCCCCTATGGATGTGAAAGTTGGCTGTGAGTTAACTCCTCTCCCAGCTGTGGAGTGAAGCCAACTTGGTGTGGAGCTGGCTGTAACAGCTGCCACCACTACCATAGCCCCCAACCCCAGTGCCAGCCCAGGCTTTGTGCCCTCCACCAGCACCTTGGCCACTGCCAAACTCCTGGGGCTGCTGACAGAGCCTCTTCCTGCCTCAAGGCCTGGGGGTGTCTGCTCACTCATCACATGTGCTTCTGGGCTTCTTCTAGTGGGCCCTGGAGCACCAAGGAAGGGTGAAGGGGGTGGGTCAAATGTTGGGCAGATCTGAGGGGGTGCAGACGGGGATCTGGAAGAAGATACAGGGAAGCAGATGAGCCCCCTCAGGCTGAAGTTGCCCAGGTGCTGAGAACAGCCTGAGGGACATGTGTAGCTAGGAGATGTGCCTGGACATGTGTGACAGTGAGCCTGTAGCATGTGAGCATGAGAAGAGCTGGGGTGTGAGCATGAGGACCTGGCTGGGGGTGGTGGCTGGGCGGGGCCCTCGGGGATTGGGGATTGGGGAGAGGCCTGGGCTTCCTTTGGCGGCCCCTCTTATGACTGTCTTCAGGCCATGGAGGGGTGGCTGTGGGAGCTCTGGGCCGAGGTAAGCAGGCTGCAGGGGATCCAGGTGGCAGAGGATGAAATTGATATGTACTTCTGTTCTCTGCAGGGCCAGAAATCTACTGAGGAGCCTCACAGACCCAGAAGAGCGACTTGCCGGTGGCAGAGAGGAGAGGACGCTCTGCCACTGAGCCAGGTAAGTCGGGTGAGGGTTTGCAGTTATGGCTTGGGGAAAACAAGTAAAGAGGGAGAGGCGGCAGTGGATAGCCTTAAATGCCTCTATAAAAATGCTCGCAGTATGGGTGGCAGGCAGGAGGAGCTGGCTCTCCTGGTGGCTGTGGAAGACCCAGATTTGGTTGTACTCACAGAAACCTGGTGGGACCCGACCCATGACTGCACTATAGGCATCGATGGATATGTCCTTTTCAGGAAGGACAGGAAGGGGGAGAAGAGGCGGAGGGGTTGCGCTCTATGTCAAAGAGCGCTTCCCTGCATTGAGTATTAACTTGGGGGCGACTGAGGACCAGGTGGAAGCGATTTGGGTTAGGCTGCAAGGAGTACGAGGGGAAAGGGACTTAATGGTGGGTATCTGCTACAGACCACCCAACCAGAGGGAGGAGCTAGACCTCCAAATTTCTGGTCAGCTCAAGGAGGCGGCTAGGTCAAGGGATGTCATTGTCATGGGTGATTTCAATTACCAAGACATCTGCAGGGAGGAGCAGTCGGCTAAGTCCTAGAGGTCCTGGAGGTTCCTGGCGCAGCAGCAAGACCTCTACTTAGTCCAGGAGGTGCATGGCCCCACCAGGGGAGATGCACTGCTGGATCTGGTCCTGGCCTTAGGGGCAATCTGGTTAGAGGTCTCCAGGTTCGTGACTCCCTGGGAGATTGCGATCATCGCCTGATAGAATTTGCTATCTGGTGCAGTATAGCTAGAGCCCACACTAGGACTAGGGTCCCAGACTTCAAAAAGGCCAATTTCAGATACTCAGGAGGCTAGTTGAGAAGGTGCTGAGGGCCTGTAGGGTTGAGGACATGGGCGTCCATGAAGGGTGGATGTTCCTCAAGGAGACGATCCTCCGAGCACAAGGGGAGACCGTTCCTGCCGATGCAAGATGGGCAAAAGTGCCTGGAAGCCCCCATGGCTTAATAGGGATATTTGGGGGAACCTGAGGGCTAAGCGGGAGGCATCCAACCTATGGAAGAGAGGAGCTGTCTCCAATGCTGTGGCATTGACCCCTGCACGGTTGAGTGGGTCAGAAACTGGCTGACAGGGCGCTCCCAGAGAGTGGTGGTGGATAGGTTGTACTCAACCTGGAGAGATGTGAGCAGTGGGGTCCCCCAGGGCTTGGTCCTTGGGCCTATGCTGTTCAATATCTTCATCGCGGACTTGGACGAAGGGGTGGAAAGCAAGCTATCCAAGTCTGCTGATGACACCAAACTGTGGGCGGAGGTGGGGCACCTGAGGAGATGAAGAGGCTGCAGTGGGATCTGGGCCAACTGCATAAGCGGGCGGACAAGAACAGGATGGGATTTAATGTGGACAAGTGCAGGGTGATGCATCTGGGGAGGAGCAACCCCCAGCACATATACTGCCTGGGAAGCTCACCTCTAGCTAGCACGGAGGAGGAACAGGATCTTGGCATCATTGTTGATGCCAGGATGAACATGAGCCGCCAATGTCAGACGGTGGTTGGGAAGGGCAACCGAACCCTAGCATGCATCCAACGATACTTTTCAAGCCAGTCCAAGGAGGTGATTCTCCCCCTTTATGCGGCATTGGTCAGGCTGCAGATGGAGTACTGTGTCCAGTTCTGGGCGCCGCACTTCAAGAGGGATGTGGACGGCCTCGA
>JAGPOW010000229.1:25967238-25992347 GCA_030014935.1 Caiman crocodilus
AGGACCAATGGTCACAAGTTACTGGAGAGCAGGTTTAGGTTGGACATTAGGAAACATTACTTCACAGTTAGGGTGGCTAGGATGTGGAACCAGCTTTCTTGCTCCTACCTTGGGCATCTTCAAGAGTAGATTAGATACGTACTTGGCTGGGGTTCTGTGACCGTGGCACTCGTTCCTGCCATTGGTGGGGGATCAGACTAGATGGCCTGCTTTAGGCCTCTTCTGACCCTAGATACTATGATACTATGATAAGAGGGGAGCCAGGTGCTGTGCAGAGGCCCCGGCACCAGGAAGGGTGCACCTTAACACATACACAATGTCACTCACCCAAATCATGAGTTTTGCCTGTCAGCAGCTTGGGGTGTGGGGCCCTGGATGACAGACTCCCCCAGTGAGACACACACAGGCCTGCACTAGATTTCATCCTCCTGTACCCCAAGACAGACGCAGTCACCCAAGCACCCATCCACATGATGAGTTTTGCCTGTCAGTAGCTTTGGGTGCAGTTCCCCATACACCTCTGCACCAATCTTCTTGAAACCTGGTATGCTTTGTGGCCTTACTAGGGGCTACCACTCCTGCAGTTTTTAGCCACCTGTGGTGTAACATAGAAGCGACAGGAGTTTTGCTTTCAATAAGCTGGGATGTAGTTCTCCCCAAGCCCCCACACCAATATTCTTGAATCTTAGCAGGTTTCATGCTTTCAGTAGCGGCTACCACTCCTGCAAGTTGCACCCAAATCAAAGATAAAAGAACAAAGTTATAGATATTTCATTCATCCCCCATTATAACCTATTGCCAGATCTCCAAAGCGGCTTCAAAGCTTTGGAGCTGCTTTGGCCGAATTGAAGCGGCAAACTGATCTAGAGCTTTGGATCAGATCACGGCCATCCAAAGCAGCTGGATCCAAAGCCAGATCAGATCATTGCCAACTCGTACAGGCCTAGTAACTTCCTACCCCAGACATATATTTGGTGCAGTATCTTAAAGTTAATTAATTCTAAGAAAAATTGTTTTTAGGACATTGTCACTGGCATCACAATGCACAATATCCCCAAAGAATTGCCAGGTTACATGAATAGTTTGCTCTCTGTGGATAAAAAACTGCCCAGAGAAATGTTACCTCAGGCATGAATATGTTTTTCCAAATGGAGTAACAACTTACCCCTAGCCCACGTTAACACATTGGGGTAAGTTGTTACCCCAGTGCAATTTAGGTATAAATGACAGTCCACTTTGGGTGGATGCATCTAAAAGCCAAGCATTCATTCACACCTCATTCATGTCATAGTTTCATAGTGCTGACAGTTGGAGGGGACCTAAACAGATCATCAGGTTTGACCCCAATCATAACACCCCAGCCAAATATCTATCGAGTCTCCTCTTGAAGACTCCAAGGTAGGAAAGAGCACCACCTCCCTTGGGAGTCCATTCCAGAGCCTGGCAGCCCTAACTGTAAAGTAATGCCTCCTGATGTCCAGCCTGAACCTCCTCTCTAACAATTTGTGGCTGTTATTCCTAGTAATCCCTGGCAGTGTCCAAGGGAACAAAGCCTCCCCCAGTTTCCCTTGGTCCCCCCGGTGAGTTTGTAAAAGGCCACCAGGTACCCTGCATATTTAAGTCAGCAGGCCCTACAAGGAGGAGACTGTGGGGGTGGGGGCAGTTGTGGGGGGCACAACGTGGGAGGAGTAGTTCCCCCCACAACTGCCATGTCCTGCCCACATGGCACACAGCCCGACCCCCCCCCCACCGCCAGAACTGGATGCAGTACTCCAACTGTGGCCTGACCAATGCCGCATATAGGGGAAGGATCACCTCCCTGGACCTGCTCGTGACACATCTGTATATGTACGACAAGGCGCAGTTAACCTTACTGACCTCTTCCTCGCATTGGCGGCTTGTGTTCATCCTGGAGTCAACAGTGACTCCAAGAACCTTTCTGCCACCATGTTTATAAGAATGGTGTTCTCCAGTCTATTGGTGTGTTGCTGGTTCCTTCTCCCTAGATGCAGCACCCTGCACTTGTCTGCATTTAATTCCATCCTATTCTCATCTGCCCACCTCTGTAACCTGTCTAGATCTAGCTGGATTCTGTCCCTCCCCTCCAGTGTGCCCACCTCACCCCACATCTTGATCTCATCAGCAAATTTGAACAAGACGCTTTCCACACCCAGATTCAGATCACTGAAAAAAATGTTGAACAGTACAGGCCCCCGGATCGAGCCCTGGGAGACTCCACTGCCCACATTCGTCCAGGTTGAAAATCACCCGTCCACCACCCCCTCTGGGTGCAACCATCTAGTCAATTTGCCACCCATCTGACTGTGTAGGCATCAATGCCACAGTAACCTTTTTTTTTTTTTTTTAAAGAATGGGGTGAGAAACAGTGTCAAAGGTCTCTTTGAAGTCCAGGAAGATGACATCCACTTCAACTCCCTTGTCCAGGGACTCTGTGACCTGATCATAAAAGGAAACCAGGAAGGATCTGCCCTCAATAAGACCATGTTGTTGCCCTTGAGCATTACCTGCCCTGACACCTTCCATCCTATCTCAAACAATAACAGCATTCTTGGCTTTAGCTTTGTTTCACAGTCTACATCCACCACTTTCAGAATCAAACCTGCAAGCTTCCTATTTCAAAGAAGGGGGTATTATAGCTTAAATTAAAATATCAAACTCCCAATATGCTCTCTTACAGTCTCTTCCCTTGGTTGCTTGCCCATGGCTGAAATAGACACAACAGTCAGTTAAAAAACACATCTATTTCAAGTTAGATTTCCTTGTGTTCCTGCGATAAGTATCGTCTGTGACGAACTGAAAGCCCATCTCAAGTTGAGTTAGTTTTCTGTGTCTTGAAATGAGACTAGCATAGATCAGTTGTGCTCAGTCTTTTGGCACCACAGGCTGGATCATCCTATGCTGTTTTCACCCAACCCCACATGCTGGGGTCTGGGCCTCAGAACTTTATGCCCTCTTCTGTAGCTGTAATCAGGCCCTGCATGCCAGATATACCATGCAGGGCCACAGCCTGCAGGGCTCCCCAGGGGCTTGGGAGGTGAGCACTCCTGGCATGACTCAATGGCAGGTATGACAGGGCATGTTGGGCACAGAGAGAAGTTAAACGTGTCATGAGATTGGCGCCATGAAAGCACTCTGCAGCCATGCTATGCCACATGTGCACAGCTGCAAAGTGTTTTTAAAGTGGCCAGTTGAACACCAAATTAACCCTCATCAAATGAGGGATCAGATGAAAGTGCTTCACTTTGGACCACCTTAGGGAAATTGTGTTCCCTAGGATTCATTCGAGGCATAATCAGGGCTGGGCTGTATCAGCCCAGCTCCACCCTTGGGGCTGTCTGCAGGAAGGGAGAGAGAAAGGAGAGATGGGAAAGGGAGCAAGCTGCCTGCCGGGGTACACGTGACATGGAGTGGGTGTAGATGGATTGGAGCCCCCACACCTCACAAATCCCCCTCCATCTCCTCCTCCCCATCCCCTCCAGCTCAGGCTGGGCAAACCCCAGCTGGCAGCTCACTCCCCCTCCCGCCTTCCTTCCTTCAGACAGTCCCAGAGCTCCAAATGCTGGTGCTTTATGTAAAAAAATCATGAGTTAGAGCGGGGACTTGTACATCTGTCAGCAGTGCAAGTCCTCACCTGGAAGAACATTTTCACTTTCCATCTGTAGAACACAAATTGCCACCATATCAGTTGCTAAGTACTCCATAGGTAGCACTGAATACCTAATGACCTACAGTCAGTTTCTTCCCACACAGGAAAGGTAGATTTAATTTCCCTTGTAACTCAAATACTGGAAACTTTCTGGATCTCCAGAGACAGAAGTAGAGGAAGGGGAACTGTGCTAATAACTACAGCAAACATAGACTACAGTTGCTTACTATTACACACCCACCCAGGAGGCAGAATCAAACCACTCTGTCATTAGACAGCTACAGATTTGCAGTATGTAGCCCAGACCACTGAAGATCACTTGGGCAAAGGCAAAGATCCTTCTCATAAGTATATAAAGCATTAATTATCCATTTTTTTGCAGTAAGGGTAAAAATGATTATGAGCTAGGAACTTTTGTTTTTTGGTTAATTATTATTACCAGTTGGCATCTGCTTTTAAAAATAGATTTTCTTTCTCCTGTGAGGAATAAATAGAAGGGCTCACTGAATAAGGAAAAAATAGTCTGCAATTTGCATAAATTCTGTTCACAAAGGTTCCCTGGAAATTAAACAACTGCTCAGATATTTCTTCCTCCAATATTACAGTGTGGTCAGGGGTGGAAAACGGTACAAAGTTTTAAAATGGGGCTGTGCTATAAAAAAACCCAGAAACTGCCAACCTACTCTAAAAGGAAATTCTCTTTTTCTTAGTCTCTCCTCACAGTCACCACTTTTTACTGTCCAGAAAGAAAAGTGTGATGATAAACTAACTGGCAAAGGGAGATGTTCTGTATTTTTCATCTATTCAACAAGCAAACAAACATACCAGCATAATCATCATTCTGAAAATCTACTTCTGATTGGACATGTCTACATGTGCATTTAATATGCCTTAAGGTTACTGTGCAGAAACTTAAGGCACATTAATTTTTTTCCTGGGAACATGCCTACACACGTGCTGTCAGGAGCAGATTTGCCTCTTGAAGCAGCCTGGGGGAGCCGCGGACTCTGGCCCCAGCTCCTCAGCTGTTAGGGTCAAACTTTAAAAGGCTTCCCTACACCTTGTTCCCTGGCCACATGCTTCTCTGGACTACAAAAGTTTACAGCCTGCTGGCACAGCTCTCCTGGATGCTGTCCTCAGAGTCTGCGCCCAGCATGCTAGGCACTCTCTTCACCCAGGCCCCAGCAGTGACAACCAGTCCTTCGGGCTTAGCTGTATGTTGCAGTCATTGGGCTCCGCAGCCACAGTGACTGCTGTGTGGCCCATCTGGGCCAGACCCCTGTCCACCTCACCCTGGCATGCTTCTATGCAGCCAGGTGCGGGGCCTGGCTTATGGTCCACTGCCCCCAGGCCACCACTTACCAGCCAGTGGGTCATCTCCTGGATGCTAATAGGGATGCCGATGACACCACCATGGTTGCTGCTGTGTCCAGTGTCCATGAGCTCCTGGGATTCAAGCCCCGCCACCTCTGGGCCCACCCCACCAGCTGGAACTGGTATCACATCATCCAGAACACTTGGGATGATGAACAGTGGCTGGACTCCTTCCAGATACCCAGAATATATTCCAAGAGCTTGTGCAGGACCTGAGCCTAGTGCAGCAGCCCAGTGCCATGTACCCTCCTCTTCCTGAGGAGACCTTGGTGGCCATCACCCTCCTTAAGTTCACCATGTCTACCAGCCTGTGGTACATCAGCCAACTTTTGTGGGTGGGCAGAGCAACCACCAGCAAGGCCATGCTGGAGGTCTGTGGCACTCTGAAAGACATTCTGGTTAACACCGTATTTCAGGTCACCAATCCCCCAGAGGTTGTGGCAGGCTTCCACATCCTTGGCTTCCTGCAGTGCATTGGGAGCCGTAGATGAGACTACCTGCATTGGAGGGACCAGCCATAATACAGCTTGTGGGGCTTCTACTCAGTCATGCTGCAGGCCATGGTGGATCACTAGGTACCTTCACAAACATCAGCACTGAGTGGGTCAGCAGCATCCACAATGCTTGGATCTTCCAGAACTCTGTCCTGCGAGCCCTAGTGGAGAGCGACTGGATTGAGTCAGGTTTTTGAGACCTTTTGCTGCACAATGTGACCACCTCACCCCTCCTCATCAGGGAGACCGCCTACCCAAGGCTGCCATGGCTTATGCACGCAAACACTGGCCAACTTGACCCACGGTAGGCACACTTCAACAGTTGCATGGGCCAACACCTCCAGGCACCTCAAGGGATGCTGTCATACCTTCAACACACACCTTGAGGTTGCAGAGGCCAACATCCCCCATGTTATTACTGTAGCCTGTGTGCTGCACAACATCTGTGAGGCCTGGAGGGAGCTCTTCCATGATGCCTGGATGGGGGAGGCTTGGCTGGCAGAGGATGCCTGGCACTGGAAGTGACAGCTGTGATGGCAATGTCAATGATGGGCACCCCCCACAAGGCTTTAGGTGAGCTGCAAACTGCCAGTGGAGGCCAGGGCACTGTGTGCATGAAGAGCTTATGGACCACCTCCTCTTCCAATCTAGGCCCACAGTGTACCCCCAAGACAACACACTCTGTGGATAGTTTCTAATTAACAATCTTTATTTCCCTCTACCACAACACACTCCCTCCCACCCACCCTCCCCAACAATAGTCCTTACCGCTTACCCTAAAACCCACCACCTATAAAACACCCTCTTTCTGTCATCTCTGTGTAACTATTTACAGTGTGTGGTTAGTATAGTGTCGGGGGGGAATGGTTGGCTGGAGGCACCTATGATGCAGAGCCTGGAGAGAGGCACCTGGCACCCTGGATTCTCATGGTTTTACTATGAGGATACTGCAGCAGTTGGGCTGGGGGAATCAGTCAGGAGTGAGGGCAGGTGCTGTTCAATCTGCTTCCCTCTTCCTCTATGGGGCTGTGGCCATCAAGGCCCATGGGTGGAGCTGATCCATCTTCAGATATCTCCCACTCAGGGTCTACATGGTTGGTGGGTTAGCAGCAGGTAGCACACTAGACAGGCACCCAGAGGTACCCATCTTAGGAGCAGAGGCAGGAGGCCCTGGCCACTGCATGCACTGCTGGACCTCCTCTCAGGCCCATTGTGGGGCTTGACACAGGGCTGCAGGTGCCTGCCAGGCACTAGGTGGAGTTGGGTTTGACAGCTAGGCAATGGGCAGCACAAAGGTGGCCACCAGGGCCAGGAAGGGGTCCAGGACCTGGCAGTCCTCCTCTGTGGCCTCTACTTCCTGGCCCACCATGGAAGCCTTATGCTCCTAGACCTCCAGCATCCTCTCAAAGAGGGTGAGGTGCCTCTCCTTGATGGTAGGGAACCTGTCCCAGAAGGCATGGCCCTCCCAGTCCTGCTCCTACCCCTGTTCCACATCTTCTGCTCGCCAGGCCCACAAGTCTATGACCCTGGCCTCCACTGCAGTGACCAGACATTCCAGCAGCAAGGTTCTGTTCTGGGTACACCACTTATAGAGGTAGTGCACGCTGAGGGTTCTGGCCAATGGTGGTGGCATCTTTGCTGCAGCATCTCCACTACCAATTGGTGCGTCTCCATGTGCTGCTGCTGGATCTAAAGAACAAGGACAGAGAGGCTCATTGTCAGAATTTGCAAGATTTCAGGAAAAAAAATAAACCCATGTAACGTACCAAGGGGCTGTGCACCACTCAGCCTGTTTGGGGGCCATAAGTTGGACAAGCAACCCATTCCACGGGTGACTGCTGACCCTGTGCCCTCTATGGGGGCAGGTGGACTGCTTGCTGCTTACAGACAGAAAGAAGCCTGCCTTCCCTTTCCCTTCTGCAGGCCAGGCCAGGGCTGGGTCCTGCTGGCAGCTACTCTGGCATCCCCACTCCTCCCTACAGGCCAGGCAGATTGCTTCCATGCCACTGGGACCATGGCACCCAGGGTTGGGGAGGTGAGGGGCTTCCACCTGGCTGGGACACAGACCTGGTGATACCCCTGCCTTTCCCCCAGTGACACTCTCTGGAGAGGAAGCCTGGTCTAGGGACCCTGTCATGTGTGGCCTGCATCCCAATCATATCCTTGCTAAGAGTCCCCCAGGTGCAGTGCAAAGAGCTGTTCAAGTACACTGAGGGGTGCCTGACCTACTATGCCCTGATGATGATGATTGCCATGGTGCCCTGGGTGCAGTTGAGAATGACACAGGGCCCTACATTTCGACTGTACTTCAAGCAAGCTCACGCTTCCCCACATCATGTCCCACTGCCACAGGGGTATCTGCTTATGCTATGAGTCCCTGATCTCTGCAGCTGAGGAGGAGATTGCCACTGCCATTGTTGAGTTTTGCTGCATGTGACAGACTCCTGGCTGCATAGCTGGGAGGGCACTTGTCACTCAATAAAGACCTGAACTGCTTCCCACCTCCCTGTGTACTTCAGAGGGAATGATGGCAGGCAAGGAGAACCTGTCCAAGATGGAAATAGAGGGGAGGGAAGGGGGGGGTCCCTACCTCCTGTTTGGGAGCCCTGACTCCAGGTGTGCAGCCCAGGTGATGGTGGGTGAAGTGGCTCAGACACAGGTGGCTGTGGTGCCCCCTTCCCCTTCCAGCCCTCCTCCCTGTGTGGGAATTACCAAATCAGCCTGGCAGGTGGTCCTAGTGGTTGAACTCTGACCCTGGCTACAGACAGGTGGTCCCTGTGGAGTTCTGGGGTGTGGAGGCCTGGTGCCTGGCCACATGGGCAGTGCACCCCCCCCACACACCCAGGGAGGAACTAGAGCTGGCTGTGGGAGGTGCCATCCTTGGCCTGTCCTTTCTGCTGTGGGTCCATGGCTTGCCAGGCCAGGCTGCCCAAGCTGGAGGCTAAGGCTGAGAGCAGGAATTGTGCCAGGTCCTGCCACTGCTAGCCTGAGGGTCACTACCTCAGAAAGTCCTCCTCAGGGCTGGCCAATAGCATAGCATCCAGCATCTCACCTGTGCTGGATGGAGTACATGTGGTGGCCATAGCCTGGGTCCCTCAGAGCCAGAACGAGGTCCAGTTCCTGCATGCAGGGCATGGTCCTGCGAGCAACCCTGGACCAGCAGTTGTGATCCATGATGTGAACCTGCTGATTCTGCAGGGCCTTCATCCTGATGAGGCACTGCCACCCAGACCACTGGTGACTGCATTCTCACATGTAGATCAACATATCCCTACATATTTGGGTTTTGACCCAGGTCCTATGGCCAAACTGCCTCTGCATGCCTTCCTCACCTCAGACCACTATGAGGGCAGTGGTTTCATATGTTACCCAGCTCAGGTCCCAGGCTGCTCGCTCTAAGGTTGGGGGTGACATGGCAGGTGCTGCCAGGGGCCACATGGGCTTTGGCAGGGACTCTGGGTGCTGTTGGGCCCTGACACATGCCTACAGCAGAGGGCCATGTTTCTTGGAGGGCAGGCAGCTGCAGGCACAGACCCTAAGGGTCAAGCCAGGGGCCTGCAGGGCTGCTGTAGCTGGTATGTAACCATAGTGCAGCGGCTCAGTGCCCAGGGATCAACCAGCACACATCCTATCAGTCAGGCCTGGGCTATGCAGAACTGTAGCATCTGGCATTTTCCCAACACAGAGGCATATGGTGCTCAGGAGCAAGCAGCAGCTGGCACAGGCCCCAGGGGTCAGGCCAGGGATCTGGAGGCCAGCCTGGGACTGTTGAGGAGCCGTCCCTGCCATGTGGCTGGAGGCACTCCCAAACACATGGCTCTGCCCCAGTAGTAGACTGGCCCCCCTGCTGGCATGCCTGACCAAGAGCAAGTCTGCTCCCAGACAACATCTACATGCCTGGTACTGCACAGCAGCTAATGCACAGCTAATCTAATATCTAATGCACAGTTAATTTGCAGGTAGTAGAAAACCATGCATTACCCTAATTTACTGTGAAGTAGCTACTGCACATGGTTGTGTGGTGCTGCCTTATTGCAGTTGTTACATCCAGTAACATTATTTGGGGCCTTATACCAGGCATTAATTCCAAGGCTAGGACACGATTACTCCTCAATTAATAACAAATGAATTAAACCCTTAGCAGTTACAATTCTATTACTGTAGTTAGTCAAAAGCAATACAAAATGCTCACCGCCTCAAGATTTAATGAATGCAATGTCATTGGATGGCCAGTCCACAAGGTCTTGTCTGGAGTTCCTGACTCCTTCATTTGAGTTCTGAATCTTGGAGTAGGTTCTGAAGAACATGCCCTCTCACCTCTCTTTATATACCAGATATGTATTAAGAAATGCAACCTAAAATTAACTTAAGCCTTTCTCCTAATGCATATTAATAAATTTGCTTCTGTTTGCCAAATACGCTCACCCTTAATTAGAATTTTCTATTCTGAGATAATCTTTTCATTCTTAGCTGGGGGTAGATTTATCTCCGACTGTTGCTCTTTTGCACAGGCTATATTCAATTTACTTAGCCAACCTCCCAATTTGTTTCAAGTCAGGGAGAGAATTTTTCCATTTGCTCCTTTTCACTGGGTCTCAACTACAATTCAAGCTAAGTATGCAGCTTAAGCTAAGTACAAAGGTTAAAACCGAGGCCTGAAGGCCTCTTGGTCCCAACACAGTAAATTAATCTACCGCAGGGTTTGAATTACATGTTGACTTTTGGCGGGGTGCGGGGGGTGGGGAGAGTCTGCAAAAATAATTAAACTGGTTCATTTATTAAGAAGTTCACCTAAGTGAAGGAGCAATCCAATCACAGACCCCACCAGCTTATGATTTTCAAATCTTATGAAGAGGGGGCTCTCATCTCTTATGGGGGGCTTAGCCCCCCCCCCAAACTTCCCCTTAATTCACACGCTGGTCTACTGGGCCATAAAGTATTTCATGTAGATGTGCCCATTGAGGGCTAATGCAACAGCATAGGCTAAAATGTTCTCTACACCCAAACTGGATAGTTTTTTTTTATTCAGAAAAAAATGTTTTCTTATTTGAAAATTACAGATTTAGACTGACCAAAGGATTTTGTGAATTCGTCATTAGTCTGGGGCAAATTGTTGCTGTTGAAAACAATCAGAGAAGTCTAAGAAAAAGGGGAAAAAAAATCTAAATAGTTTGTTTAGATTTTTTAAAGTAAAAAATCAGATTTCTCCACTCAAAATGCCATTTCATTTAAAAATGTACTTTGGTTTTATTTTAAAAATAGTCGTAAAATATAAGAAACCCTTAAGTGAAATGCTTTGTTTTGGATTCAACAAACCATTTGATCCTAAATATATATTTAATTGTTTAATTCACAACATTATTTTTAAAGAATCATATTTGGATTGATTATTTTTAATATTTCAGTTCAAACCATGAACTAAAAAAAATGTATTTGTATTCCTCTAGTCTATGCTCTAGTTTATGCAATTTTTATGCCAATTAAATACTTATTTTATGCCAAACATGTTAATGGTATGATTTTATACCATAATAATTCAGATGATACAGTTCCCTGTAAGTATCCTTATACCAAAATAACTGGACAGTTGTATCACATTAACTATATCTGTTTCTAAATTAAAGCAGCTAAAGCAGTTGCAGTACAAAAGATGTGTACGCAACAACTCCTACCATGAATGTCAACTGGGCTTTTGTTATAATGACAAACAATATTTTTATAATTCTTATTACATTGCATGACTCTTCATTTAAAACAGTTCAGCTCAGAGGTTGCTTATGGTACAAAGACTGTTTTTACTTCATCACCCTTTTGCTACTCAGAAGAAACACAAGGACAAGAGACATGCATATAATGTGATGTGATTCTGTCATATGAACACTCACCAGCCTATAAAAAGATCAAACACTTGTTTTTAGAATTTTTCTTTAATAAGAAAAGCCTTGCAGGAGACAGAATTGCCATTAATATTATTTGTTCAATTGACATGATGGCTTTTAGGCTACTGTCTAAGCTTCTTTTCATTTTGCTTTAAATTATCAGCTATTCAAGAAAAATACTAGAATGTTTCCAGGCCAAAATAGATGTGTTAAGACCCCTGTGACGCCTGAAGAAATACTGTAAAATGAGGGAGCTAATGAAGGGAGAAAATGTCTTGAAGATCTAGTCTTGGCAATGATTTGTATTATTGCTGTGTGGTCTCATGAATATTTCCTGCCAGTTTGTTACATATTGCCTTAGTTTGTAAATTGCGTTGCACCTGCTTAGCAAATAAAATTAGGGTTCTGGAAATAGCCTAAAATCCCAGACTTGAAAGGAGGCAACCTTAATTAAAAGAATATTCATGTGATACAGATAAAAGGATAGATTCCTTTTAATAATGTATGGTTTATGCTATTGTTTCAACCCTTACAATAGCTTAAATTAACAGGTGTCTTAATGGCAAAGAAAGGAAAAGACTTGGAAAAGGAGAAGACAAGAACTACGGGAAGGTTCTGAAACAACATCCGAGGCATCACAAGCTAATCATCATCTGGCTTAACATGGGGGATGCGAAGCATGCGACTGGTCTTATTTATGAGGCGAGCAGAGGGCTCCCTAAGGTGTTCCTGGAAAATATGACTCAGGATTCTGTCACCTACACCAAACATGCCAAGCATAAAACAGTGGCAGCCAGGGGTATGATATATGTTTATAGCATAAAAGCACCACTCTGGATAAATCCAGAAGCTAAACCTCTGCTAATAATACAATATCTACGTATGCAATTCATGCACCTGAATTTTCTGCACCTAAAATTCAGACACAATAAACTGCACCTGGGCATGGATCTAAATATGTTCCTTTTGGGAGCAAGTGTGCTCCCAATGGGAGCAGTTCAGTCCAGGGATGGTCCTGCCCTACTCAAATCCCCTACAGGAGCCAGGGAGAGCTCCAGGCCCCAGCCCTAGGCTGGCAGAGGGTACTGAGGTTAGGCTTGGACTCTGGGGAATGGGGAGAGCTGTCCCAATGTCAAGCGAATTCCCTCCCAGCCACCTAGAGATCAGGAGGGAGCTGCCCTGGAGCCAGGACAGCTCTCCCCTGCCCTACAGACAGGGAGGCTTAGCCAGGCAGAAGTTGTGGCTCTTGCTGTCTAGGCTGACTGAGAGCAAATTGTTCAGGGTCCATACATGCACTTTGGCACGTTAGTTAATGCACCATTTTTAAAGTACCTGTATTTATTAGAACTAGCAAACAAAGCATTAAGCTAATTTAGTCTGCAGTAATTGATGTGCATGTGTAAATGCATTAGATTAGTCAAATGCAAAGTAAAGAATCTCATGTAGATACATCCAGGGACATTCGTTTACTCCTTCATTTAGCTTTAACAATGTTGCTTAATCTGCCCATTGAGCTAAAGGAGGTTTGTGATTAATGTCAGCCATGAACACCTTCCAGAATATCATCAGCATACAATAAAATGTTAGTGCTGATTGAAATATATTTTTTTCAGTTTTGGGGGTTGGTTTGGGGTTTTGTTTTGTTTTGTTTTTTTTGGGGGGGTGCAAAAATGCCCTTTTAAATGGAAAGTGACACTTTCAAAAATATCTCACAGTTTTATTTAAAAAACTAAACATTTAATTCCATTTATTTCAATGGGGGGAAAAAAACAACCATCCTACTACTTTAAGGTCAGAATAGACCATTATGATCATCCTATTTGACCTCCAGCATTACACAAACCAAAGGACTTAATCCAGTAATCTCTACATCAAGTCTATAACTTCTGTTTAAACTGAATCAATTGTATTTAAGAATGAAATCCTACCATGATTTAAAATCTGGCCATGAAAAAAAGGCCCCCAAATCCTGGTATAAGTTGTTCCAATGGTTAATTCCCTTCACTTTAAAATATGTGGGCCTTATTTCTAATCTAAGTGTCTGGATCCATCCATTGGATTTATTATGTTTTTTTCTACACTAGAGGCTTCTACAGTTAGAAATATTTTGTGTGCCTGTTTCTTTAGAAATGTTCCACAGAAAATACTTACCAGGATCTGATAAACTCCACAATATATGTTGAGTTTTCAAGAATGGGATTTTCTTTGTGATGAAACATTAAATAAAAGCAAGTTTCATAAATGCCCTTTACTTCTCCTCCTACTTTTACTTGCCCTGAATTTGAAAAGTTCCTCTCATTTTTGTCAAGTGGAATTTCAAGTGTTCTCTTGTAGGGAATGTTAATTGTGGAAATCAGACTGAAATTTGCCAACCTAAGATGAATGGTTGCCTTTCAAATGTTGATGACTTTTGCCCCTGCCTCTTCAAAAGCCCATCCTGGAAAATATATACAACATACGAATATACATTTTATCAGACATATTAATTAGTTGGGGATTTTGTTTTTGGTTTTGGGTTTTTTGTTGTTGTTTTTTTTACAAAGGGTTTGTTCTTGCCTCCAATTCAATCATCTACTTAGCAGGTGCATTATCCCATATACGTTAAAGTTAGGAACGTGCTTAAGCACTTTTGTCGACTGCAAGTTTACTGCAATATAGCCATAGCTATGAAGTACTGTCTTTAGCTAGCTAGAGCTAGTTGCTCAGTTATCTTATTCTCCCAAAAGTATGCATCCCCTCACCTCATGGGCCCTTCCCAGCAATTCTGGCTGGGGTATTGGGCGTAGCTGAAAGGGGTGTGCAAGGCAAGGGTGCTCTGTGCCCCTCCAACCCCCTCAGCTCTGGCCACTCAAAGCAGCTGAGAACTCCCTTCTTTCCCCCCTCCCTCACCATTGACAATCCAGGGATATGAACAATTAACCCTCCTTCCCCACAGCATGAAAGTTTAACCATGGAGAGAACACAAGTTCCCTAAGGTTTTCTGATTTAAAGAACCTTAATGTAATACTTCATTTGACCAGGGTTAATTTTTTTGTGCAATTAATTGGCCATTTTAAAAGCACTCTGCAAGTGTTCATGTGTGTTAAGTCACAGTTGTAGAGTGCTTTCATGGACCCAATCATGCAAAAAATGTCACCTGTGCATGCATCCTGTGTTTCACTGGAGTTGTCCCTCCAGTGCCTCACGCCTTCGTTCTTCCCAAAGGGCCAGAACCTCTATGTGGACTCTGTTTCTCATGATACTTCATACTCCTGTGGTGCCCAGGATACAACTCCAAGACTGGTAAAGAATAGAGATAAGTAAATAATAGAGATGATGCACTGATGAATCATGGGAGCTCTAGTTTATTCCAGGATTGCTGCATATTGGAATGAAAAGGGGTATAAAGCACCCAAGCCATAGCTTCTGTGAGGCACTTTGATGGATACGGTTCAAAGCTGAACTGACTTAACACAAACTATTTAGTTCAATCTGAACAAACTGGAATGCGAAGGCTGTTGGCACTGGATCTATGACCCAGTCCTGATACCTTACTATGGGTGGACCCAAAACCTCAGACCAAACATGATTTTATCCATTTGGCAAATTATATTGATACACACTGATAGCAAATCAGAGTAATGCAAGCAAAGCAAGCAAGATGATTACAGAATACAATACCAATTATTTTCCAGTCCCAGGGGGTTCACAAAGAGAGCGCCGTGTCCAGCCAGTATGTGAGCACCTCCTTGTGGTTCTTTGCTTGAATGAACCATGTCAACAGCCTGGAGATCGAAGGGCAGATGCCTATTCCCCTCCCTGTGGAGTGGCTGAGATGGGCCGGTGGTGTGATTCCTGCCCATGGTGGCCTCAGGATCGTGTTGCTGGTCTAAAAATCTGAACGTTTGTATTCTTTCTTCTCCTGATAACTCTTCATTTCTAGGTATGGTTGATTGGTCCCCTTCTGGATGCTATACTGTCCACATTCTATTCCTCAAGCATATCACATGCACACATCTTAATTTGGTCACTTACCAGTATCTTAATTTGTGTTTTCCCCTAGCACGAAAAATCCCAGGGGCTTTGCAGCTGGTCACTGTGACCTGATGCTACTTTATCTCTTGTTATGGGTTTTCAGAGAACACTGGACATGTCTACATGAGACATCAAATGGGCAATAGATTAATTCTACTGTGCATTAGTGTGCCGTAGCAAAAGCAGTGCTAATGCACGTGTGAGCAGTAGAATTAATCTACCACACATCAGCATCACTAAACAGGTGCACTGGCATTACTGCACAGTAGCACCAGTTACTGCTTATTGAATTAACACCTGTTATTACAAGACCTAAACTTAATGCGTACTATCTTTGGTGCCCAAATGCACATGTAGATGCATCCTGGAAAACTGAAAACATGCAGCACAGTGAGCACATGTTACTGCTTGTCTGGTAGCTCTGGGCATAGTGTCTGCCTCCAAGGCTGAGAACATGAAACTTTGTCACAAACAAATGTTTAGAAACCAATTAACCGGACCATTTTTTCTAATGCAATATCTAGTGTACCTACAAGCCAATTCTTAAAAGCAGATCTATAGAAATAATTTTATAGCTATTAAAGGCAACCTGACAAAAATATTTCTTTTTGATTTTACTAACAACATACAACAGCAATGCAATTTAGGTTTTCCTAAAGAAAATGTTGATTTTGTGGAAATTTAATTTCCTATACTAAAAAATGATGTTTTACCATTAAATTCCAAATAAGTTCTACATAATATAGGTTTTCAAGGCCAAAAAAGTCGTAACATTATTTCCAGCATACAAAATGAAACCGCAGTAAATGCACACGACCAAAGCTTAAAAAAAGACTTGTTCTTACCCTTCACGTTAACTTAATTTCTTCCTTATAAAATGCAATTTTCTATTTGGGAGGATCAGACTATATAATAAGCTACCATCATTGACACTTGGTCCTCTCAGAGAACATGCATTTGCATATATTTGTGGACTTTGTGTCAGTTTAGCTTCTTTATAATTCTCTTCCAAGCAAGCAATAAATTATTAAATGCGAGACACCTGAAGGTTTTTCTCCCCTCACTCATGTTAACAATATTCAGAGTTCCAGAGGCAGAACTCCGTGGTGCTAAGCTGTTCTTGTCATTTAAAGGCAAAACACCATAATGCAGGAAGTATTATTTCCACAAGACTGTACAACAGACAATTAGACATGAGTGTGATTTCTCCTCACTCTCTTACACACCTCTGGCTGGAAAAAAGATACAGCTACTGAAAAAGCCTGAAGTAAACACAGCCTGTTTCTATTAAGTGTATGTCTTTACAAATCTTTTAATTTGCTTTTCTAAGGGACAATTTGAAATGGGATCTTTCACGTTGGTGTGTGACTCATGGCAAAAGAAAGGACGCCTGGCTGAATGCAATTAGTGTTGATACTAGACTTTGACACTAGTCCGGGATACAGCGTTTGCACCATAGAGATGTCCGCAGTTGAATGGAACATAATAAAATGCACAAGCTGAGGAATTTCTGCAAAGGTACCCCAGGGGCTGCCTTTTGCTACATTTTGAGTTTACTAAGTTGCATAATAGAGTAGGGATAGCCTGTTGCTTGGTCACAAGTCATCAATACAGTTTTGGGAAACGATGCAGCCCAGTGAAGTTCCATTGCTCTCACTGTTGCATTTCTAAAGATTTTATGTAATGTCAGGAATATAGGTAGAAAGGAATTTAGGGCTATTTGAGGCTTTGTTAATTGCACTGCAAATTAACATCTATTTTTCAGCCAAGCCAACAGGTAAGGTGCTGTAGCACAAGGTGATTTACTTCATAGAAAGAATTGTGCATCTAATTCCTTGCAGACAGCACTGAAAAAGGAACATACAATTGTCCAAGAATTTTGTACAGTTAAGTTTTAGTTAACTCCAGGGTGGATGCATGATGTAAGTCCTTTACTCTCATATATCAGCTTGCACTCGAAATATAGTTATGTTCAGCATATTTTACTCATTCCTCACTCAGACAAAATACCATGATCCCAATTGCCTTCCCCTCTGGCAGTATAAAAGGGGAGTGACAGACATTGTGCACATGGGCTCCTAAGCAAAGTGGTTCTTAGAAAACAGCTCTTTGCCATACAGATCACAGAGGTAACTAGTGTTTCAGGGCATAGGGACCATATTGTGGACTGGTACTGCAATGGGAGTGAGGCAAGCCCCAGAATTTGGGGATAGTTCAGAGCAACTAAAACTCCTTTGCTCCTTCATTGGACTGCCACTATTATGATAGCTTGCCAAAAATCATGGACCTGTTGTCTCACTTCAATGCATGTATCTCTTGAGGGAGGACTGCAACTCTAAGCTTCAGGTGTTCAATTATGACACATGTTGGGACTATTTTTTTTTGGTCATTCTGGGCAAGATTAGTTGTTCCCATGTTGTGATCAGCAGAGAGTCTCGTTTTCCACAAAGTGGGGAGCAGAAAAAATCTCCATCTTCCAAAAAAACCCAAAAAAACAAACAAACAAAAAAACCCACAAAAATTCTCATTTTTCCATGACCTACCAAAAGTGTGCTGGCATGGTACGGTGAAATTGATTGGCCAAGAAGAAAAAACTGCAGCAAAAATAAGAGAGCAGAAATGGCACTGCTCACTGTGGGACATTGCCATTGAAAACCACAGAATCCAAGGCTTATCCATGACCTGCTAAAAGTAAGGCAATTAGAAAATTAAGATCCCTGATTATAAAAGATCAAGTGCAGTAATAGTTGTGTACACACTTTGGGCCTGATCCAATTGCTTTGAAAAAGACCAGACAATGCGACTTTTGTTTGATCAACCTTAAGACCCAATGAGTTCATCTGCTGCATTATGCACTTGGCTGCAAAGCCTCAGCGCTCCCCCACGAATGCACACCCCACATCCATGCTCTGTATAAGGCAAGGCCCAGAAATAAAACAAGGCAGCCACCCTGAAGCTATCCTGAATGCTTGCCAAGGAGAATAGCCTGAGAGCCTAAGGGCACATCTACACAACAACAGCAGAAAGCTTGATTTTGGTGCCAAAATCTGTTCCTGCTCTGAACATGTCAACCCCAGAAATGAAGCAATGAGGATGCCCTGGAGATGCCCCAGTGACACGACATACTAGGTTTCCAGTATGCTTATGATTGTGCAACCTACAGCACCTTGTGTCACTTTACCACTTCATTTGGTTGATTCAGATGGAGCGAGACCAGGTAGGTGGACTTAATGGTGATGTAGCCAAGTTCTCCAGACCCCTGTATAAATATAAAATTGAAGCCTGGCATTGGGTGCATGCTCACAGGTTCTCGAAAGTGACTAATTGCTTCCTTTTTGGGAGTTGATACAGGTGGAGCCAGAGCAGGTGGGACATGCATGATCCACCCTGCTTCCAAGTGCATCTCACCCTTAAAAGGGGTTTGTTTGTTATGTCATGAAGTTGGAAGCAACTCCAACCAAGTCAGAATTTAGGGTCATAAAGCTTTGTAACCCAAAGTGGATTCAGGGAGCATAAGAGTATGGCTGCCCCTCTTTGGTAGATAGACTCTTGTCAATAGGTTTATGGAGCTGTTGCAAAATATAAAATTAATGGATCAAAGGACAGATTAAGAGGTGTTTGGGCATCTAACTGCTGTCGATTTAACTAGGAATTAGGTACCAAAACACTGCTGCTCTGGTCCCTTAGCTTGTCCACCAGAAATGTATGCTTCTGTCCAGAAATCCTGGGTTTACTCCCTTTAGATGACACCAATACAACAAACTCCCTTACATTTCTTAATTACCTTTTCCTCAGTTAACTTTCCCTCCAGCTCAAACTCTTCACTCTCAAATCTTCTGTACTTAACCATTATTTCTGCTTGGAAGATACTGAAAAAGAGTGTCCCCAAACTTATCTGATTACATACACCTCACTAAGTAGTAATGTGGGAGGGACTGTATATAAATCATAAAACAGTTACCATTTCCAAATTACAGTAGGCCTGTTAAAACTGGGGTTACTTTATTTTATGCTGCTGAAAACTTGCATATACCTGCCTCCATTCTGAGATGAATTAGTGTTCAGAAGCATTTGTACTAGTATCCTGACTACTGTCACCAGCTGAGATTGGTGCATAATTACAATGAAAAATAGTACCTGCCCAAGAAACCTCATAGTCTATACAAAACTAAGAAAAAGGGGTAGGGGTGGAGAAACAGAGCCAGTAAGAGGTAAAACTTAAATATCTTAGTTCACATAACAGATCAAAGCCTGGAACAGATCACAGATCTCTAGGGCCCCAGGCCAATGACATATATACACTGGACAACAGAGATGGTCAACATACATCCAAAGCAACCCAGGATTGTTTCAGTAAGTTCAGTAGGCCATTTCCTAGCCCATTTTTGATCTTATAATTCAACACTATTTGTGGCAAATGGTCTATAAACACTTTGTTCCAGTAAAGAAGTGGAAGTAGCAAGGCTGGTATTTTAAGGTCAAGGCTGTGGCCACTTGGATGGTAACTTCTGCTATGCCAACCTTCATCTGTCTCTGCAGAGACAGAATCCACATTGCTTCCTGCTGTCACCAGTCCTGTTATCCATCAGTAGTTAGTTACTCATATTGTTCACTGTAGCAGGCCTGTGGCAGCTGTGACACCCCTTAGTGACCACACACCTTCTGCCTGACTCAAGGATAGCTACAGCCCTTCCCTTGGATCTCACTTGCTAAGCTCTGATCTTAATAAATATTATGAAAAGGGAAACAGCCTGTGAGCCTGAACCCATGTTTATCTCCATTGGGCTCCCTGAGTCCCCTTAGTAACAGTCCTGCACCCCAGATCACCAGGCCCTCAGCTTGCTTGTGCTCCAGCTGGGCACTATGCCTTAATGGCTCCTTATATAGCTCCTTAACCTTCCCTATATTACACCCCAAGTTTCACAGATATTACTATCTGATGTTTAGCCCTTTCAGGCTCCAGGCCTCTGGCCCCATTTGTTTGCTGGGCCCCTGGTCCCTTCTCTATGGATCCTATAGCCTTACACTCTGGCCACTCCAGGCTAAACATCTGTGCAGGCTTTGAGCCTGCCCCTGGCAGGGATCAAGACTATTGCATGCCCCACAGGCCCTAATGGGACCTCCTTAACTGCCCCTTATAGCCCTAATCAAAACCACTGGTACAAATTTGTAACTCAAGCCATAAGCCCCTGGGCTACAACATAAACACCAAAAGAAGCAGCAGCCCTTTACCTCTTACATCAGCATATCTCCCAGCCTCAGGGCTCCTGTGAGCCCACCAAGACTCCCTAGTCTTGCAAGCAACAAAATAGGCAGTCACGCATCCCTGGATGGTAACAGACCACCCCTTTACCACTACCAAAGAAAGAACCCCTTAGACTAGCTCAGGCTCTGGGCTTATATAGTGCCAGCCTGAGCCCTCCTCTGGTCATGTGCCTCATTAGCTCCCTGCCCCACCTGCAAGCAACTTTATAGGCTGCTAATTCCCTTAAAAAAGCAGGGACACTCAGTATACTGCTATATTCATCAAAAGCTACCAAGGAAGGTAGTTCATATAACAAGTATTTAAGCATAGGATGACAGTCAAACATTGCAGAGGCCATGTGTTCTCAGTTGAAAAGCAGCTCAGAGGTGAAGACAGGGGTGCTGACATTTCAGGACCATTATACAATGATTGCTTACTTAAGCTGCATGAGGCTGGTGGAGTTATTACTACTTTTATGAGACCTTGCACATGCAGTTCTAGGTGAATTTGTTCAATCTGGCTCGAACATGATTCATACCTAGTGGTCCAAAATAATAATAGACAGTAATAGGAAGGAGAGCTTGCTCATTCTTATTGTGTTTGCTGGATGTGGGCATCATTAGCATTATGAGGTTCACTGTGCTAAGACTCTAGTATCTGCAGGTGAAATGACATTGGGTAGAAATAGTTCTGTTCCGGGTCCAGCTCTTATTTTTTTCAATTATAGATAATCACTCCTAATGGTACCTAATTCTGCACACCTGCTATGCCAACAGAAGTCATGGTGCACAAACAAGCTACTGCATTATTTTAAATGGAATAGAGGTATCTGTGATTGATCAAGTAATTCCACATCAACTATCAGGCAGCTAAAATATGTTGTGATGTTTCCTCTGCAGCTTCTGAATAGGCATGTCTAAACAAAATGCTTTATTCAGGATTAGAGTAAATTACTGCATAGTTAGAATCACTATTTACGTATGCAGATATTTAGTGGGTGTGTCTACATGACATGCTTTACTGTGCAGTAGCATAGTTTACGATGTAGTAAGCATGAGTGCCTACACACGCACATGCTTACTTCACAGTAAATCTTGCTAATTATGGGTAAATTTGCTACCTGCAAATATAAGTAGCAAATTTACTTGTGATTCCTTACTGTGCAGTAGTGCTCATGTAGATGTTTGGCTGGGAAAAAAAATCTGCTCCCGGTCAGCTGGCAACCAGGGGGCAGGAGATTGCCCCTTGCCCCCAGGAGCTGCCTGCTGCCAAGGTAGACTCCACCACCAGAGCCTAGCTAGGGACTATGTCCCCCTGCCCTGGCAGCAGAGAGCTTCAAGCCCCCCACTCCGAGATCTCATTTGGGGTGTGGGAGCCAGAAGATCCTTATCTCCCAGCACCAAGTCCACAATCATGGAGCCAATTCTGCAAGATTCGTATAGATAAGGATCTCTCACCAACAGCCCTGAGACCAGAGCTGGTGCTGGGAGATAAGGATCTGGTACCACAACCACAGAGTTGGCACTGGGAGCTCCCTGCTGGTAGGAGCTGGGGAGTCTGTTCCTTGCCCAGCTCCATGATCGTGGAGCTGTGTGGGGAACAGGTTGAGGAGCCTGCTTTCTGCTCAGCTCTATGACCATGGAGCTAAGTGGAAAACTTAGCTTGGTTCCCCAGCCATCTCCATGATCACAGAACTGAGCAGAGAGCAGGCTTCCCAGTCTATTCCCTACCCAGCTCCATTATTGCAGAAGTGAGTGGGAAACATTGGTTATTGCAGAGCAGCGACTGGGAACTGTCCTGGTCATGGGAAGATCCCAGCCCCATGCCCTAATTTGGTGACTAAGGCACAGAGCTTTGAAAGAGCTGCAGGGATAGGGTAGGTCCCAGCCCCCAATCTGCCAATGGGGCAGCTAGTTCTCTGCTAGCTTCCCCACCAATGGATTGGGGAAGGGTGCTAGGACCTGCCCTTCCCCTGCAGCTTTTTCCAATTCCCCTGCCCCTGACTGGGAGCCAGGGTCAGGAGCTCCATGCTACCAGGACAAGAGGACATTTGTCCTGCCCCAGCAGCAGGCAGTCCCCCGGAGGCAGGGTGCAATGACCCAGCCCCAGCCAAGAGACAGCTGTCTCCTGGCCCAGTGCTCCCTGCTGGCCCCTAGACTAGCACCCAGGGGGGACTAGAGCTCCCCCTGGTGGTGGAAGGGGCAGATTGCAGGGCCCCAGGAAACAGGAGCAATTTGGTGCCATTAGCAGCAAATCTGCTCCCACTTCCCTGCACGTGGAGATGCCTGCCCATCAGCAGTTACTCAGGAGTAGTTTATTCACACGTGAAGTGCTCCCGCATCAAATGCACATGTAAACACATCCACTGTGCAATAATTTGCTCTAATCATGGGTAAATGTCCTACTTATAAATACAAGTAACAAACTTTCTCTCAAGTAATTACTGCATAGTACAGTATGTGTAAATGGCTGACTGGGAGCAAAAGTTCTCCCTTTCACCCAGGCAGCAGGGGGCAGAACATTGCTCCCTGCCCACAGGAGCTGCCTGCTGCTGGGATGGGCCCCACCATCAGAATCTGGGCAGGAACAATATTCCCCTATCCCAGCAGTGGAGAGCTCCCAGATGATTGTTCCCAACCACAGCTCCATGACCACTGAGTTGGGATGGGAACATGCTTGGAGCTTGCAATCACCATTATGGAGCAAGGGATGGGAGTTTCCGAGATAGGGAGAGTTTCCTGCCCAGCTTGAAGATGGCTGAGATCTGCCTCTAACTGGAACAGTTCCCAGCCATCCCTGGGCTGCATGGGGGAGACTGCATGTGAAGCCGGAAGGTGGCTGGGGATGTAGCAAAACCCCAGTTTTTCTTTTTTTTGATTTATTTTAAAATGCATTCCCTTCCCTTCCCAAAACATTTCTGACTTTTTCTCTCCCTTTCTAGTCCCCCAATAAGTATAAGTAAGCTAAGATGTAGGATAAGCTTTAACATATTATTTTAGGTAGTACTTTTTATTTTTCTCTCCCCTCCTTGCAAATAAGTGCCTTACTATTTTGATATAGTTATCCACTGTTTTATAAGTGATAATTATTATGTTTTGTATTGATTTATTTTTCTGTACTGCTCTCATATTGTGTGATTACCATTTTAGGCCTAGCATAAGTCATGTCAAGTTTCCATTTTGTTTGTCAAGTCTTCTTCCTGCCCCCCGGCCCAGTTGTGTAACCCATGACTTATACCTAACCCTCCTATGTAACGCGGTTCCTGAATGAATGGGGATGGAAGAGGGTGCTTGACAGAAAATGGCAGTAGGTCTACAGATGAATGACCCTCTGAATGACCAAACCATCAACACCAGTACCTGGACCAATGACCCAGCCATTGGAACCACACTCAGCATTCAAGAAACAAAAGATGGGGCAACCCACCATTTTGCCAGGTTGAACATGCTCAGTAAGAACACCTGGAGCCCTCTGGAACAGGACTGACCTTGCCTGGACAGGCCCTTCCCATAGGAGATCATACGTAGTCTGCCCCATAAAAGGGGTAGTGAAGACTGATTCCTTTGGACCCCCTTTCCATGTGGGCCAGCATCATGCTACACCACCTATCCACACAGAGGCCCTGCCAGTGAGCCCCACTGGATAACACGTACTGCAAAAGGACCCCTTTCCGGTCTGGATAGGTAACTATCACCCCTCATCCCTCTTCAGTCAAGGACTTGGACTCTGCTTCTCTTCCCTACATGGACTTCAACCCTTCCACTGAGTTCCTTTCTTGTGGTGCCATTGGGAGTGTGTGTGTGTGTGTGTATGAACCAGTAACTTAATGGGGCTGTGTAGTGTGTTGCCTTTGCAATAAAACTGTTATTTGGACCCCTCAGTTGGGTTTTGCTTTACTTTGGTTTGGCCCGGCTCCAATCTCTGCTCCTCTAACTTTGGTCTCATTTCTCCCTCTTCTGCTTCTGGCTCCCTGCCACCTCCAACACCTGTCCTGAGCTCCTCTCTGCCTTCAAACCCCCTGTTTCTTTGCCACTGTCTAATCCCCACTGCCTTTTTCTTTTCCCCTGAGCAACCAGGTTTCTGCCTCTGTTTCTTTCCTGGCCGTCTTCTCCTTGCCACCACTTATCTCCCCCCGCCCCAATATCTCAGCTGTCTGCCTCAGTTTCTAGCCCCAGTCTACCTTAAGTAAACCCAAGTCTCAGTTCCTGAGTCAGCTTCTCTGTTGTCCACTGGTTCTAATCAATCCTGATTCTGGCAACTTTCACTCCCTACACTTTAACTTTCTCTCTCTCACCTGAACCTTCCCCTAAGTATCCCAGGTACCCCAAGCACACACATACACACTGTGCCATCCAAGTTAGGAACGCACCTGTGTGCATGTGTAGGTGGGTTGTATGTGTGTGAACTGGTGAGTGTGTGTGTGTGTGTGTGTGTGT
>JAGPOW010000229.1:25992447-26008172 GCA_030014935.1 Caiman crocodilus
GTGTGTGTGTGTGTGTGTGTGTGTATGGCATTGTGTGCATGATATATGAATTAGTGATCTGTGTCTAATTTTTGGGGTGTATAGTGTATGTGCTTAAATCGGTGATAGGTATGCATGTGCCTAAGCTGGTTTGGATGTGTATGTGCCTGAGCTGGTAGTGTATGTGCGTATGTGTGCACATGCACCCAATTGACTTGTGTGTTTGTATATGTGCAATTGTGTCACACCCACCTGTTTAACAACACAATATTGAGATCCTGAGAGTTGGCCTGACCCCACAGCATAACAGGAACTGTCCCATTTTAGGCATTTCCCAGTCAGGTCTGGGAAACTCCTCCCAGGTGGGATCTCATTGCTAGATGCCCCACTGGCAGAAAGGGACAGGAGGCTTGGACCTGCCCCTCCCCTGCAGCTCTTTCCAAGCCCAGTAGCCAAATCAAGGAGCCAGGGCTGGAACCTCCCTGCTGCAGGGGCAGGAGGACATTGTCCCTGTCAGGGCTCTAGTGGCAGAGCCCAACCCAGCAGGATGCAACTCCTGGGGCAGGGAGCAATCTCCCAGCCCCTGCCAGGGCACAGTTGTCTTCTGGCTTGGTGCTCCCTGCCAGACCATGGGCTAGGACCTACAGGGAGCCTAAAGCTCCCCTTGGCTGTTGCAGGGGGGGCAGTGCAGGGCCAGAGGGTATGGGAGAAGACTGCTGCCATGAGCACCAAATCTGCTGCTGCATCCCCGCACAGGTAGATGCCTACTCAGGAAGGGTTTGCTCTAGAGTAATTTACTCTAGAATAAACCAACCCTACCACATTTGCACGTGCAAGAGCTAGTGTTTGAATTAGGTCAATACAAACTCAAAGGAGAGGAACAGAGATGGGGGGTGGAGGGGAGAGGTGGATGTATAGAGAAAGAAATCCTGTGGAAGAGCTGGAGGAAAAGAATGGGTGAAAAGAGGATTATGAAAACAAAAAAGGGAAGCAAGGCGTGACAGGGAAGAAGCTTTCCCCATCGTGGAGCTCCGAGGGAGCAAAGGGAAAGGAGGGATTTGCCAGAGCAATGAACCTGGGAGAAGAGGGACAATGTGTCAGACCCAGAGTGGGGAGGGGAGGCGAGAGAGAACCAGATGGGGAAGAAAACAAGGATCTGTGGGGGCAGAGAGATCAGGGAGGGAAAAGCTGCTGCAGGGGACACAGCAAATTGCCAGAGAGAATTAAAGGGGAACTGGACAGGTAGTCAGTTCCTGAAAAAACAAGAAAAAACACTTGAAAGAAGACCCATGGGAACATGGGAGGTTAACAGCATACAGCCAAAAGAGGAGACCAGAGGAAAAGTCCCAAAGGCAGACTTACCTACAAAACTGGAGAGACGTGGCAATGAAGACAGCTGGGCCAGTGAATCTGTGTGTAGTGGGCATTGGGTCCATTTAAGGAGACCTAGAAAAAGAAAGAGACAAAACTGAGCGGGGAGGTAAGCCAGGAGAGGTGGCCCTGCATACCCTGATACTGAAAGATAAGTGTGGGGGTGAATAGAGTGATGGTCTGCTCGGGATGCATGCAGGGAAGAACAGGGCAAGTGACCAGGAATGAGCGTGTTTTGAGCGAGAGATGGAAGAAAGTACTTTGAGGGTTGTAGTTTCCCTAGGGGAGGCATAAAATATATGAAGGTGTAACATCAGGTGTGGTAAGGGCAAGGTATGGGGGTAGTGGAGGCCTGCGAAGAGGAGTCAATCTTCTGAACTGCAGATACAATAGCAACCTCATCTCTCAGGACTGTGCTTATCTTTCTACCTTCTTTTTCTATCAAAATTGTGGCAGGAGAGAAATAAAGCAGATTACCCAGTCCATAAAAAACAAGCAATTGCAATTTTATTTTTGTGGACGTGGCTAATCTCTCAGACAAGAGAGAAAAAGAAAGAGAAGGAATTATTAGGGGAGTACAGGCAGAGGATGAGCAAAGATGGAGAAAATAAGGGGACAGAAAGAAGTGAAAGGACAGAAAGAGAACCATTCTGTTGTGTATTTATTAAGGTATTATTACACTACAGCTGTAAGAAATGTCACATGGATTGATTTTACTTGGTTTGATGCAACCTATAATTACTACCAGTTATTCAAACCACTGGTTTACTGTGTTAGAACTACTCTTGGCAAGGTTCAAAGACTCCATTGTTTATCAACAGGTCTCTGAGTCATCCTTGCTTTATGTAGTTAGAGTTGAAGCTATAGGACTCCATGCATGTGACCTGCTGCTATCACCATATGAAACATGTGGTGAAAACACCATCCTATTGAGGGCTGTTTAGGAAATTTGGGTCATTTCTGCCCCCCTCCAAGTGGAACATGATGATTTGTCTAAATGAAAATTGCTTGAAATAGTACCACTTTTGACAGGAATGATTTTTTGGGGGGTAAGGATGGAATTTCTGATTAGAGGGAAAGGGAAGGAGAGCAAGAGACTCTCTAAGTCATGTCTGACTGTGCCAGGGAGCAATTCTATGAAAAAAACCCTACCTGCTTGCCACTGCTTTGCACACACCAAATACCAAAAGAAATGTAATGTAGGTACTATTAGGACCTGCCAGGTCTGCACCAACAAGTGCTTCCAAGACACAGTGGCAGTGCAAATCTGCTAGGAGTGCACCAACCAGCAGAAGCACTAGGCATCTGCCTATCTCACAAGACAGTAGAATTGCACCAAGTGAGGCATCAACCTGCTGAACATCTATGGCTGTGGCTGTGAAGACCAATTCTTGAGTGACAGTCCTTTCCACATTTATCACGTGTGAAATGTATATGTGGTGCAGGGTTCTTTGTGAGGTTTCTTCTTTCTAAAACCTTCATTTCATGCTTAATAGACTGTCTCCAAATGCTTTTATCCATAGTAATATTCTACCGGTCATGTGGTTTGATGTTCATTGCCTTCATATCTGCCTTGCAAGAATCTTTGAAACAGAGATAAGGATGCCTATGTAGTCTTATTTCTGTAAGGAGTTCTCCATACAAAAGGTCCTTGGGTATGCAGCCATAATCTAGTCTCCGCAGATGACCAAGCCACCATGGTAGATGCTAACTAAGAAGAAGATGGTTGTTTGTTATATTGGCATTTTCCAAAACCTCAGCATGGGAAAATTTTTCCCACCAGGAAATTCCTAGAATGAAGTGATGGCAACATAAATGGAAGCTATTGAGATGCTTTTCTTGAGCAGAGTATACGGTCCAGGATTCACTGCCCTACAAAAGGGCATCGATGACACAGGGATGATATACCTTGGCCTTAGTCTTAACAGTCACTTGGCTGTTGTTCAGCATGCTCATGATACCTGATGCTTTGCCAATACAGGTATTAAGTTTAGCCTCAAGTGACAAGTAGTAGGTAGCAAAGGAACCAAAGTACATAAATTTATTTACATCTAATATGTTTACACCTATTGTGATTGTTGATCCAAACTGGAGCTACATGATATTTCTTCCAGATCTGGCACAAGAGTGAATATGTAGGGTGTGCTTTCCAGGCATCACTCTCCGGTATAATTGGAGGCAATATAGATATACCCAGAGAAATGCTGACCTTCACAGCAAACAGTAAAGTAGTTAGGGCATTCACACAGTATGCAGGAAAACCACCTTCAAAGCCTGATCTGCCAACCTGTTTGGACCAGGGACTGTGGTCTGTATCTCTAAAATCAGAAACCTGATCACCAGGCTATTTGCTAATCTGAGATAGGTGAGCTCTTCTCACTGTATTCCATACTCACACCTTATCTTCAGAAGGTCTCCATTCTGTTACATGCTAGAAAGAGAGTTTTGGGTTTTTTTGAATGACAAAAGCGTTCACCAGAAGGGAATAACATCACTTGCCTAGCATTAATTAATTTTCCGGGTGAACCAGGTTTGCAAAGTGAAAAACTTATCCTGATAGCAATGAATGATTTATTCCCTGGCTAAGTTATTGCCTCTCATTTTAAACCAAGGAAAATAAATGTAGAACAGGAATGATGGTGACTTAAGGATGGAAGGTTGATTAACTATGAATTACTGAGCTCTTTATTTTGAGTTTGGGTCACCAGCAATAATATAATCACACTTTTCCATATTTAATGTCATAGGAAAATAATATCCTTGTTCCTGACTGTTAACATTGTACATGAAGGATAACTGTTTGGCTTTCATTAAACACTATATTTAACATGTGAAATATAGTTAGTTTCACACCTTGCTGTGTAGAATTATGCAGCCTCCAGATGGCAATACTTGATGCTAATGTCCTACTTTTCTTTTAATTTTTCTCACATCTGCCATGGCAAGATAGGCATTACAGAAGCACTACTAATCAGCTGGGATAAACAAAATACAGCCATTAGCCATCTCGTGTCTGAATAGCTTTTATTTACAGAGATGTGATTGCAGAGCCATTGTCCATCATCCTTGAAAACTCATGGTGACCAGGAGAGGTCCCACGTGGTTGGAAAAGGGAAAGCATAGTGCCCATATTTAAGAAAGGGAAAAAGGAGGATCTAGGGATCTACAGACCGGTCAGCCTCACCTCAGTCCCTGGACATATGATAGAGCATATCCTCAAGGAATCTATTTCTAAGCAATTGGGGAGAAAAAGGTGATAGGAACACTCAGCATGAATTCACCAGGGGCAAGTCATACCTGACCAACCTGATTGCCTTCCATGATGAGATGACTGGCTCTGTGAATGTGAGGAGACCAGTGGATGTGGTGTGCCTTGATCTTAGCAAGGCTTTTGCTTTGGTCCCCCACAAGTTTCTTACAGGCAAGCTAAGAAAGTATGGGCTGGATGAATGGACTGTACAGTGGATAGAAAATGTGCTGGAGCATTGGGTTCAGAGAGTAGTAATCAATGGCTTGATGTCTAACAGTCAGCTGGTATCAAGTGGGGTTCCCCAGGGATTGGTCCTGGAGCTGCTTTTGTTCAATGCCTTCATTAGTGACCTGGAAGATGGCAGACAATATGCCTTCACCAAGTCTGCAGATGACACCAAGCTGGAGGGTAGGGATAGTATTCCTAGACAAATTGAGTGACCTAGACAAATTGAAGGATGGGGCTAAAAGAAATGTCATGAGGTTCAACTCAGACAAATGCAAAGTCCTGCACTTAGGACAGAACAATCCCATGCACCGGTAATGTCTGGGGTCTGACTGTCTGGGCAGCAGCTCTTCAGAAAATGACCTGGGGGTCGGAGTGAACAATAAGCTGAATATGAGCCATCGGCATACCTTTGTTTCCAAGAAGGCTAATGGCATACTGGGCTGCACTGGTAGGAGTGTTGCCAGTAGATGAAGGGAAGTGATTATCCCCCTCTGTTCAGCATTGGTGAGGCCACATCTGGAGTCTTGTGTTCCGTTTTGAGCCCCGCACTACAGAAAAGATGTGGATAAATTTCAGAGAGTCCAGAGGAGGGTGACAACAATGGTGAAGGGGCTGAGGGATGTGACTTTGAAGGAAAGACTGGGGGAACTGGGTTTATTTAGTCTAGAGAAGAGGAGACTGAGAGGAGTGATGGCAGATGACAGAACAAGGAGCAATGATCTCAAGTTGCAGAAAGGGAAGTTTAGGTTAGATATTCGGAAGAACTTTCTCAGTATGGGGGGTACTAAAACATTTGGTTACCCAGATAGATGGTGGAAGTGCCATCCTTGGGGGTTTTCAAATCCGGCTAGACAAAGCTTTGGCTGGGATGATCTAGTTGGGGTTGGTCCTGCTTTTAGCAGGGGGCTGGACTAGATGACCTCCTGAGGTCTCTTCCAAACCTAACTTCCTATGACTCTACGATCTGAATTCTGCAAATTATCTTTAGTCATTTGAGCATCCATTACAGGTTTAAGTCCCAGGAACTAGCATGGGTTGGTGTCTGTTGCACAGGGTGGATTAGAATTGTGATTTAGATGTCTAAAAGCTGTGGAAGTCCCTCTTACAGTTGGATTTGGGCCCAACTTAGTGGCCTGGGAAAAATTATTTGAGAATCCTTTAATCTAAGCACTTATCTTACACTTAGCTTATGCATAAACAATAATTGTCTTCCATGAAAAGCAGCTGGGTAAAATAAATACTAATAACCAAAGCAGAAATGAGCAGTTGCTTTTAACTACTTATAAAATTAAGGTGTAAACTGATACAAGAGTCATACCAGTATCAAATTATTCTGGTATGAGGTTTTATGATCTGCTCTCAGTGTACAAACATAGCCAAACCATTGAAACTTTAGTGCTGTTCCATTCAGCGCTAACGTTGCAGCAGTAGCTGCTTTACGCTATGTTACAGTTTCATCGTCAGGGTTGCTGCAGACTCCCAAGTGGCAATTCTACCTCCCTTGTTAATGTTGTTGAAGATTTTTTCTGCCCACATTCTTAGGGACCTGTTTCAGGGGATATTTATCACACGGTTTATACGAGACTGTAGGAAGCATTATCGAGCTGTGTTAAAAGTTAGAATGTGCTGTGAGAGGTTGCATAGTAATGCTTATCATGTGTGAGAATTGCCAGTCTTGAAATGGCTCCCGTGCAGCGTGGCAGCTGGGACCAACAATCAAGTGATTGTCAGCCTCATCCCAGGACCCACACTGAAGCGTGTTCGAGACTCTGGTGCAATCTCAGGACTGTGACTGACAATCAGCTGATTTTTCCTCTCGGCCTCAGGATTGCATTGTGGAGACCAGTACAGTTTCAACCAGTTGGAGATTCTGGTCTAGTCCCAGGGCTGGGATGGACTGTCTGGGAATTGTAGCCAGGCAGCCCGGCCTGGGTTAATAGCTTAGGCAGCCACACCTGCCTAGAGTCCCTGTCTGACATGTTTTGCCTCACCTAATTCACTACCTACTTTCCCCGTTGGCTTCTGCTCATTGTAAGTGTCTTTGTTCCTGTTCTTTTTGCTTTTTGTAGTTGGACTTGGTAATTCAGCATCTGTTTCCCAGCCCCTGACTCTGTGCTTTGTTGTGCTGTCTGCCCCCTTGACTTTCCTATGGGTCTGGTAATCTGGGTCCTGAACTCTGACCCAGCCCTTGGCCCCTGCCTTCCCTCAGCGGCCTAACCATTGGGCAAGACAACCTACAACCCAGTCCCTAACACTGATACTCAGCTGTATTTCAGTCTCAGCCCTGGGCCCCTACCAGAGTCAGCTGGAGACTCCTGTGTGGTTCTGGAGTTGGGACCCACAGGAAGTGGGCTATGGGTTCCAGTCCCACAACTGAAACGAATCATATTAGCTCTGTGAAGAAGTCTCACATTAGCTTAGCGTAGGTGGTGTTACTTAATACCACCTGAAGTACTCCTTGCTCAAAAAGGCAAAACTCTACTACAATGCAATGTGATGGGATGCAGTGCAATGTGAGAGCACTTGGCATGTGTTTTATCCTGCTTCTATACATGGATGCTGTAGTTTTAAGCCTGTTTAATACATGTTAAGTGTCCCATGGAATATGGCACTTAGTCCTTCAAGTGGTGCACACTAAACTTTTTCTCAGTTTGAGCACTACTGAAGATGGCACAACTTTTGCAGTTATAGTACAGTGTGTTATCCTGTAAATATGAATACACATGCTCTTCATCATAATGCTGGCTGAGGAACAATAGACGCATTTTACAAATAATTGCATCCAATCAAATTCCCCAACCAAATCTCTTACAATAGTTCACTTGTTAAAGTAATAGGATATGGAGAAAAGTTAAGGTTTCTGTTACAGAAGCTGTGCTATTTTACTGTTTTTATAACATTGTCCATCTAGATGCTTTATAATGCTAAGGACACATTTGTACCATCTCCATAATGATCATAAAATTGCTCCTGAAAAATTAGCCAACTTCATCCTCCTTTCCCCATGCTGCTTACCCAAAAATGTGATCATTGTATTGGAGAATACCTAGGCATGCTCTCAGGGTCTCAAGGTGGGACATGCTCTTGAGTGTGGTGTGAAGAGCCCCCAGAAGTACTCTAACAGTAACCACGTGACATGTTTTTTTCTTCCCTATTGGTAATATCTTCATAGGACTTTAGGTACAAAGTCCTCTGAATACACCTGCAAATTAAGTCAATAAACCTGTGAAATAGCTAGGTAGCTAGGACCTCTCTTTCACATGTTATAAAATTGAGTCAGAGAAGTTAAGCATCTCATCAGCCACATCTAGGAGGATAATTTGAGTGAGAGCCATGAGTATCCATTGTCTGCCCTCCGTACTTAGGTTGTTCTTTAGGCTAGAGATAGACATTATACATAAACCAGTTTAAGTGATCAGAAACCGGTTGAAGCCTGTAACATAACAGATATTCAGTGCACATAAACCAGTTTTAAAACTGAAACGGGTTTAAAATAAACCTGGTTGAATGTAGTATCAGACTTAACTGATTACGGTCAATTTGGTTTATACAATGTCTGTCCCAGGCCCTTTGCTGGTTTAAGTTAATCAGACACCCCCCAGCAGGCGGGGCTCTCTGCTCCACAGCAGAGCTGCTCCCTTCCCTCTGCTCCATGGCTGGAGCTCTGGCACAGACTCAGACTTGCAGGCAAAACAGGGTCTGCTGGCTTCCCCATGGCTCCCCGCCCCTCCACCTCTCACTGCTTAAGCAGATAACCTTTTCTCCTCTCTCCCACAGCACAGACTGTAGCTAGCATGTGATATGCTAGCTAATGCTGTGTAAGGCAGGTAGGATAGCGTCCGCTTACAGCTTTTGGAGTTAATCAACATCTAAGAGGGTAATGTCCCTGCATTCCTTCTTTTGGAAAAAAGTTGTTTAAGAAGAGCTTGTAATGAGTGAAGCTTTGTTTTCTGATGGGGTGTTTAAATGCTGACAACAGAGATGATGCATTCTCTGTTATCAAGAGGGATGGGGGGCAGTGCTGGATTATGACATGGGAAGCCCCTAAACCATGCCCATTTTAAGAGGCCCTGTATGATAAAAAATAATCCATGAAATCCATAAAAATGGATTTTCATGAAATTTTAAGGTGCATTAGTGTTATTTCTGCCCACATTTATGAATTCAATAAGAATAATAACTGCAGAGTCAATATATATATATTAGAATGAAAATGTCTTTTTTCATATTTAGAGGCCTCTCATAACATGAGGCCCTAAGCTGTAGCTTATGTAGTTTAAGCCTAAATTGCTACTGGGGGGACCTAGCCATGCCTCCTCAGCTCAGCCCTATGGAAGGGGAGGGAGAGTTGCTTTAGGGCCTCCCAGCTTCTAGCCTGAGCCATTGCAGGCATGTACCTACATTTCTGGGATGTCTGTTTGGTTACAAAACTGATTCAGTCTAGCCAGGTTAGACTAACCTGCAAAGACTGAATCAATTTAGACTTAGGCTTTTTGAATGTCTGCCCCAGCCTTAAAGTCAACCCGGTCTTAATAGCAGTTGTTGCCCTCTTTCAGATTCATGACAATCAATACTGCATCTCAAATCAATGTCATACAAACAGGGAAGAAAGAAAAGAAAACATAATGATTAAACATTCATGGAATATAAAACTGACGAACTGATGAAAAATCCAGTTTCAACAATTCTCAGGCTACTAGTTCATCTTCTGATCTGAATAAAAAGGTATCTGCTTGCTGAACTGCCAAGCAGCATAATATTACAGCTCTCCAATTATTTTTAAAGTACACATAAGATTATATATTTTGGCAAAAGGTGATATTATTTCAGCAGGTGCTTTGCAGCTTTTCCATTTTGGAGGATCTTATCTTTAAAGGAGAAGGGAGAATAACAATGCTTATCGCTTACGGTCAAGAAGAAGGGGGAGCATAAACCAATGAAGAAGTCTAAAGTTAGGATGCTATAATAAAGCCTAATCCAAAATTCCCTGCATTCATTAAAAAGACAGCAAATTACTTGAACAGGCTTTGGATCTGGCCCTCAGTAACTTGATTTCAAAACTGTTGAGCGCTCAACCCATCTCAGCAACGCCAATGGAAGTAGTGGAATGCCCTTCTTAAAGTCAGGTCACTGATTTAGCTGTGTAAATAAGGTCCTGCTGTATAAATGTTGGCCTAAGATTATAAACAGAAATAATGTAAGAGTAATAAAACAAGGTATGTTACACATATTAACTTCTTTTATGTAAGGTTAATATAATGTAGAGCTGATCTGAACAGCTTTCTTGAAAATGTGGTCTTTCAGAAAATGCCATTCTGAAGATATTGAATACTTTTGTCAGCACAATTTCAATTTACAAACACACACACACAACTCTTTCTATATTGTGTCATAATGTGGTATGATATGGCACATCATATTATTCATTATTGCTGATATATTTTGAAATAAGATATATATAGATATACACACACATACACATATATGCACACACACATATAAGATGTGTGTGTGTGTGACAGGGAGAGAGAAAGAGAGAGCGATATAGATGTATAAAGCTGATTAGAGATGGCTGAAGCTTTCTTTATATATTTATTTATTAATTTATTTTCTGGATCTCAGTAGTTTAAATGAAACCTTCATCAAGGAAAGCTATTTCAGCTGCAGGTTGGAATTCCTGAACAATATGAGAGAACAACCCCCCTGCCCTTGTATAGCAAAAGGTTGTATGCAATGTTCACTTTGGATGAAGGAGGCGTGCACTCAAATTCTTGTTCTGACCAAGCCATGCAAGGGACTTGGATCTAAGGGTCCCATGCTTCAGGTGACTGTATTAATTGCTAGGTAACTGGTCACGCTGTGGCTTGGAGAACTTCAGTAGTTCCAGGGCTTAACCCTGATGCAGAATGAGAATCTTTTTGGAAAACTTTGAAAATGTTTACAGGATAGGGGGAAAAAAAATCTCATTTAGCTTTATACTTGAATAGTCAGTCCTTTTATATATGTTTTATATTATATTTGTGCCAAAATAAAAATGGAGGACCTTACCAAGAAGTGCCTATTTTTTTATGCCTGTTTAAAAAAAAAACCCCAAACCAAAGATTATTGACTGCGTTTATCAGTCTGAACTCTGTTAACCAATAACCTTGCCCACCTAGAACTCTGCTTTGTTGATTTCCAGACATGGAGTTGCCCTCAATGTTTATCTTCACATTTCAGCTATCCAAGCATAAGTTCCTCCCATTTAGTTTGAGTATTGTTTATTTTTCACATAGGTTTTAGAGGTACCAATATACATATATATTCAGGAGAAGTGACAATGTCCAAATTGAGTCGAATATTGCCCTTAAAAATTCCGTAAAACTAAAGTCTGCAGAAATAGTATTGAGGAAATTGCTTTCCTTGGCCCTGGAGCCTCTAAGCCACGGTACTATTTCAAGGTTGATAGATCACACAAGAGCTGGATGCCCCTGGACTGCTATGGCATTAAAGATGTGGCAAAGACAAATAACCAATCTCTACACAAAAGCATTTTCATAGCTCACCCACTGTCTGCCAGCTGGGCTTCCATAATGCCCCAAAGCATAAAGAATAGTCTCATACTACCTGTTCCATACAGAATTCAAACAATGAAACTATATCACTCAATTAGCAAGACACATATCCCACAATGTATGAAAATAAATGCAAGACATAGTCTTGTTAGTGTAGCCCGGGTGTGTATGGGTATGTACTCCTTTTCCAAACAGAAGGCATAAGTGGCTAGGCCAGAGTGCTGTGAGAGGGAACTGTAATTATCAGTCAGTTCCCTCTGTCCTCTATAAAGACAGGCGAGGACAAAGTATATCTTAACTATTTACAGGTGTATTGATATGCGTGCGCGCGCGCACACACACACACACACACATATATGCCTTGAATGCCTCTCAGGGCCTGGGTTCCATGCACTCTCCAAGCATCACTTTCCCAGCCACCTGTCGGGGTTGCAGACCTGAGCCACCTCAAGCAGCTCCCAGAGTCTAGGTCCCATGTGCCGCGCTGCTCACTGCTAGGACTGGAGCATCAGACTGGCATGGGGAGTCTTCAGGCCTCTTCTGGGTACTGGCTCTACCCACTGGGCCAGCTCTTCTGCCCCATTCCCTTTGTCATTCCCCTATGTGTCTCCCTCATGTTGGGCAACGCAGCTCCTTTTATTCACTTTGCAGGCTCGCTCTGCCTCCAAAGTCTTGCCAGACCTGCAGAATGCAGACTTCAATCAGGTCTGGGGGGGGCTCTTCATCCCCACCCCCTCCATGCAGGGGGCAGGGCCAGCCCTGCCCACCCCTTACCTGGTTGGTGGATGGGCTCTACCAATCAAAACAAAGATTTTCCAAGCCCATTCGAGTCAGGTAGAATTGGTAAATCTGCCCCATTAGGAAAAGAATATGTAAAGGAAACATTACTTTGGGGTTATCCACAACATTGGGAATATCCACAACATTTTTTGTACCAGAGAAAGTCTATAAAAGGAAGAGTCAAGACTGTTACAGAAATGAATTTGTTTCCTGAAATAAGTGACCACAATTTTTTTTTTTTGAGTGGGCTCTCACTGAAGGACCAGGTTTTTCAGATTGCTCTGCCTGCAGTAGTTGAGATTGGTTGAGATTTTTTCAGTGAGGTGAGGTGCGGCAGGGCAGGGTGGCATTGTGAGGAGGGGGTGGTCTTATAGAGCCAGTGCTAGAAAGATATTTTTTCACTCTATTGTGGAGAACTGGTGACCACTAGTGGTGGCTGCTGCATGCAGCCATGCCCCTTGGCAGCTTTGTCTACCACTTAGATTCAGACATGCTAGCAGCCTTTCTTTGAAGAGAAAATGAAGAAGACTTTCTTCCATGCCTATCTGAACTGTCCCCAACTATGGCCATTCTTTCCTGTTCTCAGCACCCTCCTTGGTACACTGGACTTAAAATTCTTGAAGACTGTGTACATCTTATTTTCCCATGTCCAGTGGCCAAGGGTTGTGTAATCTGCCGGGCTAATTTCCTGCCATCTTGTCAAGATGTAAGCTTTATAAACCTGAAGAAAGCAACTTGAAGAGGCTAGGTCTGATGATTCCCTCTGCTTCTTCTGCTTGTTGATCCAAGCACGTGTCACATTAGACTTCAGACACATCCCTTTACAACAAAATGTGGACCAGTTTGCATTACTCTAGGCCACTGAGGAAACATTCTGCAAGATGAAAAGCTAATCATAAATGTGTAACCCCATGATGGTTATTGTTGCGGATGGGGATTCAATTTCTCATGAATATGGTGTTTTTGTTGCTGACATGCGTTTCATACTCAGCCCTACAGAGTAATACGCATTTTTGCATTTTTACCTTTTATATATTATAGATTTATAGATGCTAGGGTCAGAAGGGGCCTCAAAGGATCATTGTGTCTGACCTCCTGCCAGTGGCAGGAAAAAGTGATGGGATCATGTGACCCCAGCCAGGTGCTTGTCCAGTCTCCTCTTGAAGATCCCCAAGGTAGGGGAGAGCACCCCCCACAACTTGGCAGTCCATTCCAGATTCTGGCAAACATAACTGTAAAGAAGTTTTTTTCTGATGTCCAACCTACACACCTATTCCAAGGGGTGCTCTGGTAAACAGCATCTCCTATTCCCTGTCGCCCTCCCCCAGTGAATTTGTATACTCCCACAAGATCCCCTCCCTCAGCTTTCTCTTGTGGAGGCTGAAAAGGTCCAGGTCCCTCAGACTTTCCTCATAAGGCCTTCCCTGCAGGCCTCTAACCATACGAATGGCCCCTCTGGACCCTCTCAAAATTCTCCATGTCCTTCTTGAATTGCTGTGCCCAGAACTGTAGCTGTGGCCTGACCAGTGCCACATAGAGTGGGAGCACCACCATCCTGGACCTGTTTGTGATGCACCTACTAATGCATGACAAAGTGCAGTTACCTTTGTTAATTGGTTCATCACATTGATGACTCATATTCATCTCGGAATAACAATGATTCCACAATTTCTTTCTGCCACTGTGCTGCTGAGAAGGTCATCCCCCAGCCTATAGGTGTGCTGGTGATTCCCTCTCCCTAGGTGCAGCACCCTATACTTGTCCTTGTTGAACTAAATCCTATTGTTCTCTGTCTACTTCTCTAATCTGTCCAGGTCTGCCTAGATTCAGTTTCTTCCCATCAGTGTGTTTCTTTGGCCCATAGTCTGGTGTCATATGCTAACTTGAACAGGATGCTTTCCACGCCCTGATCCAGGTTGCTGATGAAGATATTGAGCAGCACTAGCCCAAGGACTGAGCCTTGGGGGACCTCATTGCCCACATCTTTTGAGGTTGATACCAAGCCATCTACCACCACTCTCTTAAGATAATTTACCACCCACATGATTGTGTAATTGTCTATGGCACAGCCATTCAATTTGCTTATAAGAATAGGATGGGAAACTGTGTTGAAGGCCTTCTTGAAGTCCAAGTAGATGGTATCTACCTCAACACCTGCATCTAAGCTTTTAGTGACTTGGTCATAGAAAGAAACAAGGTTAGTCAGGAAAGATCTACCCTCTATGAACCCATGCTGGTTGCCCTTCGGCATTATATTATCTACTGGACTTCTACAAATGTGATCCTGGATAATTTTTTCAAGGGATTTCTCAAGGACAGAGGTAAGACTACTGAGTCACTTGGATCTTCCTTCCTCCCCTTCTTGAAAATAGGAACCACATTGGCCCTTTTACAGTCCTCAGGGATCTCACCTGCGCACCACGAGTACTCAAATAGTTGTGCCAGTGGCTCCGCTATGACACTGGTTAATTCTTTCAGCACCCTTGGATGGAGCACATCCAGTCCCACTTATTTAAACACATCCAGCTTCTCCGAGTGTCTCTTTACTGGGTCAGCACTGACAGCTGGTGGGCTGGTGTTTCTCCTGCTTCTGTCAGTAATGCATTTGGGAGATTTGTCTAGATCAGAGTTCAAGAATACAGAAGGAAAAAACTAATTGAAGAGCTCCGCTTCGTCCCTCCTTTCTGTCACCGACTGCCCTTGTCTACCCCCTGTAGGGGTCCTATGCTGCCCTGCACCTTCTTTTTGCTCCCAATGTACCTAAAGAAGGACTTTTTGTTGTCCTTAATTTTTGTCGTCAGCCTGAGTTCTACTGCTGCTTTGACTTTCCTAACTATGAAGTGGGATTGCCTTCTTCTGTGCCCGAAGAACCACTTCCTTGAGGAATGCCCACCCTTCCTGGACCCCATTTTGTCAATGTTCTTGAGCTTTAATGGCCTTCTAACTGATCTCCTAAGCACTCTGAAGTCAGCCTTTCTGAAATCTAGCACTTCTGCCCTGCTGGATACTTTTCCCACCCTTTGCTGAATAGTGAATGCAGTCAGTTGATGGTTACTATCCCCTAGGTTGCCTTGTACCTGCAGTTCCCCCACTAGGTGATCCCCCATAGCCAGCACCAAGTCCAGCAAGGTGTTTCCCTAGTGGGATCATATACCTCCTGTGTTAGTGGGGTGGTCCCGTATGGAGGTTAAGAATCTATGTGAGCGATTAGTTCTGGCTGACTGATCCTTCCACCAGATGTCAGGGTAATTTAGCTCACTCATGACAGCTATATCTCTTGACCTTACAGCTTCTGAGAACTGTCCAGTGAATCCTAGGTCTAGCTCATCCTCCTGGTGGGGCAGTCTATAGTAGACCCCCACTATCAAGTCCCTTTCTCGTTGCCTTCCTTGTATCCTGACCCATATTACCTTGTATCCTGACTCACATTACCCTCCTCTGATCTCATCTTGATAATAGAAGATGTATCATAGTATCATAGTATCTAGGGTCAGAAGGGGCCTAAAGCAGGCCATCTAGTCTGACCCCCCGCCAATGGCAGGAACGAGTGCCAGGGTCACAGG
>JAGPOW010000229.1:26052438-26065104 GCA_030014935.1 Caiman crocodilus
ACAAAGGATAGCGAGTTGGACTTTGTGACCTCACCCATGAAAACAAGTAGGACCCTTCCTATTTCCTCAGCACTTGGTTTCTAAGTGTAGTTTTCCCTTTCTGAGTTGAAAAAGGTGAACAGATATAGAGAATCTGTCCATCATCATTCATGCTAATGAGAGCTTTCAACTGTTCAACTGTTTCAAAACATGGTACAAGGTTATTTCCTTCTGCAGGAAATTCCAACATTTTCAAAAATGTTCAAAAAGAGGATGGAAAAAAAGAGAAATTTCAAAGTGTCAAATGGAATTGGAATTTCAAAAATGTTTTGAGTTCCCCTTATCTATCTAACTGGGAGCCCTGGGAGCTCCAGCTCGGAGGCAGATTCCTTGGTGGTTTACCTTGAAGCTGCCCACCCTAGAAGATCTGACATTTAAAAAAAATACTTTATTGGTTTATGTGGATCAAGGGACCTGAGAAGCTTTTAAAGCCTGAGCTTCAAGACCATCCACCAGCTTATTATGAAGAAGAAAAGAACCTAGAAAACCTAAGTCCCTCCACAGCACACCTAGTACAAGTTTCCATTGAATTTAACCAAAATGGGAACATTTTAATAAACTAGAATGGTACAACATACCACTATAGTGGTACGACTACATCTGTCATGGGGTGGTAGCAGGGTAACTATACTAGTAAAAAAAATAAAGTGAATTAATTAGTATAGCTCTTCTAGTAAAAGTGGAATGCAATGGAAAATAGTCCATTTGGCTTAATGAACCCATGCTAACTTTTCAGTGGCCTATTTTGAATGTATGTTAGCTAAGGCAGGTTTGAAAATTCAACTTTCCATTTTGAAGGTTTTAAATACATCCCACAGATACTAGGCAGATCTTTGAAGGAGAATCTTATCATTGGCACGTAAGTTTATTTGTAGACATTTGTGATCTTATCCAGAGCCCCATGTGCTCTTTTCATGCTGTTCCAAAAGCTCTCGGGTCTGAGCCTTACCACTTGCTCCTTGTTATCAATTACACCACGTAAAATAAGTGCAGAGTGGGTTTAATGTACTATGATTCTGACTAGTTTCATTTACTGCCATCTGTGCACAGAAACAATAAGACTGCAGATGCCAGAATGATTAAACAAGCAATGAAGTGATGGAAAATCCAGCCCAATTGACTTAATAAACCCAAGCTAACTTTTCAGTATTTTGCCTAAACTCTTGTTTTCTTCATTTTTTTCCCCCCCAAGGCCCTACAGCTATCTCCTATCTTTTGCAAGCACCAGAACTGGTGTGTCAGGCTTTTGTCAATCATACAAAATGCAATGCTGCCTCTGTGCTTTCAGACACAGTTTCGCACTTTCTGTCTCTATTTTGTTATATGCTTGTCAGTCCCCTTTGCTCTCAAATGAGGATGAGACCAAAACTGGTGCCACAGAAAAAGAAAAAGAGTTATTTTTTGTTGTTACAGTTATAGTATTCCCTAAACATTGTTAAGACTTCCCAGAGTAAATCGAGTATGAGAGGTGCACAGATATTTTTAAACCCACATATTTCATCTATCCCAGATTAAACCCTTAAACAATTTGGAATAGAGGCTTCCACCTCATCAACAGTTCTCATACATTACCATTTAAGGTCAATTATGGTATTGGGTTGAAATGTTCTGTGCCATATGGTTCTCATTTAGCCCTAGTTTTAGTTTTTCTAACTCTGCTTTTTCTTTTCTTTTAATTAACCTCTATTTAAAATCTGATTCACAAAGCTTTCTAAAATGCACCGCTGAGAACAGATTTTCTAGAAAACAGGTCCCCCAGATAAGCCATAATCCCAGGCATTTTTGAAGAGTGATATTCTTCCATGTGCTCTCTTCTTTCAGATCTTTTGGGAGCCTTCACGCTTCTGCTCTTTGCAAGCCTGGAAAAAACTGATAATTCTTCTCTTTAGAAAAATGTTCAGTGCAGTGGGGAAGACAATATGATCTGTGACTTGGGGTCAAATGAGTCAGATGGCTGTGGCCAAGGAGAGAGAGAAAAACTAGAAAGTTGAAATGTGTTTGCAACATTTTCAAAATGAAGTTCTTAAGCATTTTTTTTTTTTTTTTTGCAAAAGATACCTTCATTTCAAAACTGATTTATTTTATGCCAAGGGTAAACCAATAACTGGATATGAAGTGGAAAGTGTTTAGCATTTATTTTCTGGGGTTTTTTTGTTTTGTTTCCCGAGGGCTTCTGAAGGATCACCCCATGGGCTCACTTTCTCTGATAGAGGTGTTGTTTCTGGGGTTCAGGAGCTCATGATCTGGAGGAATGGCTTGGAGAAAAAGCTGGTCAGCAGAAAGTACCAGAGAATATATGGATTCTCTTCTCAGTGAATACTGGTCAAACATAGGTAAATTATAAAGACTAAGTGCATGGACTAATGGTTAATAGAGACAGAACATCTTAAATAAAAGAGATGTAGTAAACTACCTACGAGCAGCCAGAAGGCTGTGTACAGGCCAATAAGCTTTTTTTCCTTTCTTAAATTGGTTGCTTACTTATTTTATTTGTTAAATACTGCATGTTATGGAGGTGTGCTGAGAAATGACCAAGGAGAAAAAGGCACATAGTTTAGAGGGCTGGATATTACTGAGGGTTGCTGAGAGATGCTCAGGGAACAAAAGCCTGGTTGAAAAGGCCTTGGGGAGACAACCTGTTACGGTGTTTTAGAGGAGTCCGGATAAACGGGACTGGGTCCAGGAGTGCAGTCACATGCATTTCCCCAGGGACAAACAGCAGTGGCACATGATATGCTGCTGCTATTTGTCCTCAGGGAATGCCCATACATGCACACTCTGGAGCATGGCAAGTTGCCCAGGGTGAGGTAGGGGAGGCTGGAGCCAGCACATGGACTTGCCCCAACAGCCTTGCCTGGGGTCTTGAGGCCCTCCTGGGACTCCAGAGGCAGCAATCTGGCAGCAGGCATCCTGGCCAGCAGCTGGAATGTGGTCTTAGCCAGACAGGCTCCAATTTTAGGCAGCCCATGTTGCTACTACATGTGCCACCCCACTTTCTGGTGCAGGATTTTTAACACTGGGGTCTCCCAGTGTCACCCGCCCAGCAAATTAGCAGCATGGTAAATGCCTCCATGTCTGCAGCACTGCACATGCCACACAGGTCTACAGCACTGCATACCATGTGTGCGCACTCTGGATATGCCCCTTAGATCCAGAAAAAAGAAATAGAAAAAATGTATCCATAATTTAGGTGCCTCGGTCCTGTAACCTGTCCAGATCTAGTTGTAGCCTATCCATCCCTTCTAGCGTGTCCACCTTAGTGTTGTCCACAGATTTGAGCAAGGTACTTTTCACTCCCTTGTCCAAAGTTGCTGATAAAGATGTTGAACAGTACCGGCCCAAGGACCAGGCCCTGGGAGACTCCATTGCTCACATCCCTCCAGCCACCACCACTCACTGGGTGCAGCTGTCTAACTAATTTGTGACCCATCTGACTGTGTAGGCATCAATGCTACAGCCACCTAGTTTTTTAATGAGAATGGGGTGAGAGACACTGTCATTGTCAAAGGCCTTCCTAAAGTCCAGAAAGACTACATCTACCACGACACCTGCATGCAAGGATTTTGGGACCCAATTGTAAAAGGCAACCAAGGTGGTCTGACAGGACCTGCCCCTAATGAACCCATATTGGTTGCCCCTGAGGATTATCTCCCCTGCTAGTCCTTCACAAATGTGCTCCTGGATAAATTCTCTCAAAGAGCTTCCCCAGGACCGAGGTAAGATTAACGAACCTATAGTTACCTGGGTCTTCCTTCCTCCCTTTTTTGAAAATAGGGACCACATTGGCCTTTTTCGAATCCTCTGGCCCCAGGCTAGAGCAATAAGAGTGCTTGTAAAGGCCTTACCAGGGACCCCACAATGACCCCTGCTAATTCCCTCAGCACCTTGGGGTGGAAAGCATGTGGACCTGCTGATTTAAACATGTCCAGCTCCACCAGAAGTTCCCTAACTAGGTCCTCCCTGACACTAGGCCTGGCAGTGCCTCTCCTGGTTCATCTGGAATTCCTGTGGGAGAGATGTCCCAGTCCCTGCTCAGAAAAATGGAGGCACAGAATTTGTTAAAGAGGTCAGCTTTTTCATCTGGTGCAACCACCAGATTTCCAAGGTGTGTCCTGCAGGGACCCCATGTTACCTGGTGCCTTCTTTTTACTCCCTATGTATTTAAAAAAGGACTTCTTGTTATCTTTGATCCTGGTTGCTAGTCTTAGTTCCGTCTCCACCTTAGCCTTCATAACAGCCCCACTACAGTCTCAAGCAATGGAGGTATAATCCTCCTTGGTGATATACATCTGGTGAAAGAGTGGGTGCCTCCTTTTTAGCTTTCAGACATTCCTGAATGCCTTTGGTGAGCCATGGGGGCTTCTGAGCACTCTTACCCACTTTGATTCACATTGGGACTGTCACCCTTTGGACTCAGAGGATCTTCTCCTTAAGGAACAACCACTCACCTTGGACTCCCAACTCCCCTACCCTCTGGGACCTCAGTGCCTCTCCTACTAATCTCCTTAACTCACTGAAAAATCAGCCCTCCTGCAGTCAAGGACTACTGCTTTGCTGCAGGCCTTTGACAAGGTATTTCCCCTGGTGGGACTATGCACCTCGTGAGTTAGGTGGAGGTCCTGTATCTTGGCTAGGAACCTACATGAGCGGTCAGACTGGCTGACTGCTCCTCCCAGCAGATGTCTGGGTAGTTTAGGTCACCCATGATGACCACCTTCCTTGGCTTAACTGCCTCTATGAGCTGACCTCAGAATTCCCAGTCCAGCTCTTCCCCCTGGTTGGGCGGTCTGTAATAGACAACCACCGTTAAGTGCCTTTCCCAACAACCCCCTTGTATTCTTACCCAGAGCACTTGAGCTTGCCCCTTCTCTGACCCTGTCCTGTTTGTTGAGGACGTGTATTGCTCATTGATGTAGAGCGGCACACCCTCACCTTTTCCCTCCATTTTATCCCACCTGTACAGTCTGTAGCCCCTAATGTTTACTGCCCAATCATGGGTTGAATCCCACCAGATTTCAGTGAGCCCTACTGAAGCCCTACAGGTCCAGGTCTGTGCTAGCTAGCAGGAAGGCAAGTTCGCTTGTTCCCCATACTATGAGCTTTAGTGTAGAGACATTTAAGGCCTTCTATGGGTGCTTGTGCCACCCGCTTGATACTAGGACTGTCCAGATCGCGGTCACTTACCTGGGTATTTCTTATGCTCGTCACCTGCTTTGGCTGGGAAGTGTCCTCTTTGTGCCCCTGTGGCCCTATCCCCCAAGCTAAGCTAGTTTAAAGCACACCATATGAGAGATCAGCCAGCCTGGAAGAAAAGACATGCTTGCCTTTAGGGGAGAAATGAAACCCATCCCACCCGAGCATGCCCCTATTGTCAAGAAACCCAAGGTCTGCCTGGTAGCACCAACTACGAAGCCACTGGTTGGCCATTACAATGCAGGCCTCATGGTGCTGTCCACCTCTACTTACCAGGAGAATAGAGGAGAAGACCACCTGCACCCATGTCTCCTTGAGCTTGGCCTCCGGGGCCTTGTAGTCCTTCATGATGCGGTCTGGACTGCTCCCAGTCACGTCTTTCATTCCCACGTGGATTAGGGACATAGGGTACTGGACCGAGGGTTGAATAAGGTCTGGCATCATGTCTGTAACATCCTGAATCTGAGCCCCAGGCAGGCAGCAGACCTCACGTGCCATGGGGTCGGGTCAGCAGGTGGGACCCTCCTTTCCCTTCAGGATGGAATCTCCAATGAGGACTTGGTATTTCTTCCTCTTGGCGTTCCATTCTTGCTCAGACTGTATTGTGTGTAGAGTGGCACTGCTGCCCCCCCAGAGGCATCTGCTTCAAACTTCTCCTCTAAGGCTGTCAAGAACTCATTCTGTTCCCCAGTTGTACCAGGGGAGATACCACCACGCTAGCCCGAGCAGCCCCGGTTCTGGCAGGCACCATCTGCCATTCCTCTGTTGTGCGTCTCTCCTGGGAGGTCTGCCCACTGGGAAACTGATCCTGCAGAGAACAGAAATACATGTCAGTTTTGTGCTTTGTAGCCCTGATCCCCCGCAGCCTGCTTACCTCAGCCTGGAGCTGCTTCACCTGCTCCTCCAGGGCCCAAAGTCAGGCACAAAAGGGACAGGCAAGGGTGCCCCCAGACCCCTCTCCCATCCATGACCTTGGGGCCCCTGCCAGGCAGCCCTCACAGACAGTGGGGCTGGGTGCCACTGACCCCTCCATGGGCCTTGTCTGGGTGGAGGCCTCAGAGGAGCTCAGGGTAGGTGACGCAATGGGCAGAGTCCCTAGCAGCAGCTCACCGCACCCTTACCATGTCCATGGAGCTATGAGTCTTCCCCTCTTCCTTTCTGGAGACTCCCTCCTGGCTTACTCCCATGTGCCTGCCTAGCATGAACGCCAGTACAAATGCAGGTGTGCACTTAGAGAGTAAGCCTGTTTGCACACTCTGTTCACACATGACTCAGAAGCATGGCTCCCTGCTGGTCAGTTAATAGGGATCCAGAGGGCTCCCCCTCCAGATCCTCTATAGATTTGCCAGCTTCCCTGCCCTGCTTACCTTCACAGGATCCACTGCCACTGCTTCTGCCTCTGTCGCTACTGGTGAATACAGGGGGCACACATGCCTATTTGGGATTTATAATTGAATATCCTGCATATTCTCCCCAGAGCCACATGCTGACTTTTTTGTCCCCCATTCTGAGCTACCTCACTGTTCTCATGGATTATATCTGGAATTTGGGCTACCAATTTGAATTTGTAAATGACACTTCCACGCTTGGATCCTCCTAAAAGCAAATGTGCTGATACTGTACCACACCTAAGTAACATAGCAGACTGGTGCTTTGTTTTCTGGGCCTCTGTTCCCCGACTGTAAAATGGGGAAATAATGCTTTATTCCCCATCCTTCGTCCATTTCATCTCATCTCGAAGGTATGCCGTTTATTCAGTGCTCAACACACAGTACCTTTGATCATAATTTTGGGCTTTAGTTGCTAATGAAATAAAAATAATAAATGGAAATAATAATGGAATGCTCCATCCTGAAGTAAAACGTCATGCCTCTCTGACCTTGACAGCATTATGAGGCAATCTTTACAAAAGGATAAATTGTTCTTGAACGATTTCTCCACTGCATTAGGCTTTCTTCAAGAACATAATCTTATTCTACATCTTTGTCTTAAACAAACAGTGGAAAATAGAAAAATGTGCAGAAGATAAGAAGATGGCTTGACTTCTGCATAAATGGTTATGTCTGCTTCTCCATTCTGCTATACATTTCTTTTATTTAATATTTAAAAAGGATAAAAAAAACCCAACAAATAGTGAAGCTAGATTTCTTTTGACTCTCTTGAATTTCTAAGGAAAGGGCCAAGACAGAGCAGATATAGTGGGGAATCTAGTCAATAGCAGTTTTCTGCATTCTAATTCTTTAGTGCAGCCCATAAATTACCAAACAAGTAAATGAAATGGCATAAATGGATATTGATGAAAAGTAATGCATTGTTTTATAGGAAGGAGAGGTTTTGAATAGCTTGCACAACAAATTGTTCCCATTTCCAGTCATCGGCATCTAGACAGATTAATAAAAAAAAAAACCTAAATAAGCCTAAGAGAGCTGTTGTGTTTTAAAGAAACTGGAAAGACCCAGAGCAGGAGTTGTAAACCTACATTCTGCATCCTAAATCCAGTCTCTGGTGCCATTGGACCCAGCCCAAGAAGTTGGTGTTTTGGTGGCATTCAGTATTGTTCAGCAGCAGGGAATCTCTCTCATGGTGCACTATGCCATGCCTGCTGCTGGCAAACACTGTCAACCCTAAACTAGATGAAATAAAGGAGTCAGGGTGCTGCGTTGCTTCTCTGCTCAATTGATCCACTTACGCTTGGTCAATGAAGTTCACAATTCAGGCATTCATGTAGCTCATCTGTTCCCTGTACCTAAAGTAGATCTGTACTCAGAGAGAGGATGTGTGCACCAATATCCTTTATTGAAAGGACTGTACAGTTGGAAAGGATGCATTGTCAATGCATAGGGGGTGCCCGTGCAGCTCCTGAGCATGGCGGTGCACCCACTGTTAAGAGGCACCATTAATACTGCCGGCAGCACCTGCAGATGGTTGCCACTTGCTACACTTTACCTTGCCACCAATGGCATCTGCAGGTGGTCTGCAATCGCTGCTGGCTGTCACCACCTGCGGGAGCTCGCTGTGCCCCCTCCTCCCCTCCAGCCTCTGGGGGCATGCAGCATTCATGGAGGGATGCTAGCTTCCTCGAAGTGCATTTTGGGCTCAAAAGCTTGTATACCATCTCTCCCAACCATACAGTTAGTCCAATAAAAGATATCCCTGAACAAATCTTACGCCTCACATAATCCATTGCAACAACACTGCAACAGTATTATAATGTGTAATTAGGTCAGTTTCTAACCAATCAGCTCCGATATCAAAAGATACAATTAGATATTGTCCACCTCTTTTCCCCCCCATCCTGTCCTTCCCGAAAAGGGCATATCCATTGATGCCTACAGCGCAGTCATGGGTCGGGTCCCACCAGGTTTCCATGAGCCCAACCAAATCTGGGTCTTCCACAGCCACCAGGAGAGACAGCTCTCTCCAGCTTGCCACCCATGCTGCAAGCATTTGTATAGAGGCATTGAAGGCTACCCACTGCTGCCTCTCCCTCTCCACTTGTTTTCCCCAAGCCACAACCACAAACCCTTGCCTGACTTACCTGGCTCAGTGGCAAAGTGTCCCCTCCTCTCCCAGCAGGCCCGTTCCCCGGCAAAGCTAGTTTAAAGCCCGCTGCATGAGATCAGCCAACCTAGAAGAAATTAAACGCTTACCTTTAGGTGCGAGGTGGAGTCCATCCTTAGCCAGCATGCTCTGCGTAGAGAAATGCAGGCTGTGATCGAAGAATCCAAAGCCCGCATCATAACACCGACCCCGAAGGTGCTGGCTTACAGCTGTGATACAGGCCTCGTGTCGCCTTCCCTGTCAACTCACTGGCAGAATGGAGGAAAACACCACCTGCAACCCAAACGCCTTGAGCTGTTTTCCAAGAGCCTTCAAGTTGTCTATGATGTCCTCCGGCCAGCCTCTAGAAGCATCGTTTGTTCCTACATGGACTACCACTAACAGATGGTAATCGGTGGGCTTAACAATCTTCTGGACGCACTCCGTGACATCCTGAACCCGCGCTCCAGGCAGGCAGCAGACCTCTCGGGCCAAGGGATCAGAACGGCAGATGGGACCCTCCGTGCCCCTCAGGATGGAGTCCCCGATGACCAGGTGTGACAGGTCAGCACTCATGTCCACCATTCATGTGGCCCACGCACCTGTCCTTGGGCAACCGCCCGCTTGGTCTCATCTACCACGCTTTTGATGTTAATTAGCAGGAGGCTGCCCTTCTACTTGTACTGCCCCCCCTCCACTAGGGGGCACTATCTGCAGCTCCTTCCTCCCCAATACCGCAGCCCAAACCTCACAGATGTCACATGGATCTTGCCTATTGCCACCCCTCTTTATCCTCTCTGGGCTGTCACCCATGTTGTCCCCTTCCTGGGCCCTACACACCCACACCTGGGCCTCTCAGTGCGGCCTCTCTCAGGCCTCTCAGTGTTTGCTGTGTTGCCCCGCTCAGGCCTCTCAGCATTGCCCCTTGTTGGGGCTCTGCAATGCAGCCCCCTCCTTGGAGCTCACTGTGCCCCACCTGGGCTTCCCAAAATACCCCTCTCTGGGCTGGGGTCTAGGCACCCTGCACATTGCTCCCTTGCTGGCACTGAATCGTGCCCTCCCAGGCACAGGAGGGTCCCTTTGAGGCCTCCTCCAACCCCTACAGCCTCGCCCAAACCACTAGTCATTCATAACAACAACAAAGCAAATTCAAGCCTCTGGGCTACAACTGAAGACATAAGCCATCTGGCTGCAACAACAACAAACACAAGCCCTTTGGCTATAAGGAAACAGAAGCCCATCAGCCCTTCATCTCACAGCTGCAGGCCTGCCTCTGCCTCTGCCTCTGCCTCTGCCTCTGCCTCTGCCTCTGCCTCTGCCTCTGCCTCTGCCTCTGCCTCTGCCTCTGCCTCTGCCTCTGCCTCTGAGCCAGGCCCTGCCCCCTAGGGTCAGCTGACTTCATGGGTTTCCCTGGTAACCTGAAGCTGTGCTGCCTAATCACTATTAGGGCTCCCTCTCTGGCACTTCTTTTCCTATGCAGGCACAGGGCACCAGGGTGCTCTGTGACACCAGGATTAGATGCTTACTCTTCCTTCGGGACCACTTCTTCCTCTCTGCCCATGATGAGGGTGCACGATCATCACTGTGAGGGGGGTGTTCCTCATCAGTCTCCTCCAGGGTGGCAAGGGTCGCATACCTGTTCCCAAGTGGCACCTCAGGTACAGGTTCTGCAGCAGCACGGGCTGCTCTGGATCCAAGGGGAATTTGCTGACACTGGCGAGTCACTCTTCTGAATCTGGGGGCCTACTCAGTAAGTTTCTGGTCCTGCAGAGAACAGGAGTACATATCAATTTTGTCCTCTGCCACCTGGATCCCCCGCAGCCTGCTCACCTCGGCCCGGAGCTCCCACAGCTGCCCATCCAGGGCCTGAAGGCGGTCACAAGAGGGGCAGCCAAGGGACGCCCCAAGCATTTCCCCACCCCCCCGGGGGCCCCACCCAGCCACCACCCCCAGCCAGGGAGGGGCAGGCAGACACCAAAACCCCCAGGCGCTCAGTCTGGGTGGTGGCCTCAGAGGAGTGCTGGGGGGGGCAGCACCAGGAAAGAGGAAGGAGGAGGGGCCAGGCCCCTGGCAGTGGCACTACGTGTACTCACCATGTTCCTGGACAATGAGATCTTCCCACTGTCGAGTCCCTCTTCAGTTCGTCCTTGCACTCCTCCTGCGCGAAAGCCGGCGCAAACACCGGCACGCCCTTACAGACCACGCCTGTTTGTGTGCTCTGTTAGCGTGCATGGCTTGGGAGCACGGCTCCCTGCCAGCTCAGCTAAAAGCAATCCGGGATGCTCCCCCTCCAGATCAGCTGCAGTTGCCAGCACTAATCCCACTTACCGCCTCCACCACTGCCACTGCCACCGCCGCTGCTTCCACGCTGAAAGGACTCTATGTCAAAAAGCAATTCTCTGCATCGACCGTCAACTTGGGGGCGACTGAGGACTAGGCAGAAGTGATTTGGGTCAGACTGCAAGGAGGACAAGGGAAAAGGGACTTAATGATGGTTGTCTGCTACAGATCACCCAACCAGAGGGAGGAGCTGGACCTCCAAACTGCTGGCCAGCTCAAGGAGGCGGCTGGGACGAGGGATGTCATTGTCATGGATGAATTTCAATTACCTGGACATCTGCTGGGAGGAGCAGTTGGCCAAGTCTGAGAGGTCCCGGAGGTTCCTGGCAGAGCTGCAGGATCTCCACTTGGTCCAAGAGGTGCATGGCCCCACCAGGGGGGATGCGCTGCTGGATCTGGTCCTGGCCTCAGGGGACGATCTGGTTAGAGGTCTCCCTGGTACATGACTCCCTGGGAGACAGCGATCATCGCCTGATAGGATTTGCTATCCAGCGCAGTGTATCTAGAGCCCACACTATGACTAGGGTCCCAGACTTCAAAAGGGCCAATTTCAGAGAGCTCAGGAGGCTAGTTGAGAAGGCACTGAGGGCCTATAGGGTTGAGGACATGGGCATCTATGAAGGGTGGATGTTCCTCAAGGAGACGATCCTCCGAGCCCAAGGGGCAACCGTTCCTGCCTGATGCAAGATGGGCAAAAGTGCCCAGAAGCCCCCATGGCTAAATAGGGATATTCAGGGGACCCTGAGGGCTAAGTGGGTGGCATACAACCTATGGAAGAGAGGAGCTGTCTCCAAGAAGGATTACTCTCCTTGTGCTCAGAAGTGCAGGAGGGCTATTAGGAAGGCCAAGGCAGGAGTAGAACTTCTCCTGGAGACTAGTATCAAGGACAACAGGAAGTCCTTTTTCAAATATGTGGGGAGCAAAAAGAGAGCCCCAGGCAATGTTGGCCCCCTGAGGGACTCATTGGGCAACCTGGTGCTCACAGCCAATGGTAAGCCTGAGATCTTCAATGCGTTCTTTGCCTCAGTCTTCCTGAGGGGGGACCAGGACATCCCTTCCACTGGAAGCCTGAATTCCCCCTCGGAAATCACTGCTAGGCCAATGGTGAGGGTAGACCTGGTGGAAAGGCTTCTGGAAGGGCTGGATGTCTTTAAGTCCACGGGTCTGGATGATCTGCACCCAAGGGTGTTGAGGGAGCTGGCGGGGGTGATTGCTGGGCCCTTGGCTCAGTTATATGAGCATTCTTGGAGCTCTGGACAAGTGCCAGAGGACTGGAAGGTGGCCAATGTGGTTCCAATCTTTAAGAAGGGGAGGAAAGAGGACCTGGAGAACTACAGGCCTGTCAGTCTCACCTCGGTTCTGGGAAAGATTTTTGAGAAAATTCTCAAGTCCCACATCTGTGAGGGACCAGCAGGAGACTATATGCTGAAGGGCAACCAGCACAGGTTTGTTAAAGGCAGGTCCTGTCAGACCAACCTGGTCGCCTTCTACGACCAGGTGACCAAATCCATGGATGTGGGCGTCCCTGTTGACGTAGTCTTTTTAGACTTCAGG
>JAGPOW010000229.1:26065204-26097123 GCA_030014935.1 Caiman crocodilus
ACCAGGGGTAACTAGGACCAATGGTCACAAGTTACTGGAGAGCAGGTTTAGGCTGGACATTAGGAAACACTACTTCACAGTTAGGGTGGCTAGGATGTGATACCAGCTTCCCAGGGAAGTTGTTCTTGCTCCTAGCTTGGGCATCTTTAAGAGTAGATTAGATAGGTAATTGGCTGGGGTCCTGTGACCTTGGCACTCGTTCCTGCCATTGGCGGGGGGTCAGACTAGATGGTCTGCTCTAGGCCCCTTCTGACCCTAGATACTATGATACTGTATGTCTACTATCCCTTTGTCTGAGTTGATGATATACTGAAAAACTTGTTGGTTCAGTGTTTGTTTGTTTTTTGTATGGGGTAGTTGCCCACTCAATTGAGTCAGCTTCTTCAGCAGAATTTAAAGTCTTCTACAAGTGACCTACAAAAGAGGAAAAAAGGTGTGTTGTCTTTTTTGCTTTTTATGACATCTGGAATCATAGGGTTGGGAGGGACCTCGAGGTCCTTACTCCTTGCATGAATGCAGGACTGCTGCTCTTAAATCATCCCAGACCAATGTATGTCCAGCCTCTTCCTGCAAATCTCCACAGATTGCAATTTTGCAGCTTCCCTGGGAAGTCTTTTCTACTGTCTCAGTGTTTAAGAGGAAGCAAATTCTTCCTCATGTCTAATCGTAACCTCCTTTGCTGCACTTTCAAGCCATTACTTCACATCCTGCACTCTGCTGCAGCAAGGAATAAAAGCTATTCTCCCTCTTGTTTACGCCAGCTCTTCCAATATTAAAAGACTGCTATTGTGTCTCTCTCAATTACCTTTTTGGCAAGCTAAACATGCCTAATTCTCTCAACCTTTTTTTATATGGCTTTACTTCCAACCCCTTTATCAGTTTTGTCATCCATCTTTTGGCCCTCTCTAATTTTTCCACATTCATTTTCAAATGCGAAGGCCAGAACATCACACACTAATGTATATAGAGGGCATTAACAAGGTTGGGGAAGAAATCTTCAGATGGCGTAAATCAACAAAGATTCATTAAGTCAAAGAAACAAGGCTAAATTGGCTCTTTTTGTAACATTTTTGTATCAGTTAGTTTGAAAGTAAAAAAAAAAAAGCATGCAAAGTAAAACTTGGCGTGAATGCAGGTCAGCAACGGAGGCAACTAAGTATACCTAATAAATTACTAGAAGCCTATAAAGATATAATCCATGTGCAGGATAACCAAGGATTGTCATAGAAATAATTACAGCCAAGGAATTAAATGCAATTGATGCCAGGTCATTTTGGAGGCATTTAAAACTTGTTATGTGCTTTAAATGTACAAGGAAATTAAGTTGCTAATTAACATACTGTTCCCAGTCACTGTGATTTTCTCCTTTAATGGTGTAAGTGGTATTAGCTGTCTGGATTTTTCTTCTAATGTTCTCTCCAAAAAACACACTTAGCTTAAATACAGAATTTCAGAGGTTTTTTTAAACCGTATAATAAAAATCTAAACTACAACTGGTCTTTACTCTTCTTTTTTAACCAGTGCTTCTACAGATCCTTTTTAAGCTTAGCTGATGTCTCTAATGACATTATAATGGTTAAGAAGAGCTTATGCAAGGCTTCAAAAAAGAAATAAACTTCACGTTTTTAAAAAACACCCTTTTAATTAACTAGGGGTGCATCTACACGAGACACTACATTGCCGTAGTGACAAGCTACGTTGCTGTAGCTGGCCTCTATGGTGACGTACAGGCACAAACCATGATGCCAACACTACTGCACAATAGCAATAAGCTACTGTGCAGTTGCTTATTGCTACTGCACAGTAGTGTGGGTAAAAAAAAAACCCTGTTTTTTTACCCACACTACCGTGGGTACTGTGGGGCATCAGGACTGACTGCTTAGGAACACCAGTTACTGTGCAGTCATTTAGTACTTGCTTAAGCAAATACTAAATGTCTGGGCAGTAAAAACTGCACAGTCCAGCGCATGTGTAGGGGATTTAGGGGACTTTCCTAAATTATGGATTATAATCCACAGTATCCTACCTATTGTTTCATTTGATGGTAATGACAAATTTCTTAAAGTTTTTTTGGTTGTTGTTGTTGTTGTTATCTGTCACACTGAAAACAGTCTGGCTCCATCCTCTCAGGAGTCACCCTTCAGAGTATTGAAGTCTCCTACCCAATCCCCCCTCAGTCTTCTCTTCCAAAGACTAAATAAACCCAGTTCCCTCAGCCTTTCTTTATAAATTGTGCCCCAGCCCCCTAAGCATTTTCTTTGCCCCCCACTGGGCTCGCTCTAATTTGACCACATCCTTTTGCGGGGAGGGGGGACAAAACTGAAAACAATACTCCAGATGTGGTGTCACCAGTGCTGAACACAGAGAAATAATAACTTCTCTCAATCTGCTAGCAACACTTCTACTAATGCAGCCCAGCATGCTGTTAGCCTTCTTGGCAACAAGGGCACTGCTGATTCATGACTAGTTTATTGTCCACTTTAACCCCCAGGTCCTCTTCTGCAGAGCTGCTGCTTAGCCAGCTGGTCCCCAGCCTGTAGCAGTGCATGGGATTGTTCCAACCTAAGTGCAAGACTTCATACTTGTCCTAGTTGAAGCTCATAAGATTTCTTTAGTCTCAATCCTGTAATTTGCCTAGGTCGCTCTGAATCTTGCCCTCCCTTCCAGTTTATATACTACACCCCCATTTGGTTTCATTCACAATCTTGCTTAGAGTACAATTCATCCCATCTTCCAAATCGTTAATGAAGAGATTGAACAACACCAGTCCCAGGATTGACCCCAATGGCACTCCACTTGATACTGGCTGTCAACTAGATCTTGAGCCATTGATCAGCAGCTGTTGATCCCTAAATCCAACCAGATTTCTATCCATTTTATAGTCCACTCATCCAGCCCATATTTGCTCAGTTTGCTTGAAAGGATGCTGTGGGAGACGGTATCAAAAGCCTTGCTAAAGCCAAGATATATCAAGTCCACTGCTTTCACCACATCCACAGAGCCAGTGTATCTCCTCAAATAAGGAAATCAGGTTAGTCAGGCATGACTTGCCCTTCATGAATCCATGCTGACTGTTCCTGACCACTTTCTCCTCCTCTGAGTGCTTAGAAATGGATTCCTTGAGGACCTGCTCCATGATTTTTCTGGGGACTTGGGTAAGGCTGACTGGTCTGTAGTTCCCTACATCCTCCTTCTTCCCTTTCTTAAAGATGGGCACTATACTTGCTCATTTCCAGTTGTCCAGGTTATCCCCCGATTGCCATGAGTTTTCAAAGATAATGGCAAGAAGTTCTGCAATTACATTGGCCAGCTCTCTCAGCACCCTTGGTGGCGTTGCATCCAGCTGCAATGACTTGTACATATCCAGCTTTTCTTTGTGGCTCCTAAACTGTTCTTTCACCACTAAAGGCTGCTGGCATTCCCCTGAAACTGTGCTGCCCAGTGCAGTAGTCTGGCAGCTGACCTTGCCTGTGAAGACCAAAGTGAAAAGGCACTGAGGACTTCAGCCTTTTCTTCATCTTCGTCACTAAACTGTTTTCCCCATTCAGTGAGGGACCCGCACCTTCCCTGGCCTTCTTCTTGTTGCTAACATACTTGTAGAAACCCTTGTTGTTACCCTTCACATCCCCTGCTAGCTGCAACTCCAATTGCACTTTGGCCTTCCTGATTTCATCTCTGCACGCCCAAACAATATTCTTATACTTCTTCTTAATCATCTGTCCAAGCTTCCACTTCTTGTAAGCTTCTTTTTTGTGTTTATGCTCACTGAAGAGTTCTCTGCTAAGCCAAGCTTGTCACCTGCCATATTTCCTATCCTTCCTGCACATCAGGATGGCTATTCTTGAGCCCTCAGTAAGGTTTCTTTAAAGTACAACCAGCTCTCCTCAACTCCTTTCCCCCTCAAACTGGCCTCCCAGGGGATCACACCCATTAGTTTCCTGAGGGAGTAAAAGTCTGCTTTTGTGAAGTCCAGGATCCTTACTCTGCGGCTTTCTTTTTTTCTTTTGTCAGGATCATGAACTTAACCATCTTGTGGCATTGCTGCCCAACCTGCCAGCCAGTTCTACACCCCCCACCAGTTCTTCCCTGTTTGTGAGCAGCAGGTCAAGAAGAGCATCACCCCTAGTACGTCTCTCCAACACTTGCACTAGGGATTTGTCCCCAGTGATCTCCAAAAACTTCCTGGGTTTCCTGTGCACTGCTGTTTTGCCCTCCCAGCATATGTCAGGGTGATTGAAGTCCCCCATGTGAACTAGGGCCTGTGATCTGGATACTTCCACTAGTCTGAGGAAAGCCTCATCTACCTCATCCTCCTAGTCTGGTGGCCTATAGCGGATGCCCACCATGACATCACCCTTATTGCTCTCCCCTCTAATCTTAACCCAAAGACTTTCAACAGGCCTATCTCCAATTTCATACTGGAGCTTTGAGCAATCGTAGAGCTCTTTTACATATAGCACAACTCCTCCTCCTCTTCTTCTCTGCTTCCTGAACAGTTTGTACTCATCCATGACACTGTTCCACTCATGCAAGCTGCCCTACCCAGTCTCTGTTATTCTAATTATGTCATAATTCCTTGACTGTGTCAGGACTTCCACTTCCTTCTGCTTGTTTCCCAGGCTTCATACATTTGTGTACAGACACCTGAGGTAACTAGCTGATTGGCCTACTTTCTCAGGAGGAATGAGGAGGCCTCCCCTGATTCCTGGTCCTCCTTATTCTTCCTCCAGGTGTCCTGCTTCTCCACTTACATCAGGACTTTGGTTTCTATCCCCTGGTGAAACTAGTTAAAAGCCCTCCTCTCTCAGTTGACAAGTCTGTCTGTGAAGATGTTCTTCCCTCTCTTTGTCATCTGGGTCCAACATTTTTCTAACAATTCTTCTTCTTGGAACAATATCCCGTGGTTGAAGAAGCTGATTCCTTGCAGGTGCCAACAGCATTGCATTGCTCTGCAGGATGCATCAGCTTCTGCCAAGGTCCTTCCTCTTGACCTCAAGGATTAAGGAAAATACCACATGTGTCCACATCCCTTTTACCCTTGCTCCCAGAGCCCTGTAATCACTGTGGATCTGCTGCGTCACCCCTGGCAATGTCACAGTCGCCCCTGGCAATGTCATTGGTGCCCACATGGATAAGCAGCATGGCATAGTAGTCAAAGGGTCAGATGAGTCTCAGTAACCCTTCCACGACATCTCAGATCTGGGCTCTAGGCAATCAAATAATGGAATCATTCAGCCATGTTCCTTGCAACATTTTACTCCAGACAGAGGATTATTTTGAATATTAAATCTGGAAATTACTGTGTGACCAACAAAATGCTGTTGGGTAACATACATTCAATAATAATCCCAATCTCTTTGCTTTTGAAGACCTTAAAGTGCCCTATTAAGGAAACAAACAACATTATCTTCCTTTACACATAAGTAAACAAAGCTGAACAGGTAAAGTGACTTCCTTACAATCATTTAGAAAACCAGGAGCAGTCATAAACAGAACTGATGTCTACACATGCTATTAATGTGCTGTAAAATTACTGTGCTGCACATTAAACTTTCCCCAAGAACATGTCTATGTGTGCCCCCATTGGAAGCAAAGTTGCTCCGGATGGGAGCAGATCAGTGCAGGGCTATTCCTGCCCTGCTCTACCCCTCTACAGCATCCAGGGGGAGCTTCAGGATCCCCCAGGTTCCATCCCTGGGCTGGCAGGGGGCACTGGGGTCTAGCCTGGGCTCTGGAGGGTTGGGGGAGCTGTCCTGCCTTCAGGGCAGCTGCCTCTCAGCCCTGTGACCAATTGTCTGATTGGGGTACAGGGCTGGGAAACTGTCCCCTCTCCCAGTGCAGGGGAAACAGCTGCTGAGGGAGGGGTCAGTTTCCCAGCCCCACCGGAACAGGAAGCAGCTGCCCAGGGAAGGGGACAGTTCCCCCACCATCTGCTGTCCGGGCTGACCAGGACCAATTTGCTCCCAGTCATCTGTCTACATGTGCTAATGGGCATTATCTACAGCACCATTGGTCCACTACTTGTATCTACAGGTAGTAGCCAACCATACAGTAGGCTAATGTACTACACAGGAAATGCTGAGCACATGTAGATGGTGATGCTTTACTGTGCAGTAGACTAGTTTACTGTGCAGTAATGCATCTTGTGGAGATGTGCCTGCTGACATATAACCGAGTGCCGTATATACTTGGCCTACTCCCTTTCATTCACAGGTACTATGGTTGCTTGTTACTCAAACCTAAATGAAATGTCATTCAGTTCTACTTTTCAAGATCACTATTCCGTATGTATTATAAGAAATGGCAGGCCTCAATATGAGATGAAAGATGTGTATGGTACAAAGTGTCATTAGCTGTTTAATCTCCCCTCAGTGTAAGGGCTTTATGACCTTATGCCTTCTTTCTGCTTCACATCAGCATTCCTGCATGGATATGCAACATATTTCAAGATTTATGCTGGTTAATCATTGATTATTACATTTGATATGGTGGTCTTGTAATAGTAGCATTGCCACTGAACATTATGGGTAAGGTGGACAAGAAACCACCAGTCTAAACAGGATAATAATAGAAACATACAACCACATGCATCATTGCCTCCAGTCTCCTGCCATTAAAGCTAACCATGTAATAGATAGTTAGTCTAAAAGGGTTCACACAATTATGCATGAAGACCCTTTTAACAATCACAGCAGCAAAATGCCCCCTGAAGCCAACAGCAGATTTGGGGACATGAGTACAGAAAAACAAAGCTTAAAAAAGTACAGTGGATCCCAAGAAAAGAACAGATAAGGGTGTCACCAGTGCCTCAGAAGGATCTGTTCTGATGTGAGCATTACATTTAAAACTATAGTCTATGCCCCTTTCTCAGGATTTGTTCAGACAGGATTTTACCATCTTGAAAGCCAGTTTATCCTTGTTCACATCAAAGAGAGGCTGGTGTCTCTAATTAAGGACATAAATTGGAACCTAATGAATCAGTCTGGCCAGATTCTATTCAGCACATAAGTAGACTCAGGTGCCTAAGGCCTCTGGCAGATGTTCAAATAATGAGGCAATTGAGATCAGAGGAATGTTATGCTCCATCCTAAACATTGTGTGTCCTGCCATGCCAGAGATGCATGGCAAGGCAGCAAACCTGCCTCAAGTGAGCCCACATCTGGATGCTACCGATCAGCAGTTGTCAATATTGGGACTAGAGCAGCTCCCAGCCACAATCCAACCAGGAGCTACCCAGCTCCCTATGCTAACAATTAGCCGGTTTTCAGTCTCAGGCTGATGGGGTATATGGCATTTAAAATTTATGGCATTGTGAAAACAAACATGTTCCACTTATTTTGTAGAATTTCTTTGTGGCTAGTATATCATTTTATGGTGTTGTAAATTCAATAAATGTGTGACATATTGGTATTTATGATTTAATTAACCCACTAACTGTGTCATGTGTTCTATGGGCATAAGCCTGCCTCTATTCCACCCTGTCTGAGTTTCTGAAAAAGGTCAGATGATGGAAGTAAACGCACTAATAGATTTTCAGGACAGGAACAGGGTGGGGTAGACTCTAACATAGTCATCTAAGTCTACGTAAGACATTCACTAGATGAAACAGAATCTATCCCATTATGTTTTATTGACTTCAACACACTGTAACAGTACTAAAAATTAAGCATTTAAGTAAATGCTCAGACCTGATTCAGACTACTAGTCGAATTGCTAAAGCGGTATTTTTGCTAGGGCTGTGTAAAGCTTGGGTCCTTGATTTGATTTTGTGGCGATTCAGCCTTATTTGGTGACCAAATCTCTGAATCCAAATCGAATCAGGGGACCCTTTAATCTCTCTGTATCGAATCAGAGCCCTTCAAATTGATTTGGCGAGATTCAGAAAGACATAACTTTAAATGTTTTTCTACATACCGCAAGGTACCAGGCAGCTCATGAATGCTGAGATGGTGGGGCAAATGGAGCATCCCATAGTAGTGTGAGGGCTCCCCAGCACACTCGGCAGCATACCTAGAAGTGGACCAGAAGCACTTCCAAGCCACTTCTGGGTCCGCCAGGAAGTGAACAGGAGACCATCTCCCCACCCCTCCAGCTGGGCAACTAGTGGCTCCTGGGTCCTTCTTCTGGTCCACTTCTGGGTTCACCACCAAGTATGTGGGCCCCCCCACACACTTCTGTGGGACACTCCATCTGCCCCACCATCGCAGCATTCATGAGCTATGCCTGGTACCTCGAGGTATGTAGAAAAAACATTTAAAGCTGTGTCTATGGCCAAATCGATGATTCTCCAAATCAGCATCATATCTTCAGATCTGTATTCAGCCGCATCGAGTCAGGGACAGTGATCTGAATCAACAAACCAAATCCCTGTCCCCAGTTTGGGCTGAATCTGAATTGAATATGGCCTGTTTCTCACACCACTAATTTTTGAAAGTTCACACAACATTTGATTTTTGCTCCAGTAATACATCTAACCTTAGTAAAAGAACTGCCCTGGCCATGAATCTTATTTTAGCAATCATTGCTATGCCTTAACCATCCTCTTGGGCTACTGGTCTGGTCCCAAGAAGCTGTTGGATACTGAATTTACTACAAGTACATTGTAACCTTTCTTCTGCCATGGCCCTCAAATGCAAGACACACATTTTCCTTCCTATTATGCTCTTGTCTACACTACAGAATTCTAATGGGACAGCTGTGTTGATTAAGAATAGGAAAAGATTATAGCCCATAGTCAACACAACATTTTGGCAGAAACCTAGCGCAAACATTGCAGAGTTAGCAAAAGGTGCTGTCAGTTGTTCTAGGAAGTCTGTGTGTCTTTGATATCAGAAAAAAAATGTCTTATGCTGTCAGAATTGGGGGGCTGACTTCTGTAGCTCTGACACCAACATTAAAGTGATAGCAGTCCCTGTAGGGTCAATCTAGCCTATGCTATATTTAACACTGGCAACATACTGTTTTTTGCAAGACAGTTTGTGAACTGATGACATCTCATTCACTATGATCTATAACTTTTTTCCTACCCCCCAAAATACCCTTGAAGTAGTCTGAGGCATATTTAGAAATATACTGCTTTTCTCATTGGGTACCAAGTGCTTGTCAGAGGTAATTTAATTGGCAATTACCTGCAAATTCTGTGTCAAGTGTTGCCACTCAATTTAATTTGCTCCCTGACAAAGAATGCCTTCCTGGGGATATCAGCATGAACATAGGGAAGAGTTCATGAAACTAAAGGAAAATTAGACAAAATGATTGTCCATTAAGGTGTTTAACCTCCTATTTAAGTGCACATTGCACTCTCATGACTGAAAAGCAAACACAAAAACAGAAAACAGGCAAAAAAGAAAAAGGAAATCAGCTAATCCAAGAGAAAGAAGATACATTTACTGACTTAATGATTTGGCATTCACCAGAAGTAAGTATGAAAGAAATCAATCTTGCCTAAGGAAAGTCAATTGCCATGCTTACTTTACAGTACAGTGATGTAACTGGAGTCCTGTATCCTGAAAAGATAAGGACTGGCCCACAGGCCCAAAAATTTATACTTAACTTTTCTTTAGAGGTCATTTAAGGTTACTGAGTTCATCTACATGTGAAATTTGTGTGACACAATAAACTCCGATGCAGTTTGTGCCAGGGTATATTGCTCATGGGTGCAAAGTTTACATGTGTGCCCAGGACTGTAGCACGCTGAGCCAGAGCAGTACAGCCCTGGCTGGCAGTGGGCCTGAGGGGTCCACCTGCCAGCCCAGAACTGCTCCCCACCAGCTCAACATGCTGAGGAAGGGGTGCCTGGGGCATGAGGGTGCTACACTGTAGGCCTAACTAGCAGGTAGCTCCCACATGGTGGTACCCTCCTGTCCCAGCCAGCCCCATCAATGTTTACATATGTGTTGCAGCAGAATAAATAACTCCACTGTAGGATAGTACTTGTATCAGGCAGTACTAACCTAAAGTAGAGTTAATTAGTTTACACAAGCCTAATACCTCTGCACATGTAGACAGAGACACTTTACTGTGGAACTACTTGGGCAACTCCTCAGTAATTATCTTGTGTAGATGTCCCCAGAGGCTGCAGGCACATGAGCTAACATGCATTTGGTGCAGAGACTCAAAGCAGTTGGAGACACTGCAGAAGATCCACCATGAACTAAAAAATGTTCCCCATGATGCACCTTTGCAGTAGGGACTCTAAATTTGATACCGGGGAAACTTGCTATCAAAAGAAAGCATGCTGGAAAAAAGTGGTTCAAGGTACACTCCTGGAGCATGCTCAGAAGCAACTAGAGGCTGGGTCCCCCAAAGAGACAGTCTAACCCCTGGCCAGAGTGTCTCCACGACTGCTGTATGCTCCTGATGCTCCAGCGTGCTGCCTCAGCATTGTGGAGGAAATGGAAGCAGGGCATGCCTGGCAGCAGTGGTTTGGAGCTGGCTGGGACTCACACACCCAACCATACACCCCCAGAAACCCCATCCTAACTACCCCCCCATGAAACTCCCCACAGACCACCCACGGCACCCTCCCCCCCCACCAAATCTCACACCCCGCATGCCCAGCTGCCAGATGGGATGGGACCTGCTAGAGGGCACCAGGCTGCAGGGACAGCTGCTGTATTGCAGCCTGTCCCATGCCGACACCGATTCTGGGACATGCAGCACTGGCCTGGGTGGGGGCTTGGTCCCAGGAACCATTTGAGGGTTTTACAGACTAGGGAGAGGGATGGAGGTGGCAGTGGGTGTGGGTGATGGATGGAAGACTTGTGTGGCAGTGGGGTCTATGCGTGTATGTGATGAACCAGGTGGCAACAGGGATGTGTGTGCAAGAGAGAGGGAGATGGCAGAGTGAGGGAGTGCTGTGTGTAGGAGCGACCACCAGAGCTATGCTTGGGGCAGCCCTACACCCCTAAGGCAGCATGTGCAGGGGGAAGCTGGCATAGAAGGGAAGGTGCTTGCTCAGCCCAGTTCCTAAGTCCCAGTCAGGGAGTTTCCAGGAATAGCACAGGGATCATTGGGGCCGGGGCACAGGCGCAGGGAGCAAAATAACAAGAGCTGGCACTGCTCAGAGCCACAAAGCAATGGGTGGGATAGCTGCAGCTGGACCCATGTCCTGGTGCTGGGAGACAGCTACCACTGGGAGGAAGTGAGTGGGAGGCAGGCAGGGCTGTGGGTCAGGAGTAAGAAGCAGTAGCAGGCCTGTGGGTTGGGAGTGAGGGGCAAGGGCATGGGCATGGGCAGGGTACCAGCATGTCAGTGCTGCTCGGTGCCACAAAGCAGCTGTGGGTCCAAATATAGCTGTCCCCATATCCTGGTGAGTGCAGGCAGCAGGGGGAGCTCTGATTTTTCTATGCTAAAAAAACCTATAGCAAATGCCAAAGTGTGTAGATAGTTAGAATTTATTTTCTTATGATTATATAGGCACTGGTAGGCTTCCAAATTGCTATAAAATTGTAAATATATTAATAAAACATTGCCCAACTGGTCTCTCTTTATATAGTGGTGTTTCATTTTAATCAAGAAAGAGCAGAGCTTTGGAGTATTTTAATGAGATTATTATTATTATTTTAATCAGAGAATTTTCAGTTTTTAAACAGGGGATACCAGGATCCCTGATGGGGAGGCAAGTGGCAGAACCTGGGCAGAGAAGCCTACCCAGGGCTGGCACCAGCAACACAGCTGGAGGGCAGATGAGGTGGCCGACCTCCTGGCCATTTGAGGCCAGAAGGACACACCTGAACAGTTCAAAACAGGCTGCCACAATGAGCACATCTTCTGGGTGATAGTTGCCCAAATGTCTGAGTCAGGGCACTGGAAGACATGATAGCAGTGCTGTCCCCAGCTTCTAGCTACCCCTGGCTGAAGATCCAGAAAGAGCTGGGCAGGGTCAGTTTGTCCCAAGTGGCACAATTCGCCCCACACCAAAGTACATGTTCAAGCACATGTGGTGAGGCACAAATCTCCAACACAAATTTGCCCCGCTGCTACTTGAGCTGCTTCAAGCATACATGCCTGCATGCATGCATGGATGTGCCCAGAGAAACCAAATATGGCTATGTATGTGTGAAGTTACATACTACACTTAGACCATATTAAGGGCGCTTAAAATGTGAGCATCCACACTTTAAAGCTGATTAACTTGTGCTAAGTGCCCATCTCAAAGTTATGCCACTATAGGGAAGGGTTAACTCTGGGTCATGGTACCTAACTTGTGTTAAGGTAATTTCAGTCTGTTCCACAGAGATAAAATAAGCAATCTGTAGTCTTTCAGAATCCCAGGATGCACTGTTCCCAGTCCCCTTCCCCTCTGCCAGAACGGGCATAAAGCCCTGTCCCTGTTCACTAGCTCTCTAGTGGAAAGTCAGAACCATGCAGGCAAGAAGCAGTGTTAACCCCGAATGTGTGATTGATCATATCATTTTCTAATTTTAATACCGTGAAACAATCTACAGATTCAATATGATCTAAGTGTAATGGGTAACTACACCCTAGGTTGCACAGCAATCAATCTCAACAAGTTCTGCCAAAATACTAATGAGCTGTGCTAGGAGCAGGCCAGATAGGTTCTTAGAAGTGTGCATCTAAACACTTCTCTATTGCAAGCAATGGTGGTTGGGAAAGCATTGTGAGAAGCAAGGATTTCCATGAGTGAAATATTTTGTGGACCAGCTGCATGGCTAGGATAGTTAGACAAGCTTTCGGATATAGTATCCTTCCTCAGGTCTATGAGAAAGAAACAGATACAACAGAGCTAAATAGCAGATGGAACAAGGGTTTGTGTAAAACTCTATATGCAAATGAAAACAGGATATAAGAGACATTATCAGACAGCCAACAGACAGGAGAGAAACAGCAGAACCTGCTAAGTGGAGAGCAGGACCATTCAGCAAGGTTGTTATCACCTGTCAAGTACAGAGATTAGTGAGTATCAGGTAGATTATAACTGGCCCTAAAGTCATTGTCTACATTAAATACCTGGTTCTTAGTGTCCTTAGCATTCTTAACATTGACAATGACTATGACAATGACAATAATTAGTTACACAGCCAATTCTTAACTTGTTTTTATTAAAAAAATAGCCTTAACAATACAATTTAATATACATTTTACTCGTTTGTTTATATGACAACTCTGAACTTTATGGTACTGATCTTGAACTCCAGAGACATGGGTTTGGTTTCTCACAGACTTTCCACATATCTTTAAGAACCTTACTTAAATCCATCTTTTTAAATGGTATTTAGCTGTCTAATGTAGTAGGTCAGTAATTCTCCACCTTTTTTGTTCCAGGACCCATTTGTAAATATTGATGGCCAGTTCCAACCCAGTGCCCCTCACTCATGACCCAATGCCCTTCTGCCACAGTGCCTTCCAGTGTGTGGGGCACAGAGAGCAGGGGGAGGGGCGGCATGGGGAACCCCAAGCAGGCTGGGACTCTGCCAGCCTGCGCAGGAAAAGCCACCCTTTCCTACATTTTTCTCCTCTAAAGGAAAATCCATTTTAGAAGTTTGTTGATCTATTTTTAAAGTTGTTCACAGTCTTTTCAAATGTTCTTGCTACCCACTTTTGGGTTGCAACCCATAGGTTGAGAAATGCTGTTATAGATGCCACCTAGTAGATTATTTCAAAAGTGCCTAGGTACTTAAGTTCCATTGAAATAAATAGAATAGGGAGCTGGTAATTTCTAAATATGCCTGTAATTGTTTATCTCCATTAAAAACACCTAAATACTTTTAAAGATTTGGTCTTTGGGCACGTCTACATGAGATGTTTAATGCAAGATAGACTAATAACACTGCACATGCCCTGCTAACACATTACTGTGCACTAGTGTTTAGGCTACTGTGTATTACGTGTCACTAAAAACCATGCACTGGTGCTACTGAACAGTACCTGTAATTACTATGCATTTAATTACTTTTGCATTGTAAATTATGCATAATTTACTATGCATTAAACAAGTGTATTAATGAACATGTAGGCATGCCCTTTGTTTCTGTTGGTATGTCTACACAGCACCCTTTGTGCTCTCAGGAAGGGATGCTCCCAAGTACACATGTGCCCAACCTAGAAATACTACAGTGAAGCCACTCTTGAAATGCCCTAAGCAGCCACTCTTGGGACCTCTGCCTCTGGCGAGCTTTAGAGTAGCGACAGCTCCCCACCTGTAATACAGGAAAAATATTTCCATGGATCCCAAGAGAGTTGTAGAGACAAATGCATTAAAAACAAATACTAAAGCCAAGATCATATAAATACAAGCAATGGACATTTGCAGCAATGCCTGTCAACAGCAACAATGGCTGCCCAGCAACATTTCTTACCTAGGAGCAACTTAGTAGGGCTGTGCAAAGCTTTGGTCACTGATTAAATTCAGCAGAGTTTCAGCTCGATTCGGTGGCTGAATTTCCAAATCTGAATCAAGTCAGGAGACGTGTTAATCTCTCTGAACAGAACTGGAACCCTCTGAATTGATTCAGATGGATTTGGGGAGATTCAATGATTCAGCCATAAACACAGCTTTAAATGTTTTTTCTTCATATCTCAAGGTACCAGGAATCTCATGAATGTTGAGATGCTGGGGCAAATGGAGCATCCCATGGGAGCACACGAGAATCCCCAACATGCTTGGCAGCAGACTGGGAAGTGGACCAGAAGCACTTCCAGTTCACTTCTGGGTCCATCGGGGAGCACACAGGGGACCTCCCCTCCCACCTCCTGGCTTGGCAGCTGGTGCCTTCTGGGTCTAGGGGGGCACCCAGCATCCCCCTGCACCAATTGCTGAGACAGAGGGTGTGGGGGACTCCCCTGCACACTCCCTGCTGGACACAGACGTAGACCGGAAGTACTTCTGGGTACTTCCCATGCATGTTGAGCATGCAGGGGGCACCCCTCCACTGCATTCCTGTGGGGCACTCAATCTGGATCAGAAAAAAGGTGTTGTTAAATAGATTTTTAACAACACACTAAGTTTATGGGGTCAGCTACACAGTGCTTATGATGGTTTGCCATGGCTCTAAAGGTGTGAATTCAAATACCTGCTCTGGATGCATTTCAAAGGCCTCCCCAGTTGACCAAACTCTAAAAAGGTTCTTTGTCGTTCGGTCTGAGCAGTCAAAGGGAACAAGAGGTGATGCTGCCCGACCCAAACCAAAGGGCTCCTATATATGTGGTGGACCTCTCTCTGACATGTGGAGAGCTTTAGTTAAAGCATCCCCACTGCCATTTTGAAAAGTGAGATGCCTAATATATGTGATACTGCTGGCAGAGCCACTCTCATTAAAGCCCCCCTCCAACCCAGAGTTCATGTATAGATGCTCGAAGTGCCTTAATCACATTAGCCTCAATGAGGCCTGGGAGGAGCTATGAGTTAACTTGATAATCACATGCTAATAATCTTATTACGCAGATGTTTTGACTGAGATAAACAGCTTTAGAAATTCTTGGGGTGGGGTTTTCAGGCCGCATGCAGTAACTTAGACACACAACTCACTTTGACTTGCACTTCTGGAATGATGCATCTGACTGTGATGTGTTTTGCACACCTATGGCGATACGTGAATGATTACCAGGGTGACGGGGTACAATTTTCAAAGCACCTAAGAAACTTATGTGCCTAAGTTCTGTAAAAGTCAATGAGAAATAAGCAGCTAAATCATAGAGCCTTTTTTTTCCCCCTAAATTGTACTCAAATCGGTTTCTCTGTTCAAAGCTAGATTTCGCCTACTTGATTCCATATGGCACTCAGAGAGAAAGGTGTCGTTCACGTTCTGCAGCATCTTCACTTTTCACAGAAGATCTGATTTCAGATCTTCAGCAGGCCCCACCCAACTCAATATTTATTACTTTGAAGCAAAGGAAAAGACTCCTTACACTCAGTGTAAAGGAGTCTGCTGTCTCAAAGCGGTGTTCAGTATAGATGACCAGAAAGAGTTGCTGGCAGAATTCTGTACTATAGACTAGGGCTAAAATCATCGCAAGAGGCCTGAAAAGCTGCATCAAGTACTTTTTCTATTGCTTTGTTTTCCAGTTATGACTGGCTTTTTTTCCACAATAGGCAATTATGTGTGGGTGTGGATAGGTGTGTGTGTCTGTAGATAGATAGATAGATAGATAGATGTGTTAAAAGAAATTACTTGTTTAGGATCTATCTATCTATCTATCTATCTATCTATAAGAGACATTTTACTCATCTCTATAGATATAGATCCTAAATAAGGAGTTTCTTTAAAAAAAAGTCATCCAATACTAATATTTTGTGGACACAGCTCCATATCTATTAATCACCTCATAGTATGATTTTTTTCAGTGTTAGAGATGTGACATAGTTCATCAGAAAGCAGGCTTCTAACAGCAGGAAACCTGCAATGAGATGCAGAGTCCAAATCTAGTTTTAAATTAAAAAATCTAGTTTTTTTAAATTAAAAAATATCTTATTATCCAACTTACTAGGTTGGAGGAGATGGAACAGGTTGCAGCACCAGCTTATCTCAGTGTCAGTTGCTCCTGTACAAATATACATACATGGGCATACATGGATGGTTAGTGGATTAGCGTATCAATACTATGGTACAGGTTGATATAAAATGCACAGGTTTAATCCTTGAAAATGATGAACTGGGTTGCTCCCAAGTATTGATAGCTCTTTTCTAGGGGTGCTCAGTCCCCAGCCTTGAGGTGAGATCTAGCCCTTGGAGTCATGTCATCTGGCCTGTGGGTGTCCCTATATGTCTGTAAATTTGGCCATGGGGAAGCAGCAGCAATTAACACTGTAACTGTTCCACCACCATTAAGTTTCCAAGCCATGCAGAGCTGGATTGGCCGCAGCCACACCAGTCTTGTGCAGAGGGATAGCTCCAGCTATGCCATTACCCCATACAAGGGTCCTGAGTACACTCTGCTCATGTGGCAGGATGAAGTCCCAGCTGCACTGGCCCTTCACAGAGGGATCAGGACCCAGCTGCGTTGGCCCTGTATAGCTGGACTGGCCTTCATCTGGGCCATTTCCATACACCTGGGTCAAACCCCAATTGGGCTAGCTTCACACACTGAATTAGGCCAATGGACCAGATCTAGCCACTAGGACACCTTGGCACTGCTCATCCAGGCTACAGGGCCAAAAGGTTGGGTACTACTGCTTTAATCCCAGATATATTTGGATATTCCAAGGGGTATATTTAATAAGGAAAGGTTCTAAGGCACTACTCATGTGATGGGACAGATCTGGTGTCTTCTGACAATGGAAGGCTTAAAGAGAATCCTTTGGGCCAAGCTAGTTCTGCCCCTACTATACCTCCAACCATTGCCACACGTAGCAGGAAGAGAATAACATGAGAGGGAGAGACTGGAGGTGAGCTCAGCTGGCTTTCTGGAGGAAGTGCTTGCTCAGGGAACTGAGGAAAAGACATAACACTGCTGGCTGTGGCTATGCATAACTTAAAGACTCTTTGAGGAGGCTAACTGAGGACGTTCCAGAAAGGAGCTGTAGGTTGGCCATCTATGTGATACCCCAAGGAGAGGTCTACAAATACCATCTCAACATGGGAATTCTTTGCTGCTATAAGGTAGTAGAAGCATAACACACAGATCCTAGCTCCCATTTGCATTAATGATCTCCTACATCAGACTGTGGCAGTGTTGAGGAGATTTGAAGTATGACCCAAGGGAAATACGTTCATTTCAGAGTCCCTTTACATGACTTGTATTTGGAGCAGTTCATTGTTCAGTCACAGGACTTGTCTACTTGGTTGGGACTTCTGAACTGAACTCATCTCAGTCTTTTAGTGTTGGCAACGGTCGTCTTTTGAGCTATTTTCCTTACTAGCCTCACACTAATCCGTTTGCTTTTCTTAAAGCACCAACTCCTGGTGCCATGTTTGATGATATGATTTTTTTTTTTTAAGTATGATAAATCTGAGGCTCAATATAACATGTCACTGACTTCAAGGTCTAGGCAGGCTTCTCCAACCTGCCTTCTCTAACATAACCACAGACCTGTTTGTGATGGTATAGTAAAACCCCTTCCCAAGCAGAACACTCCAGTGTGCATACAATTCTCCTCCAGAGGTGAGGAAGAGTGAAAATGAACCGCATGTGGCAGATGCAGATCTAGTTTTGCATCCAGAAGGCTAGAGCATTCAAGTGTGTAGGAGAGTCTTGAGTCCTGGTGTCAGGTCCCAAGAGTGTTTATGCATTTAACATTAGGCAATTATGGGATCGACGACAGAAATAATCTGGAAAATAGAAGCCAAACCCCAAATCTTCCTCATTCTAACTGAATCCCAGCCTCAGCAAGAGAGCTGCAGGGCTCCTCATGTAGACTACTGTATAGACTGGATGTTAAAGCTCTTTTGTGGGCTGAGGCATTGTTTTGAATGCCCAAAGATTGTGAAAAGTCTAAAACCCAAATCTCCCATTTCCTTGCTGAGTGTACTAATCACTATTTTTTAACTACATATTTAAAAAAGACATAGCTAGCAGCAACAGCCAGCCATCTATTCCAAGTGAGGGTTGCTAGGTTATGCATCCTGAGTGGATGGATGTACTATTGTGCTGTCCAAAGTCAGGTGCCTGAGCTCTGGAGAGGGCGTGGAGTTCAGAGATGCTCTTATCCTTAGTATTTCATGTGGGCTAGTTCTAGAGGGCTCCATGCCCATCCCCCAGGCTCTCCAAATCAACTTTTCAAGGTGTTTTACTCTTCTCAGGGACAAGACAGGCAGTGTATGGACCTGGCCCTGTTCCACTGAATGATCGTCAAGTCACCAAACGGTTAAATATTTGCAATCCATGAATTGCAGGTGATAAAATGCCTTTTTAGTTCTTCCCCTTAATGCACGAATGTAAGACATGAAGGTACTATGGTGATGAAGGGAAGAGAATAGAATAGATTGACTCTACCTCTAAAACAGAGCTGAAACGAGGCCCAGTAGGAACAGTTTGCCCAAGAAAGGATGCAGGGGACAAAGAGAAGGGGAAAATTATCTCAATGCTTCTTTTATTTATAAATGTTTTTGTCCTAATGCCAGAATAAAACTGTGCTATTACTGCTCCTAAGTTCTCCCACGGTTCTCTCCAGGTATTCCTCTGGGCAAGCTACAGCTTACTGCAGGCATTCAAGAAGATAGTAATATAGATGCCTATAGATGCTATAGTATAGATGTTATTTGGCAAGTAAAAATCCAAATAACTTAGCTGGCACTAAAGTGTACTGGGGAAAAATTTTAAGGGATGCAATGGAGAGTAATAGTCAAGCCAGCAGAAAACAAGCAGCAGCAGCAGAGGGAGCTAATGGAAGAGAATAATAGATGCTAATGGGCCAAGAGCAGAGAAGGCAGAAAGAGAGCAATCAGTCACTGCCACGGTACTGCAGGAGTGATTCAACTAAGCAGAAGCTGAAACTGCCCACACAAGACTAGATAGACCCAAAAAGTAGAGTGAAACCGCACCCAAATCAAGAGTTTGCTCAGGGACAAATCCTATTTCACTATTGAGCACCTAAGAGTTAAATATGTGTCCAAATGTAGCTGCCTAAGTCTTCCTTATGAAACTTGGGTATAAGTGTTCATGTTTCTATCTCAAGGAAGGAGAGCAGTCTGAATACAGCAATCTGGGTGGCTGTTGGCATGTATTGCACAGTCCATCTTAGATATCGAAGACATGCTAAATGACTGAAGCCTGTATCACTAGAAATACACTGAAACTATGCCTAATCAAGCAGGTCTGCACAGGCTACAATCATGCTTCTGTAGGACAGTGGGAAACTGGTTTCTAGCTTCGGTCATCTATGTTTCTTTCTAAACTCTAAGTTCATCATGACAGCAACCCTAATTTTCTATAATTCTATGATGGTATGATTCTTACACAATGCATTCATTCTTCAGCTAGAAATAAGGGGCCCTAATCTTGACTGGGGCCTTTGGCTGCTACTGCAAATTCCTAAGATTCTAATAAAATCCCAATATTTTGAACAATGACAAGATAAAGATAAAGCATGTTGAGTAGAGGCTCTTTCGAGAGATATATTCAGCTATAGTTATCCATTAATTAGATGCTGATAAGAGGCAGGCCAATGTTTCTATGTTTTTATTATTCCAAAGTCCAGAGAAACAGATTATCATAAGAACCAAGCCAGACAGAGGATAGAACAGAATTACAAATGCACCGTGATAGGCCTTTAGCCATAACCCAGTTAGCTAAAAAAGCAGGATGTTTTTCCTGCAGGCCATTACCATGGGTTCTAACCACTCATTAAATTCCCACTCCCTGCTCACCATCAACGGGCAGTCACACTGTGGCCTTCAGGGGGTGCTGATAAGTGAAGCAGTGGGCAGATTATTTCTGGAGACCAGATAAGTCACCTTTGCAAAATACAAGGTCTGCTCAACAGTTCAAGTCATTTAAGGCACATATTTGAGCTTGATACATTTTTTTTTAAAACTGTCAAAATTCAAACTTCAATATTTAATGCACCTCAGACATCATGATACATAATTTAATGTTCAAGCTGTATAATTTGCTGATCAAGGTATGTATTTCAGAGTAACTCAAATTGTTCCATTACTTTTCTGATTATTTGAATATATATGTTTAGTAGGCACATTTTGTGTGCAGGAATCCAAACGCACGGACATTAAACATTGTTCTTTTCCATCACTACAAATCTGCTCTTTGAGGAATTCGATCCTTTTATTATGCAGCTATGACCTACACCCACATGAACCGGGAATGGGCTGCTAATTGTACTTGCAGTGCAAATGACACTGTTTTGCCATGTGTACCAGTTACTATCTTAAAAACTTCATGTCTTGGAAACACAAAAATTGACAAATTGGCTCATCGCTTTGGTTTGTCCAATCCAGTGTCTGATCTCTCACAAAGGCCACATGAATGCTTCAGAAGAGCTTTTTTTGCAAGTAATTGGGTCATTCCTTCTCTATATTTATCTTCTCAAGTCAGCTTCATTTCTGCCAGGAATGACAGCTTTGGTACCTCATTCTTCCACTTTCCCCACAAATATCTGCAGAGGCATAAGAATCTGTCTTTGCCCCCTGGGCAGCAGTGGCAGTCACCGATTTTACACCCCTTGTTGTTGATATCCAAGGACTGTGCCCCACTCTCCCACCCCTATTTATGCTACTGAATACAATCATACTCTGCCACATCCTCTGCATAAAAAAATGGACCTCTGTATCTGCAGAATACGTAACCACTTCTCCCCTCTATTCAGCTTCATAGGTAGGACTTATTGCTTCCATAATGCCATGATCAAATCTGAAGGGGAAAAAAAATCCTTCAACATTACTATTACATAGAAAAACACATTAAAAGGACTGCTAGATTGACAAACATTCAGAATTCAGAAAGTGTCAGCATTAAGGTTCGCTATTTAACAGTAAAAATGACCTCTTTGTGCACCTGCACAATGATGCAGTCTCAAATTACATCTTTACATGCAACTTTCTCTACAGGATCTCTACTTAATTCACGGAACAGGAGGACTGGGTTTTATGCCATATGGGGCTTCGGACAGTATTTCTTTGCCTTGTGTCATCAGGCTTTGTACTGAAGACAGAATATATACATATATATTTTATTTTCTCATGAACTTTTCCACTCGTAATAGTTTAGTTCTTTATAAACATTAATGAGTTCATCCTCAGAATGCTTTCCTCTGAGGTGAGGGAATATATGTAATTTCATTTTACACACAGTAAACTGAGGTATGGAGATTGAAAGCCATGAATGTCAAAACTATCACTTAATTTTGGATGCCCATGTTCAGAAGGCTAAGGCCTGATTTTTCTCTTTGAATCACATAATTGCAAGCATGCTGCCATCAGAGCAAAGCTCCCATGGGCTTGAATTGCAACTGTGAGTGCTCACTGCTTCCCCTACTCTGATCCTGTAGCAGTGGTGTGGTAGCCATGTTGGGCCAGGGAATAAGTGAGAAGCAAGATCTGTATCCTTTACCGGATCAACTATATAAATGGGAGAGATGCTAAACATGATTTCAGAAACAAAATGTCCATCTCCAGTCTGAAAGAAAGGCATGTTCCGCTTGAAAATTATCTAATCTTTCTCCTAACTATATATACTTATTTCCATAAAAGGTGTTACCAAAGAGATCCCATCGATTTCATAGACATTAGGACTGGAAGGGACCTTGTAAGATCAAGGGGCAAAAAGTTAGCCAGGGTCAAAAGATCCCAGATCTTATCAATTCAGAAGTCAGCTAGGGTCAAAGGACCCCAGATCTTGTTTCACTATTGTTTTAAAGCAGATACCCAGAAGTTAATAACCACATGACTTGCCTGGGTTGGCCCAGGACCTCCAGTTTTGTTTTTTGTTAAATTTGGACCTCTTTTTTAGTTCTTTTGAAAAGTTTTCTCCAAAAGATTGTTCTCCTATTTTTGAAAACCTTGGCCTCATTTACCCAGTACTTAACTTTTTAATATAGACTAACTACTCTACTCAATGCAAACAACTATTTGAATAAGTATTCAAAAGAAACAAGCAGAATTTTTAGACTCTTTGCAGAATCACAAATACAACTTTGCTGTAAAGGCTCATTTTCAATAAGATACTTAAGCAACTAGTCTCTGGAACTTTTCAAGCAGCTAGATTATCTCTGGGTGTGTCTGAATAATACTCGAAAGCAGACATATACTTCAGGCACTGACCTCTGCATACATCAGATAGTGTTTCAGTTTCTTTCCCAGATAGAGTTAAGTCCTTAAAATACTAGAAAAACAAGTATACATGGAGGAAAAGACCTTATTCCTGCTCCAAATCCTTTCTACCAAGTAAAAGGTTAAGAATGATGTCAGGGGGCTGTAAGGGCAATAATGGAGGAGACTGCTATAAATTAAACAGGCCCCAAGAGCAGCCCACAATAGGGGGAAAAACGGCTGTTAATGCCAACCTATCTCCCTCTCCTACTGGGCTGTGACTTTGCACATTCTGTAATGAGCCTTTTAAAGCTGCAGCAGAGAGTTTCAGGTAGAAGACAAGCAGCTGCTTCTTTGTAAGCTGGCTGGAAACTCTTCCCACAGAAAGCGGCTGCAAACCTCTCAAAAGAACAACCTTCAGGACATATGTAAACGTCTTTGCTTTGCACCTAATAGGATGTTCGGGAGAACATACAGGTCTAAGATGACAGCCTCATGATGCCGGTGCATTTCAGCTCTCCTTGTAAATGCAGACTTGTTTCATTTAATGAAACCCTGATGCACAGTATTATAAAGGTACTAATGACTTTGAAGTGTGATTGAGCTGAGTCTCTCAACCTGCGGTGTAGTCAGACCGCTCCATGCTGTCTAATTTGGTGTCAATTATATGTTGGTGCAGTTAGCTCTTTATATTTCTGCATCCTTCCACAAAGGTGGCACCCAGGAGAACCAGCCCGTTCAGCCATCCCCATGCCCCCACCTCCACCCCAGTTACTCTACTGTTCTCAATAGTACCATGTCCACACACTGTAAACACCTGCCAACGTCTCCAGCAAAGACAGGCCTTCCGAATACAGCCATACTCTACAGAAAGGAAGAGCGTATAGCAAATATTTGGCAGCCAAAAAGGGGGATTCTGTCAGAGCCATTGTAAAGGTCTCGTTTCCAATATGCTACAGAGATACCATAAGGTAAGCTCCTGCCATTTTTCTGGTTTTCTCAGTTCCCCGTAACATTGACTTTTACAATTAACCAAGATCAATGTGATGCTAACTGCTCTCTAATCATTTTCACTACCTTTCAGCAAGTAGATGCAGTGACACTCAAAATTACACTACGAAATTTGTGCATACCCTTCAGGCAGAGATCAGATCTCTCCTTCAGTTAGAACAGGTTGAAATTCTCCCCTGGCTTTAAACAGAGATTGAAACATCAGGGCTTTAAACAGGAATTAAATTAAAATTACATGGTAATAAAAGGACAAGGCATAACAATATAAACAACAACACATGCTCATTTGAGAAAACCAATCCCTGAAACACAGGGATTAGTATCTTTAACCACTATTTAACGTAAGTACCTTTAACCACATCCCTGAAACACTCTGGTTGCCTCATGATAGATGAGAGGATTAGCCAAGCTATTTTAAAGGGAAGAAGGAAATATTTCAATTTAAATGGGCTAGGCTTTTTTTTTTTATTTTACTCAATGCATAAAGCAATAATTAAGGGGTTCTCTTAATTGTTTATCTTTCCTAGCTTGCTTGTTCCACTGATCATCTACGCTTCAAGAATATCCAGGTAAAACGCACCCAGTCTAGAAACAAGTTTACAAATGGAATATCACTGGCTGATGGTTATACTGCAGGCAGAGTGAAGGAGAAGCAGTAAAAGGGTTAAAAGAGCTTGTGATACCATTTTAAAAAGTTTTGGTGTAAAGGCTTCACTAAAACTTAGAGTGATGCTCTGCTGGGAACCCTTTTAGCCCAGGGGCCATTTGCTTTAATAGCCAGCTCAATTTCCTCCAGTATGATTGGTTGATCCAATATATTCCTATTAATTTGATGGAGCTAGGAGACAGGGAGGAAATTTAAAAACCTCTGTAAGTTGCTCATACCTTTTGGGATCTCTGGTGTTGAAGAGAGTCTGATAAAGCTTGAGAAAAAGTCAGATGTGGGGTAAGTTTTCAAAGCAGAGTATGGGACTGTAGCTGCATGTTAATGGGTATTGTTTGGCTAAGACCTTGCAGCATGAGTTCAGACATGACCTGTGACACCGGTGCCACTGCCTTCAAGAAGACTGTGCCATCCATATGAACTCTCCCATATGTCAATGACATTCTGTTCATCCTGTACAGTCGACGTGCTATTCACTTTGGAGGTTATGGATCATATCAACTGCCCTGATTAGCTCTGAAAGACAGGCTGCAAGCATCCCCCTCAAGGAGAGGATCTGACCTATGGACCATGAGTAAATAGATATGTCTCCCTGCAGCCCTGGGTGAGCCAGCGTCTGGGCAGGGCTTTATACTGGATTTTTCTGCTCTCGATACTTCCATCCCAACCAGGTGGTTTCTTTCCTGGTGTCCTGACTGATTTGGACCCCACTGCAGGACATTCAAGGAGCTGCCTTTGATGCTGCAGAAGTGGATTTTGACAAGGACAGGATTTTTTGACAATGAGATGAAGTTCCAAGAAGAATGACTGCTAGGAAGAGATGGGATCCACCTGACAAAGACAGGTAAGAGGATCTTCGCAGACAGGTTTGCTAATTTAGTGGAAAGGCCTTTAAACTAGGTTCCCCGGGAGAAGGCGACCAAAGCCCTGAGGTAAATGGGGAAGCGGGAGACCAGGAGGAAAAGCAAGCAGGGCAGGGTGGGTAGCAATAGAGGAGGTGTTATCATTCATCCAAAGACATCAGGGAGATCGACTAGTCGCCTCAGGTTCCTATACAAATGCATGGAGCCTCAGAAACAAGCAAGAAGAATTGGAGGGCCTTTCACAATCACAGATCTATGATGTGATTGGAATAACAGAGACTTGGTGGGAGCTCGCATGGGTGGAGCGCTGTCATGGATGGGTATAAACTGTTCAGGAAAGACAGGCAGGGAGAAGAGGAGGAGAAGTTGTGCTGTATGTAAAAGAGCCATATGATTGCTCAGAGCTCTAGTGTAAAACTGGAAATAGGCCCGTTGGAAGTCTCTGGGTTCGGGTCAGAGGACAGAGCAACAAGGGTGATGTCACAGTGGGGGTCTGTTACAGACCGCCAGACCAGGAGCAAGTGTGGGTGAGACTTTCTTCATACAGCAGGCCCTGGCTCTCCCAGGAGACTATGATTACCCTGACATCTTCTGGGCAGGCAATACAGCAGTGTGCAGGCAGTCCAGGAAGCTTTTGGAGATTGTTGGGGAGAACTTTGTGGTGCAAGTGCTGGAGTGGCCAGCTAGAGGCCATGCACTTCTTGATCTCCTGCTCAAACACAGGGAAGAATTGATTGAGAATCTACTACTAGATGGCAACTTGGGCAGCAGCAACCATGAGCTAATTGAGTTCAGGATCCTTTAGGAAAGAAAGGCTGGAAAGCAGCAGAGTAAGGACTCTGGAATGCAGAAAAGCAGACTTTGACTCACTCAAGGAAGTCATGGGCAGGATCGCCTGGGAATCCATTCTGAGGGGAAGAGGAGTCCAGGAGAGCTGGCTATACTTTCAAAAAGCCTTACTGAGCGCAGGAACTAACTATCCTAATGTGCAGGAAGACTAGCAAGTATGGCAGAAGACCAACTTGGCTTAACAGGGAACTCTTCAGTAAACTAAATCACAAAAAGGAAGCTTATAAGTGGCAACTTGGACAAAGCTAGGGAAGAGTATAATATATATCGCTTGGGCATGCAGGGATGAAGTCAGGAAGGCCAAAGCGCAATTGGAGTTGCAGCTAGCAAGGGATGTGAAGGGTAACAAGAAGGGTTTCTACAAATATTTCCATAGCAAGAGGAAGATCAGGGACAGTGTGGGTCCCTTACTGAATGGGGGAGGTGATCTTGTTACAGAGGATGCAACAAAGGCTGAAGTACTCATTGACTTTTTCACTTTGGTCTTCACAGACAAGATCAGGTGCCAGTCTAGTGCACCTACCAGCGCAGTTTGAGGAGGAGGTGAGAAGCCAACAGTGGTGAAAGGACAGGTTAGGGACTATTTAGAAAAGCTGAACATATACAAGGCTATGGGGCTGGACAGGATGCATCCAAGGTGCTGAGGGAGTTGACTCATGTGATTGCAGTCACTGGCCTTCATTTTTTAAAATTCATGGTGATTGGGAGAAGTCCTGGATGACTAGAAAAGGGCGAATATAGTGCCCATATTTCAGAAAGGGAAAAAAGAGGATCCAGGGAACTGCAGACTGGTTAGCCTCACCTTAGTTCATGGAAAAATTGTGGAGAAGATCCTCAAGAAGTCAGTCAGCATGGATTCAGCAAGGGCAAGTCTCACCTGACCAACCTGATTGCCTTCTATGATGAGATGACTGGCTCTGTGGATGCAGGAAGAGCAGTGGATATGATATACTTTGATTTTATACTGTCTCCCACAAGATTCCCTCAGACAAGCGAAGGAATTATGGGCGGGATGAATGGACTGTAAGGTGGGTAGAAAACTGAGCATCTGAGCACTGGCTCAAAGTGTAATAATCATTGACTCAACATTTAGTTGGCAGCCAGTATCAAGTGGAGTGCCCCAAGGGTTGGCCCTGGGGCTGGTTTTGTTTAATGTCTTTAATAACTACCTGGAAGATGGCATAGAGTGCCATAGTCCCCTAATCATTTTCATTGGCCTCTACCTGACTCTCTCCAATTTGTCCACATCCTTTCTGTAGTGAAGAGCCAAACCTGGACACAGTATTCCAGATGTGGCCTCAATAGTGCTGAAAAGAGGGAAATAATCATTTCCCTCAATCTGCCGGCAGTGCTCCTACTAATGCAGTTCAATATGCTCCAAGGCTTCTTCACAACTAGAGCACACTTTTGGCTCCTGTTCATCTTATTGTCCACTATAAACCCTAGGTCCTTTTCGGCAGAGCTGCTCGTAGTCAGTTTGTCCCCAGCCTGTAACGGTACGTGGAATTGTTCCATCTTAAGAGAAGGACTTTGTACTTTTCCTTATTGAACCTCATAAGATCTCATTTGGTTGAATCCTCCAATTTATCAAGGCCTTTCTGAATCCTAGCCCTACCCACCAGCACATCTACTACTCCCCCCAGCTTGGTGTCATCTGCAAACTTGCTGAGGGTACACTCTATCTTATCTTCTAGGTGGGTGAAGAAGATATTGAACAAAACCAGCCCCAGGACCGATCCCTGGGACATTTCACTTGATACTGGCTGCAAACTAGATATTGAACCATTGATTACTTCCCTCTGATCCCAATGAGCTAGCCAGTTTTCTACTGACCTTATAGCCCGTTCATCCAACCCATGCTTCCTTAGCTTGCTTGTGAGAAAGTTGTGGGACACCATACCAGAAGCCTTGCTAAACTCAAGGTCTATCCTGCCCACTGCTTTCCCCACATCCACAAAACCAGTCATGCCATCATAGAAGGCAATCAGGCAATTACTCAACCACCTGTTGTGTACTGAGACACTAGGATGGTGGGAAATGGCTTTAATACCCTGATTTTCCTGTGAAGCTTTGCAAATTCATAGCTAGCAGTTCAAATACCACAAGCAAGTCCAAATGGTGTTATGGAAACCATTGCTTGCAAAATATAAGCTATTTTAAAGCTTTCGTTCTCCAGCTACAAAACTCAAATCCTTAAAGAAAAGCAAGAAACAAATGCAAATAAAAATATAGCCATTCATTGACTGAGATGTCCAAGGGACACTCTGACACAAGTGTAGTGGCCCAATTAATTTCAACATTTCAGAAGTGTTTGCAAAAGAACACACTACAAGCTAATCCACCCTCTCAGAAAATCATCTGTTAGAGATTTTAGACTTTAAAGACTTAAGCGCAAAAGAGCACTTCACAGCAGCAGCTTTGGTGTTTAAGGAGTAACAAATGACATTAAGCACCCTTAAGAGAGAAGAAGATGACAATGAAATGTCAAAGGGAGGGGAGAAAAAGATTATCAGTCTGTGTGTTTCTGCTTTCACTTCTGAACTGATTGTAAGGCAGGCAGAACCGAGACAGTCAGCACCAGCTGCAGCCCAATTAAACTCAACAATTTACAGGTGTTTTGAGGGAGACTTTGCTCCTAAATAGCGAACATGTTTAGTTCCTTGAAGATATAAATCCCTGTTCCTCAGCTGGTGTTAGTTGGTGTTGTTCCATTGGCTTCAATTAAGTTATGCCCAATTATTCTATAGTAAGATCCAACTCATAAGACTCTAACGAAGCAAGGTAGGGAGTAGGAAATCAAACTTCACAATGAATTTCATTAGGTACATGCACACCTACCAGGGTTAGGTTGATCTTAACACCCAATGGCACAGGCATGCAGGGCATGGCTACATGAGGCACTTACTGTGGAGTAGTTCATTACTACTGTGCAGTATCATCACCAGGCACAAACCATGACGCAATGCTACTGGCCAGTAGTAATGAGCTACCGTGCAGTGTCACTAAGCAGCCGTGCCAAGATGCTGCACAGTACTGCACAGTAATACCAGTTACTGAGCAGTCATTTAGTACTTGGCTAGTACCAAGTGTTAAATGCTTGCACAGTAATAACTGCACACTGTGTGGCTCACGTTGACACACCCACAACGGGCCTAAATTGCCCTAAAAATGGTGTGCCTGATCAAAGTTCACCTAAGTACATGCTCTAACTAAGACTCAGATGAGGTTAACCTAATCTAAGGAAAGATTAACCTGATCTCGGGAATGCCTGTACACACTCTTAGTGTAACCCTGGGGTTGGGAAAGGCCAGGTGCTTGCTGCACCCAGGATGCTGAGCTATTTCCATCCCGTTAACCATGACTAAGCTATTTTTAGCCCCTCCCCACTCTCCCACCCACCACCTGCCTGGTCAGCCTCCTCAATGCAGACCCATCAACCTACCCTGCAGACCCACTACCCCTCGCATCCTACTCGCCCCTCTCCCCACTCCACATTACTTACATTAGGCTTGAAGTAAGTTGCCTAGACCTAAACAAAGTATGGAGATCTCTTGTTTGTACCCACTAATAATTATTAAGGTTTACTGGAGAAATGTAATACACTTTTCTCACTTTATCACAAGTGTTCATTTAGAAGACAGGGTAGATATGCACCTTTTTTTAGCCAAGACAATGATGCAGCCCAAAATACAGAAATCAAGACTTTGGCTATGTCTGTGCTGCAATCAGGAGTATGACTGCAGCATAGGCAGTCATACATGGGATAGCTTGGAAAGCAATGGAAATCCTGAGAAAATCTTAGTTATCTATATTAAAATTAGATTGAGTATTGCATTAGAGACATACCCTAAAGCTATCATGTATCCACCTCCTATTTCATATACAGTACTGACTTCCTTCTCTTCTTTTTATTAGAAAAAAAGATTGCACTTCTGAGCCAGATCTGAATGAATGGAAGTTTCACATTCATAATTGGGGGGGGAGGGGGCTTTGTGATTCACCTCTCTCTTTCATTGATTTGTCTTCACTGAAGACAGTATAAAATGGGACTCCAGTAAATTAATAGGGAATTTCCTTGAAGGCAAGGAAACTATGATGATTTAGTACAAGTAAGAAACTGGTTTACCAGCCAGCACATACTAATGAAGAAACAGGACTATTTCCAGAATAGACAAAGAAGAATATTGTATGATGCAGTGGCTTAGCTTTTTTATTGCAGTGTCCTTTTTCACTGATTTCATCTCATTAGTGCAAATTAATGAGCTGCAGCTGCCACACTGTAAAGATGCATGCTTAAGAACACAAAGGAAATAGATCATTTTGCTTCAGATCTCTACTCCATTAAATTTATTCTTTAGGTTTCTTGACTCAAAAATTGGACTTCGGTCCTGTTTTAATCAGTCACTCCTAACTTGAACCAATATCCTCATAGTCACTACAACTCAGTCACATCACTAACCTGAAAATACCTTTAGATTATTTTTGGTCATTTTTACATGTGCTCTGAGGGTGGGGGAGAAGGAGGAACTTTAATTAGAGTTGCTCTTAGAGCTGCTCTAATTAAAGTGCTGCAGAGCAGTGGCAACACATAGGGGCTATACAGAGGTGCATTTGCAGCCAGCGTTCCCCACTTAGGCAACAGGCAGGGAAGCAGGTGAGACCGCTGGTGCCCCTCCCAAGATCATTGGCCGGGGAATGGGGGCACCAAGAGAAGCGATCCCTGCAGTCCCTCCATGGCCGATCACACTGACCGGGGAAGGGGGAGAGGGAGGTTCCCCTGTGGCCAACTGCGCCAACCTGGAAGTGCCAGCAGCACACCCAGAAGAGCTCCCCCAGTCGCCCACGCTGCAGCGTCTCCTGTATCGGCATCTTCACACTTCAAAATGTTGGTGCGGTGTTTGAACTAAAGCTTGACCAATGAGCTTTAGTTAAATCACCCCTGCTACCATTTTGAAGCATAGGGATGCTGATATATGAGATGCAGAGGCTGGCTGGAACACAGTAATTACCACGGTGCAGCAGACCCAATTAATCGAGTCTGCTTCAGCAGAAAGTAATTACAACACATCAGCAGACAAGGTTCTTTGGGTGAATCTGATATATTTTATTAGACCAACTTAAATAGCTGGAAACCAATTTTTAAGCAAGCTTTCAGGTGCAAAAACCTGTTGTCAGGCTGAGGAAGTTTCAGCAGTCGGCGTGTGCTCTTCCTGGATGGAATGAAAAGTAAAGAAGCCGGGGGCTGGGCTGGTGTGCATACAAGACAGGTAGTCAGTGAAGATGTAGGCTGAGGAGTTAATGGGTGAGAGACAGGCTGAGTGGGGGGAGCACAGAGAAGAAGGGGGATGAATAGTGGAGTCTTACCTGGGGAGTCAGATGTCAGGCTGTTTGTGTCATAAATCCAAGGTCTATGTTTAGTCCCTGAGCTCTAGTATCCAGCAGGTTGATGAAATGGAGCTCATAGGCTCGTCTCTGGGAAGCGTTGTGTAAGTTTCCCTTGAGGATCAGGACTGAGAGATCGGAGAGAGAGTGGTTTTCTTGTGAGAAATGTGCCCCCGCCGGTAATTGGTATTCCTGTCTTTGATAGATTTCTGGTGTAAATTCATTCTGGTGCGCAGTTGTTGTTTGGTCTCTCGTATGTATTTTTCATCAGGGCATTTGGTGCATTGGATGAGATGTATTATATTTTTGGAGGTGCAGCTGTAAGATGCAGAGATGCTGATGGCTCTGTTGTGGGGTATAGTAATTACAGGATTGGTAGAGATGTGTTGGTACGTTTTGCATTTCTTGTCCTGGCACGGTCTGGATCCTTTTGGTCTGTTCTGGGCCTAAGAAAGTTTGCTTCTGGTGATGAGGTTGGCGAGATTC
>JAGPOW010000229.1:26097223-26113831 GCA_030014935.1 Caiman crocodilus
CTTGTTTGAAGGCTAGGATAGGTAGCTCTGGAAAGATCTCTTTAAGAATAGGGTCTCTTTCTAGTATGGGTTGTAATTGTTCGAGGATTTTCTGTATGGGTTCAAGAGAGGTGTGATACGTCATAACCAGCGGTGTGCAATTTGTGGGCGGGGGGGGGTCTTTAGTACTGCAGCAATTCTTCACGTGGTATCCAGGTGGCTCTTTCAAACATTCAATCTCTCTCTCTGGAGGAGTGTCCTTGTTGGGTGAAAGCTTTTTTAAGGCTGGTGAGGTGGCAATCCTGGGTGTTCTCCTCAGTGCAAATTCAGTGGTATCTGAGGGCTTGGCTGTATATCACAGCTTTTTTGGTGTGTTTAGGGTGATTGCTGGTTCTGTGAAGATATGTATGTTGGTCTGTGGGTTTTTTGTATAACGTGGTCTGTATTTTATCATTCTAGATACTGATCATTGTATCTAAGATGATGTTATGCTGGAGTATTCTGGAGAAAATCGAATGGAGATATCTAATGGTGATTGTTGAATTTCTGATGGAACTCAATCAGAGATTGCGGGTTTTCAGTCCAAATGATGATGTCATCAATATATGTTAAGTATAGTAAGGGGTTGATGGTGCAATTCTTGAGGAAGTCTTCTTCCAGGTGGCTCATAAAAAGGTTGGCATACTGTGGGGCCATTTTTGTGTGTGAGGATGAAGTGTATAAGGTCAGTAATATCTCTGGGTCCATATTCTGAGCTGTAATCTTGTTCCTGTAGATATATAAAGCAGGCTTAGATGCCATCCTGCTGTGGGATGTTGATATATAGGTTGATAAAAATCCATCGTGGCTTGCAGGGTGTTGCTGGGAAGGTAGTCTATGTTTTTAAATTTCCATAGAAAGTTTGTACTGTCTTAGACAAAACTTGCTCTGTGGGTGATAAGCAGTTTTAGGATTGATTAAACGAAACCTGATTTTTCCTTAGTTAGGGAGCCGTGGTTGGATATGATAGGTCTACCAGGGTTCCCTTGTTCGTGGATTTTAGGGAGCGTGTAAAAAGTCCCCGGGTTGGAGAGTGGGGGGATCAAGGTCTGTTGTTTTTCTTGTAGTCCTGATGGAAATGATCTGATGGTATTGTTACCATAAACATTAAACATTAGAGGAATTTAAAGGATTTTTTTTGGTTTGCTTTTTTAATTCAGAACCATCTAAAATAAAAATTAGAGGACAGAAAGCACCAAATCTGGGTAAGCTTACTGATGCTGAATAGCTTTTTTTTCCAAAGGAGACTGGGGAATTCCAGGGAATTCCAGACTGCCAAATCAAAAGCAAAGCAGGTTTAATTAATCATAGCAAATGGTAGAGATGTCATCAGCCAGTGGGTCATCCTCATCATCATTGTCATCTTTCTCACACCCTTTTTTTCTTGCCATGTGATACCAGGGCAATATGTAGAAAGGTATTTCCCAAGTGAGTTGCCCCTCTCCGAATGCTATTTATTAGAATAAAAAAATAAGTTAAATGTTCCCGCAAACTCCACAATAAGGGAATTGACATAGCTACCAATAGAAATAAGAAAGGGGAAGATGAAATGCTGCCAATTTGCCTGCAAATGTTCCAAATAATTCTGGTGTATGACTTTGTGAGGTAGTATGACTGCACAGAAAAAACACTGTGCATTAAGCCTGCAGGGAGTACATCTACCAATGCTCCCTCCTTGGGAGCTGATTTGCTCCAGATGGCTGCATCCAGATGAGCACGAGCTTTTCGTTCCCTGGGAACAAGTAGCAGTGGCACACCTTGAGCTGCAGCTACTTGTCCCCAGGGAATGCCTATGCCATGAATGCTGTGATGCACAGCAAGTTACCCCAGGGGCTATGGGGGAGGCTGGGGTGAGCCCAGTGCTGGCTCCAGCAGCCTTACCTGGGATCCAGAGGGCTTCTTGAGACTACAGCAGTGGTGATCCTGCTAGGCAGAGCCTGGTTGACAGTCACAGCATGGTTTTAAGTGACCCAGCTCCATTTTTCAGTGCCACACACTGCCCTTATGTGTGCTGCCCCACTTTTTTTTTTCTTCATTTTTTTGACCCCTGGTTGTCCAGAGGTCAAAAAAACCCACAGGGAAAAAAAAAAAGAAGTAGAGCAGCGCGCACATGGGTAGTGTGCCCTTGCAGCACGGAGAACGCCTGACTGTAAGGTATGTGGCACTGCAGGCATTTGTGGCACCCTGTACCACATGGCCATGCTAATCTGGATGTGCCTATTGGGAGCAGCCCTATACTGGGCTGCTGTCACCCTGCTCTACCCCCCTGCAGGGCCCAAGTGAAGATCTAGGCTCTCCCCTCCATGCTGGCTCAGGTGCTGGCAAGGGGCACAGGGTGGTCCCAGTGGGCACAGGGCCTGGAGATCTTTGCCAGCTGCAGTGGCAGCTATCTCCTTGCCCCATGCACATTGGGAGGGGACTTAATTTGCACAGAGCCAGGAGAGAGCTGCCCCTGAAATGGGCAGAGCTCTCCTGGCTCTGTGTACATCTGAACACACAGCTACCAACAAGCTCTCTCCCAGGCAGAGTTTTGCTGGGAGCTGTCTGGGGTTTGCAGCAGCTACAGGCAAACCTCCTACTAGGTAGGGGGGAGCATGGGGCTTATTGGCAGCTTCCCTGCCTGACATGGAGCTGGCTTCTCCAGGGAGGAAGGGAGGACTGAGAATTCAGCCCTTGCCTGTCCCCCCAGAGCAGCCAGCTACATGCTGCTTAGAGTTGGATACTCTGGGGAGCAAGCAGGGGCTAGGAACCCAGCCCTCACTCATCATCCATGCTGCATGCTCTGGGGACAAGCAGGGGCTGGATTTCTAACTCCTACTGGTTCCCCACGGCAGCCAGCTCCACACGGGGAGAAGAGACAGGGGGAAGCGAGCTCCCCAGTCCTGGCCCTGAATGCTCCCTGCCAGTGTCTGCAAATGTTTTACTGTGCAATTATTTTACTGTGCAGTTAGTTTACTACCTGTATTTATAGATAGTAGCTAAATGTGCAGTAGACTAATTTACTGCTCAGTAAATGTGAGCACATGTAGACACTTTACTGCTGACACTTTACTGTGCAGTAAACTAATCTACTGCACAGTAAAGCATCCTGTGTAGATATACCCAGTAGCTAGGGCACTGACCAAGGCCTTTGGAGACTCTCGCTCTATTTCTGGTTCTGCTACTGAGCTGCAGCCTGAGCTTGAAAAAGTCTAGAGCTATATTTTCCCTTCCATCCTTTAGCAGAGACAGGTAGTTATTCTGAAATCTGGCAGAAGGCAAGGTAGAGATGCACCTTATAGACTCACTGAACCAGAGATGCTACAGATGAAGTGAGCTATGGCTCACAGAAGTGCATGCACCTCTAATTCAGTCAATCTATAATGTACCCCTCTACCATGCCTTCTGCCTTCCATCTTTAGGTTGTTTCAGATATTGCCTTTGTAAGCTCTTTGGAGAATATCCCATCTTGTAGTTCACATATATATGCTGGGTTTTTTTAGCAAAAAGATCCTCAAAAAGTACTGTAACACAGAAACTAATTAGTTTTGTTAAAGAAAATATCTCCATCTCAGCAACTTAGTGGTGAGTAAATGAGAATTCAGTCTCATGCGGATGAAGCAATACCTGTGTGGAATAACCTGCACGCTACATGGGATTAATAAAACTTTTCTAAATTTTCAAAATTTCATTGATTTTTAATTTTTTTTTTTGGTCAGGAAATAAATATTATTACTTTTTTTTCCCCACAAGAATCTTTCACTGTTTTCCTATCAGGCATAGTTGTGTCTGATTTTTTCTTGAAAGATTAATGATAGATTCCAATTGTCTTACATACAGCGGTATTTTCTGCTATTAGCTGTTCCACTGACACTGATATGACCATATAAGGAAAAAGAAACTGTCAATATGAATAAAGAGATGTTAGTATATCTGTTTATTTGAAATATATATACTTTACATAGCGGTTTTGTTGCAAATTATTTGGCTGAAACCTTTTTTGGGAATTTAAACCTCGTAAAGTTTCAAAAAATTCTTTAGTTTTCCCTCCTAATTTTTGTGGCTCCCACTGCTATCTGGCTTTAGCTAGGACAGGAAGCTATTATATCAGAGAGAAAAGACAGCATCGCTTCCTTACTAATGATCACCTATGGGAGGACTAGAATTCTTTAAAGAAATTGTTTCTCTCCCTAGATTACCAGCCATGTTTCCTGAGAAGAGAGTTTTGTATGAATCTCTGCTTTGAGGGGACTTATATGAATCCTGAGACTATTGGAGTCAATACCAAAATTCAGCATAGGAATGGTATAATCTGGCAGTGAGACAAAAGGGCACAGTAGACTGGTGAACAGTTACTCGCTAGGGCTGTGCAAAGCTTTGGTCCCCGATTTGATTCGGCAGCCAAATCTCCAAATCCAAATCAAATCAGGAGACCATTTAATTTCTCTGAATCAAATCGGAACCCTCCAAATACATTCGGAGAGATTCAGAAACATTCAATGATTTGGACGTAGACACAGCTTTAAATGTTTTTTTCTACGTAACTCAAGGTACCAGGTGGCTCGTGAATGCTGCGATGAAGCATCCCACAGGAGCGTGGCGGGGGAGGTTGGGGGCAGTGGTCCACAGTGCACTCGACAGCAGTCCCGGCAGCACTTCTGGTCCACTTCGTGGTCCACCCAGGGGTGCACCAGAGGCCTCCCTGCACCCCCTGGCTTGGCGACTGGTGCTTCCTGGGTCTGAGGGAGCACCCAGAGTCCCCCCATGGCTTATTGCCAAGCTGGGAGGGATGCAGGGGGGGGCTCCAGGTTCAACATTGAGCACACGCCCCCCACCTCCACTCCTGTGGGATGCTCCATCTGTCCCTGTGCCGCAGCATTCACCAGCCATGCCTGGTACCTCGAGGTATGTAGAAAAAAACATTTAAGGCTGTATCTAAGGCCAAATCACTGATTCTTCAAATCAGCATCAAGTCTTCAGCTTCAGATACAGCTGAATCAAATTGGGTGCAGTGATCCAAATCAATGAATCAAATCACTGTCCCCAGTTCAGGACGAATCTGAATCCAAATCGAATACGGCCCGTTTTGCACACCCCATTACTCACCTGATTAGCCCAGTCTCCCATCTGCATTCGAGTCAGTATGTACCTCGTGATATGTCAGGGAAACTAAACTAAACTATTATATTTTTCCTTCCTACCCTCTCTATTGCCCTTAGCATCTCTGCTTCCCTGATATAGCATACGTATCATTGTACAGATAACTGGCAAAAAAAGCAGCATAGAGTGACACATCCTTCCTCACCAACTTGCATGGCCATGTAGGTAGAATAGAGTCTGGCTCTAATAGAATATAGGAGACTAAAGAATTGCAGGAAGACATAAGAAAGCCGATCGATCAGGGTGTTTACAGCATCTGAGTACTAAAGGAATCAGAGACAACACTGCAAGAGAGTTTTAACCAGTATTTCTGGAAGAGAAAACAAGGTCTCAGGATCTTTGAGTTGTTCTGTTTTGAGCACCGCAAGTCTCAATACATACTAAAATTAGGCATCTGAAGTAATCTGAACCACTGGGATGGGATAGCAAGAAATCTTAAGTACTTGTGGATTGCAACAGGTAGAAGTATTTGAAAATAGTACAGTAATGTTGCTAAACTCTGCTCAGCTGTAGAAATTCCTTAGCGTGAACATGGCCTGTCTGTCATAGTTGTGGAAGGTCATTATTAATGCTTGTGTCAGGATTCAAAAGGGAAAATGAATCTATCAGCAATAATGCTGCCACTGGGTGCTCAGACATGGAATAGCAGGCAAGCAGCAAAGAAAGAGAAACAAATCATGCAAGGCAGTTTTAATAGCTTTACCAGTAGGAGAGAAACAGGCAGTTGTAGAAATGCAAGAAACTTAAAAGTGTGCTATCTCTCTCTATTAGGAGATCCCAATATCAGATGACTACCACTTGCATTGCAACTCTGAACTAGAGTGGTAATTCCCTACCTTCACCTCCTATTTTTATTATAGCTGCTGTTTGTCACCATAATCCCTGCAAATAAATTTGCTGTGTGTCACAGATTCATTCCCAGAAACATCCTGAAGTCTCTCAGGGTATTAACAGAAAGATAAGATCCATTGACTGTAACAGATGTGAATTTGAACTCAATCAACCAATAAGAAGCCTTTTGCCAATGAACTAAAATCACTTTATCAGATTATTCCTGCTGTACTGTATTCTGTTCTTTCATCTGCAGGCAGTATACTTTTTTAAGCAATTAGGTGAAACATTGTAGAAAAATCTATCTTTATTGAGGAATTTCTCCTGTAGTCTACACTGGCATGAAGAATTTCTCCAACACAAATTAAGTTATTTTCATTCTTTTTTGGAGCCAAATCCTGGACTGCTGTAAACTGATGTAGCTCAAAGGAGTTACAACAGTTTACACCAACTCCTTGAGTTCACTGGATGCATCTATACATGTGCATTTACTGCACAGTAACTAAAATTACTGCACAGTATGGCCATGTGTCTACACATGAATGCCTGTACTGTGTAGTGAATCTGATGACTTACACTGACTTGAGCATAAATTTAATACCTACACCATTCAAGCATCATACTTATGCCTGATTAGTTACTGCACAGTAATGCAGGTGTAGACACCTTACTGCATGGTAACACTGTATGTGTGGACTGACTTGGGACTAACTTTAGTCCCAAGTCAGTCCACATACACCATTAATGTGCTTTAACTACTGCATGTGTAGTTGTCAGCCTATTCCTACTTACTATGCAGTAATTTACTGTGTAGTAAATTTAAGCTGGTAGAAATGCACTTGTAGACATGCCCACTACTAAATATTACAGTTTATGGGACATATCTATATACATGAAAGTGTATGGTTGATAAGGTAGATGGCATATTAAGTAGCACAGGTCCTGAGGTTTTTTTAGCAAAATACAAACAATTGCACATTGTACCTACCCAGTTGTATACTGCTGTTTACATGGAAGTGTCAGAACAGCATCACCATGAGATCTCAGTGAAGTTTTTCAACCAAAACCCAGGCTCTATAAGGACATCACAATGTAAGTCTTTATAAAAATATATTTTCTTAATTAAAAATGAAGCATAGGACAACATTTTAAAAAGTTGGAACCTAACTTTACAACCTACCTCTAAACATTAGCATGCAAATAAAATGATTTTCAAAAAGGACTAATGCTACATATGTATCAACCAAACTTTTTTTGTGAAATTGTATTGATTTTGATCATCTAAATTAGTTGGATTAACACTGAAAATCATTCTGAAAAAAAAAATCAAACTGTTTTGTTTCAATCGGTTTTAGCCTGTTGGTGTTGTGATGGGAAACAACAATTTGGTTGTAAATGTATATCACTTTTTTATTTTAAAAAAAGTTAAACAATTAAATCCTTTATTTCATAATGAATAAAACAATTTGGTCAACCCCAGCCTAATTTTTTTTATACTTTTCCTGTTTTTCTTTCTTTTTTGCGGGGGGTGTTTGTTTTTTGTTTTTTGGGGGTTGGTACTAAATTCAGTCAGCAAAATGAAAAACAAATGTTATTCACTCAGAGATAGACAAGGGTCGAATGTGAGCCCAGCATAAGCAGTCATTAGGATACTCATGTTGCTGTTCAAATACAAGGACTCCCGTGTCAAACGTTTTTTGCTGAACTAATTTTCTGTTGATTTCTATTTACATCATGCCCACTACTTACCAAGTTTGTTACACAAGTTGGACTGCTTTTATTGTGAAAAACTATTTGACATCAGATTATTTATGGCAGAAACAGGCAGCATAAGAGTATTCATGAAATTCATGGTGAAAAAGGGCATTTTATGTATTACACTTTTCCAGCCTGTCTAAATTGGAAAACAATGAAAATCTAGCCAGCCTGGATTGTGTAAATTACTATAATTTGGATTTAAATAGCATAGGAATCAAAAGTTGACTCTGTCTGTTGATTTCATGGTCTTGTTTTTTGCATTGTTTTTTTTCTTGAGCCTCCTACTGCTTATTGAATTGAAAAATCAACTTGAGCTGAATGTCCATTGCCTTGGGTATAATTGAGTCTCTCTGTCTCAGAGTCTGTACAAGTGATTGATTGTACCACAGCAAAATATTTTCCTCTTGTGGCAAAATATGAACTTTTGCCTCTCTGCGTTTTATCCATCTATACTGGGAATCACGGAGCCACAGAAAAGCAGTGGAATGATAAAGTCGTTGATATTTTCCTAATTGCTAAGGTGGTGTCAATGCCTCTACTGTAGGACAAGTTCTAAGAAAAGTGATGCCAATCAGACTAGCAATATGTTCCATATCATTTCAAGTAATGGAAGAAAAGAGCTGCTTGTCCATATGTGGCAAGTTTTAAGGAAGTAAAAAGAAAACAAACCAAAAGCCCCCTCTGAAACTATCGCTCAGTGATCTTGTATGTGTGTGTGTGTGTGTGTGTACATATATATCTCCATGCATTCACTGACTTATTTTTATAATCCGTGCAAGCAGAAGTGTCTACGGAACTCACCACAAGACTGAAGTCACAAGCTGACGCTACCATCAGTTTTACGGTAGTGCAACTTCAACAACTTCTACCACGTTACTCCTTGTTTATAATGTTGGGAAAGAGAAGAGCGTCAGCTCCAAATATATATTTCCAACGTGCAATGTTTTATAATTTGATGTCAGTTTGTTGTCAAAAATCTGCAGAAGTATAACACCAAACGTGACTGGTTTGTTCACTGTTATAAGGCCTTTTGTCTGGTGAAAAACTTCCACTACCATATGTACTTGAGTCCAAGCAGAAGGTTTTTTCCACGTTCAACATGGGGAGTGGGGGGAGCCTTGTCTTGCATTTTACTACTGTACTGGGGCTGGGACTGGAGCTACCGCCTCCACTGACACTCCACTGAGGTGGCTGAAGGTGGGTTATATGCAGGGGAGGGGGTGTGCAGCAGGGATGACTGCATGGTGCTGGAGTGGGAGAGGTCTAAATAAATATTATTATAAATAAATAATATTATTATAAATAATATTATTATTACTGTAAATAAATTATCTAATTTTCATAAGTGCAAACCATCCAGTACCTCCCCTCAAATCAACTAAATTCTTCAATAGGTTGTTCCCTTAGGGAGGAATTCAACTTATGTCAGCAAAGAAACAGAACCAGCAATGAGAAAAAAAATTCACAAAGACTGCATTTTTTTATTTCTTTTTTTTCTCTAAAGTTTCAAAATGCAAAGTATTTCAGTGCTCAGCACTTTTGGAAATGAAGGTATTCCCCTGTTGGGGTACCTACATTAGAACCTAGGAGCCTGCCACTTTAAGCACCCACACTATGACATTTTGGGCCGTAATTTGATAAATAGAACCTAATATATAACACAGAGGCATAATGGGGAGAAGGAAAAACAGTTTAAACTAATACAGAGCATACTGTCACTTTATTTCTGTGTAATTAGTTTTAATCAAGTAACAATTACTTTCCTTTTTATCTCTGCATTTTCTACCTTGTATGATATTAAATCAATACTAGCAGGCATATATGCCATCTGTTCCCAGAATTTCAGAGGACTAATCTTAAACACTGGGTCAACAGTGGCCATCTTCACCTGGCAGCTATTATGGCCAAGCATCTTCCTTTGACTTGGGACTTTAATTTAATTAGAGTCCCCTGCTGTTGGACAGTCTTTGTCCTACTATTCATTTTAGCAGTAGCAAAAATTTGCAACATTTCTAATTCTTCAGAGGTGGCTCCATCGGGAAGAAAGCTCCCTACATCCCAGAAGCTATTAAACATAAGAACATCTTGGCACTGAATCACCTTTATGCAACTGCTGGAAAACCAGTCTGAATTAGACTGCATTTACGTAAATCAGTGCAGTAATGGTACTTTCTGCTGTTTTTGCCCTTACAAAAATAATTTAAAGAAAAGGAGAGAGAAAGAAAGAGAGAGAGATCAGTAAGAAAAATGGTTCTGATCCAGCCATGCCTAAGAGAATGAAATGACAAATAATGGCATTAGTCCTACTGAAAATTGGTCCTATAACCACGAAATATAGCAGGTTATGTATGCAGGTATATTTTAAGTCCCTTAACAAGGTATCCTATCAGATTACAGAAGACAAAGCAAATGCTCAAGTTGTAATACCACTATACAGTCATAAAAGATATCAGCTATAATTTGAAACACTGAAATCATTACTCAGAAGTGCTTTTCTGTTCTTTCTGTGTTATAATGACATTTCTTGAGTATGTTGCAGACTTGTGTAGGGCACGTCGGTGCTTTGCTATGGGCATAAAAGTATGAGTATTGTGGCAAAGTTTGGTCCACATTGATTCAGCTGTGAGCGGATACATGGTTATCAGGTAGTAAAACGAAAAGTATGTGAATTAAAATCTGCCCACATCATTTCTTTGTGTGCTGTTGCCTACAAATACTAGTGTGTCTGAACCCCATTGTCCAATGAGTTGCCAAGGCTTGGGATAGTCTTTAGACTTGGAGTGCAGTCTTATACACTCTTGGGTCATGTCTCCCAGAGATTAAGCTAAGCAAAATGTGTGTGTGTGTCTGTGTACAGATATCATGGAAGGTAGGTAAGTACATTCAGAAGGTTGGTAAGTATATGTCCTAATCATCAAAAGCACTAAGCAGCTCCAACAAATTCAATGTGAGTTGATCAATAGTTAACACTCTTGAAAAACAGGCTAAATCATTAAAGGTGGACTTTGGATTTTTAGTCTGTGTTCTTCTGATCAAGGATTTGAAATAATTAGTTTCCACTGAAAATTTTATTTTTGGACTATATATTCTCTTGCCAATGCTGGGTTTCCATGAGCAACTCTAGGCTCCAACTTTTTAAGCAAGTCTGGCCTCAATACCTGCCACACATTCACTCTTAAATCCATAGCTGAACCAGGAGATGCACTTAAATAGCTTCATCCTAATATCATCCTGCCCAAGCCATTGCCCACATCACAAAATCATCAGCCTGTCTGAATGCTTAAAACATTTTTTTCTTCCCCCCACTTCCACTGCAAATTGCTTTTAATAGTGCTATTGTTTTAAACTTTTGCTTTTGGAAATGGGTGTTTGTAATGTAGAAATATTTGGGAGAACTTCTCTCTCTCATCCAAATATCATTAATTTTTAACAACCCCTGCCCTTTCCCCCACTCCAAAAAAAATAACTTTGGGATTTTGTGTTAATGGCATGTTTTCAGTTATTTAAAAGAATTCACAGATAATAAAATAGAAATGTTTCTATAATGTGCTCTTTTGTTATCCCCTATCCACTTTCTGCTTCCCTTTTCTCTCACAATTTTCTCAGTCTGTCTTTTCTCCCAGTCCTGAAAAGTCATGAACTCTCAGAGGCAGCATAGCCAGTCACCGGCTGCTGAAGTTCAATTCTTGTGCCTCCCCAAAAGTGGCACGTAGTGCTCCTGTGTTGGTCTTCACTTGTTACTGCAATCTTAGTCCTTCTGCTTCCACTCTCCCACATCATTCCTCTTTTTTAAGTCTCACTGAACTCTCATCCCCTAAGTAGGAAAATGGAAAGAAATCAGGGGCACAGAAGGAGAGGGAATACTGCCAAGCCAGCACAAAATGGTTGAATGCTATCATCTATGCAAATTTGAGATATGCCGTGAAATAAAGCTTGGCCAGGCAGAAAGGTATGTTATGTTTTATTACCTTGATTCTCACAGGTGAATGTGAGCTACAGCCTGCTCTGCACTGCATTTCTGTGATAGTATAATTCCATCACTGAGGGTTGTATTTTTTTTTATTAGCAATATAGTCATAGTGGTATAAATGTGCCTTAAGCAGTTAAAAGATTAGCCCTTCATTTTGTCTAGAATTGTTTGATAAAATATTTTTCATTGAGAAATGACAATTTTTGGATATTACAGTATGTCTTCCCTCCCTGCCCACCTCTCCCCCCCCACCTTTTAAAGCAAGCTTTGCTTCAATTGGAAGAAAACCTAAGGAAGAATAAAATCAAACAGCCCCTATGTGATGTCCACATTTTCAAAATACACCATCTGTTGCTGATGTTTCCTTTGCAAATAGCAGCTAATGATAAGAAATACCCAGTTTAAATAGTTGACATTTTGAAATATTTTGTAAATTTGTGCTTGGGTTTCAAATTCGCACATGTTTTCAAGAGCCTTGATTTTTGGTCCCAGCTCATGACAACCATTTTATTCAAGTGTTATTTATCGTATTTTTGTCTGAAACTAGCTATAAGATATAAAATAGCTTTATAGTCATATAAGTATGTCTAGTTAAAAGGATTCTATCATTTTAACATCAGTATAGTTAACTACAGTACAATTTTTGGGGTGTAGACAAAACCAAAGTGGTGATTAGCAGCTGAATCTGGGGTATAGGCTTCCTCATCAACTTGTTCTCTCTCTTTGGCAAAATCAGCTATCCTCTCTGTGCCTCAGTTTACCAATCTGGACAACAGAAATGGTCATGAATGTATCTATAAGCATTTCTACTGTATTTGTTCCTACGCTGTCACTTTACAATGCATAATCATCTCTCAAAGGCAAAGTTTTTCTCCCAAGCACTTTTAGGTCTTCTAGTTTCTGACAACATGGTTGAATGTAGCATCAGACTTAACTGATTTAGGTCAAACCAGTTTATGAAACTTCTGTCCCAGGCCCTTTCCTGGTTCATGTTAAATCAGAGTTCCCCCAGAATGCTTTGCAGTCCTGGGCTGGGTTGTGCTGTCTGCTCCCAAAAGCAGGGTTGGCCCCGTACCTCTGCTCCTTAGCTGACTCACTGGCTGGCTCCGTGCAAATCCCAAAAGCCTTGGGGCAGCAGGAAGAGGAAGCAAACACACAGCCCATGCTGGCCATGTGCCAGAGAGCCATGCGTTAGCACTCTTCCCCAGCTGCTGGCTTGAACCATTGCAGATGGGTGGCTGCATTTCCTGAAACAAAGGTAAATGCCTGTCAAGTTTTTTTTTTCCAGTTTAATCTCTGCAGCTTAAACTAACCTGTAAAGACTGAATCAATTCAGCCTCGGGCTTTTTGACTGTCTGCACTTTACCTTTATGTGGAATAGATTTTGACAATACCAGCTTGGGGAAATTTGGATCTTATAACTGTGTGTGATATAATCCTGTCTAAGGACAATTGTGGATATTAGAGTTGCGTTGTCTAGGTGCTATATAAACAAGATAAAAAAGCTTCCCTGCACCTATAAAGCGTTGAGGTTTTGGATACGAATTACATAACAACGATAACAGTTGTCTGGCCAAATCCCAATGAAGGTCAGCATAACGTGGGCAAACATTAATGCTTTTGAGAATTTCACCAAAAATAAACAGGAGGTAAGAAAAGAATTGACTTGGCCAGAGTCACTCACAGCAGATCTATAGCAGACCAAGGACTGGATATCATTCTCCTTTGCACTGTTTTAATCCCTATATTGCAATGTTTCTTTATCTCTTACTGAGACCTGTGCAGGGTCTAAATCTATTTTTAATACGTACTGTCTTCACAGTGAATCTGTAAGGATGCTGTAGTAATTGGACAACTATAGGGTTAAAGTGTTCATCCTTATCAATATGGGACGGAGCTTGAGAACTAGAAGTCCACCCTCTGTTGTTACTTTTTCCCAGTTAGGTGTTGTTTGTTCCTGAATAAAATAGCCTGAGGTTTGGGGCCTGGAAAAAAGCGAGGGCCCTTGTACACGTACTCGGCATTTAGTTACTAAAAATGTTCCCAGTTTACTTTTTTCTTTCTTTGTTTAAGATGGCTAAAGAAGTAACATGAATGTGATTTACCACACAATGGCTTATTATGCTGTAACCGGTTAAATGTGCTAGGGGGCACGTGAAGAAGTTAACCCTCTTGCTCTTTCAGTACTATTTTACTGCCAGGTGGCATTTTAGGAGATTTGATATTACTTTATTTTCTTGGGTCATGCCAGGTTGCTTTTTGGGAAGAATTGTTGGTGGTTTTGCTTGAGAGAGATGCATTTTTTTTGGGGGGGGGTGGGGGTGATCCTGCCTGCCTGAAGGGGCTGCCCCCCTACCCAAGCCTGGTCCCAAAGCAGTTCTCCCCGCTGCTTTTTTCTGCAGGCTTGTTGCACTGGGTGCTAGGTATGGGGTACAGGTCGGGCTACACAAGGGTACACAAAAGGTGTAGCTGCTTTCTTCCCCCCCACCCCCTGTGTGTTGGCATCTGGGTTATCATGTACCCTGGCTACCCCAGGCTGAAGCCTGAATGGAAACATTACTACAGAATTTTTTTTATATAAAACAGAAAGAAACCTGTGTCTCCTGTCTGGCGTTTGTATCTTCGTGTCAAAAAGCAGGATTTTTTCCAAAGCTGAGAACCAGTGTGGGGGTGGCTGTTACACAAATTGCCAATTGCTCAAATCGCAAGCAAGACCAACCTTATAAGGAAGGATGAAGCAAAATGCTGCGTTTATTGATTAAACACTTATACACACACACACCTCCCTCACCACATTCATACCTCAATTTCTGGCCTGCACTGGTATACATTACTAGTCTTATCAGTACTTGGATCAACTTAGTGGCCAGCCAAGTTGATCACGAGTATGGAGCTGGGCTCCTGCTGGTCTATCACGTCAGACAAACTGGTGCTCCGGGATGACATGCAGAACAAGACCCCAAATCAATGTTTTTCCCCATCTTTTATAGCCTTATCAGTTCACCCAGTCCTCTGGGCTTTTGCTGTGTTATCACTGTGTTCTTCCCTGAAGGTGGATTATCGTTGTTCTCTCGCTGTTCTGGGCAGATTCTTCTTGTTTTGATCTTTTACCTGTCTGCATGCTTCAGCCAGTTGCCAGCTGATCTTTTCCTTGTTCACAGACACACTCACACATACAGCACACAAAGTTTGAACACTTATGTCAAGCTACAGAGCAATACAGAATGGACTTGAAGTCAGTGCAAAACTCAAGAAAATACATAAGATTCAAAGCAACAGGCAACAATTCTACGTGTATATAACATGTAGTATATATGTGTATAACATGTAGTATATATGTGTATAACATGACCTGGAGTTCTTATCAAGGTTGATTAAGATTCCTTGGGTACCAGGGATCCCCACGCCCAGAATGGCTTCCCTCAAAGTGGTGTTGGGAGGGCTTTGATCAGCCTATTCCAACTCCTTCCCGCCCACCCCATCACCACACAGTGGCCAGCATGAGCTAACACCCAACCCCTGCATGGCAGGGGCATGGTATGGGTTGAGGTGAGGAAAGAAACAGCCCAGGATCAATGAGAGGAATTTTCTTATCACTTCATGTATTTGTATGTCAATCTTTTAACTGCTGAATTGGCACATCATCATCCCCTGCACTCATACCCCCCAGCCTACAACCAGATCCTTTCAATACTTGTTCCCTCTCCTGTCCTCTACCCCCAAGCTTGCCCCTCTTCTCTGGTACTCCTGTTCCTTCTAAACCTATTTTTGCTCCCAGCAGCATGTCCCTGTCCTCCTTTGACTACCTTTTGCTTGCTATTGCTCTCCCTGACAGTCATACTGCTGCTTGTTTCTGGGAATGTCGGCTGCTGTGGGTCAGGCGTGAGGGGCAGCAACTAGGCTGAAGGGGCAGGGAGCTGCAGGTAGTGAGTGAGGTGCACCAGTAGGGTTTTGGGGGAGATGGAACTGGGAGGGCAGGGGGCTATAGGTCAGGAGTGAGGGGAGCCAGCTGGGCTGGGGGGTTCCAGATTAGCTAGGAATAAGAGGCACTGCCAGGGCTGATGGGGCAGGAGGCTTCAGGTTTAGAGTTAGGGACACAGGTCAGGCTGGGGGAGGGGGCAGGGGTTGCTGCCCATGCCTACCACTGGCCTCCATACACTCATGCCACAACCCCTAGGCCACTGCTAGAAGAGGAGAGTCACGCATTCTTGGAGAGGCTTGGGTCCTGCGATGCACCCAGCTCTTAGTTGTAATGGCCCATGTATTACAGTGCATGGTACAGGCGGTGCTAAACTGTTGCACCCAGCCCTAAAGTGCATCTCAGCCCTTGCCATACATTGTTATATGGAGCTGCCACACCCCAGAGCTGGGCGCATCTCTGCCCTCCCCATGCAATGTTATATGTGGTCTTTACCCCCCAGAGCTAGGGCCACCCCGGCAGGAGTGAGGGAGGTAAGGGACACTGGCAGGGCTGAGGGGCAATGGCTTGGCTGTAAAGCATGATCATGTTCTCTGTGTGATTGTTGTATACTGTGCCTCCTATAGGACTAGGCAGAACCATTTCCTATCACCGCTTAGACCATTACCTTAAGATTGCTCAACAGAACCTGTAAAACCAGTTAAGGGACTCTGGCCAAATCCTGGAGTGCTGACCCTATTTACATTTTCACTGACATCCTGCCACACTTTCAGCTTCTTTCATTTCTTGGAGTCTCAAAACAGCAGAGACTCCCCATGCCCAAAGAAGGGTGATTGTGCCCAAAAGCTTGCCAAGAACTTTTTTTCCAACTACTCAGTTATCATAGTATCATAGTGTCTAGAGTCGGAAGGGACCTGGGCAGATCATCTAGTCCGACCCCCTGCCTTGGCAGGAAAGAGCACCGGGGTCAGAT
>JAGPOW010000229.1:26113931-26159775 GCA_030014935.1 Caiman crocodilus
TTCACCTGGAAGCTGATTCCAGGCCCTAGCCGCCCTGACTGTGAAGTAGCGCCTCCTAATATCTAATCTAAACCTACTCTCTGCCAGCTTGTGACCGTTTTATTAGGGCAACCTATTAGTTGCCCTAATAAAAGCATCTACTCCAAGAACCTTGCCTGCCTATATCCTTAGACCAGCATGGCTACAACCAAACACACAGACCCCCTTTAAATTGCATTGTCTTCATTAACAGTACTTCAAAGGAGCTGTTTTTTGGCTGGGGCCCTCGGGCCCTGGGAGAGGATACTGGCAGGGCTGGGGGGTAGAAGCTGTGTGTTGGGAGTGAAAGGCAGTGGCAGAACTGGCGGGGGGTGGAGGGGGAGCTGCAGGTTGGAAGTGAGAGGCACCTGAAAGCATGAGAAATCAGTGACCACGCTCTTTTTGATTGAGCAATTTTATTTAATTTTTTTAAATTTTCATACAAAGTCAGACATGGTTTGGTCATGTTATGCAGAGTCCAAGTACCCCAGGTCTTCCTGGTTCCGGGTTCCTTTTTCAAAGCTAATCTATCCCCAGTAAAAAGCTTCTTATTAATGAATTACACATCCTAAAGAGAGAGCTATGCATATTTACCAAATAATATGTAAATTAATATCCTGCATCCACCATGCCTGTGTACCACCAGGGGACTCTCCCGGATACCTCTGATCAGAGTCTTGCACGGCACAAAGTGTGGCCTGATTGACAGTCCCCTATATACACTGTAATAAGTATATGGGTTTGAATAAGAAATTTCTTTTGGGCTAGGATTAGAGATGGAAATCCTTCTTAGGCCCCCTACACCATGACTCTGTGCTACTGTGGGCTTCTCTCAGACATCTCTGACTAGAGTCTTGCCTGGCCCAAAGCTGTATTTGTTTATATCAGGCTGCCAACTCACAGCCCCCCGTGCACACTATACTAAGTATATGGGCTTGAATAAGGAACTGGTTTGGGGGTTGATATGACATCCGGGAATACTTCCTGGACAAGCCCACATGGTTGGAGTGTCCAGGAAAGTCCCAAGTGCCAGAGGCATGGCATGGGGTGGCCCTAGTTCTGGGGTGTAATGGCCACATATAACAGTGCATGGGGAGGGCAAAGATGCACCCAACTCTGGGGTGTGACTGCTACATATAACAGTGTACTGGGAGGGCTGAGAGACACCCCAGAGCTGGGTGCAATGGCCACATATAACATTTCATAGATTTCATAGATTTCTAGGGTCAGAAGGGACCTATTAGATCATCGAGTCTGACCCCCTGCTCTGGGCAGCAAAGAGCACTGGGGTCAAGTAACCCCAGCCAGGTGCTTGTCTAATCTCGTTTTGAACACATCCAAGGCAGGGGAAGGCACCACCTCCCTTGGAAGCCCATTCCAGATTTTGGCAGCCCTCACCATAAAGCATTTCTTCCTGATGTCCGAGCTAAATCTAGTCTCCTTCAGTTTATGGCCATTGTTTCTAGTAACGCAGATGGGTGCCCTGGTAAACAGAGTATCCCCTATTGCCTCCTGACCATTCCCCCCACCTCCCCTGATGAGTCTGTAAGCTGCCACAAGATCACCTCTCAGCCTTCTCTTGTGGAGGCTGAAGAGATTCAGGTCCCTCAGTCTATCTTCATAGTATCTTACCTGCAGGCTGACAACCGTATGAGTAGTCCTTCTCTGAATCCTTTCCAGGTTATCCACATCCCTCTTGAAATGAGGTGCCCAAAACTGGATACAGTATTCCAGTCACAGCCTGACCAATGTTGCATGAAGGGGAAGTATCATCTCCCTAGACCGGCTCGTGATGCACCTATTAATGCATTGTTAGTTTTACGTATTGCCTGATCACACTGGTGACTCATGTTCATTTTTTCATTGACGCTGATTCTGCGATCCCTTTCCGCTGCTATGCTGCTTAGAACGGTACTTCCCTGTCTATAGGTGTTTTGGTGATTCTTTCTCCCCAGGTGCAGCACTTTGCACTTATCTTTGCTAAATTGCATCCTATTCTGATCCACAAACCTTCCCAGTCTATCCAATGCACCTCAATTTGCTCCCTGCCCTCTAGTGTGGTTACTATGGACCATAGTTTGGGGTCATCTGCAAATGTGGACAGAGTGCTTTCTACACTCCCATCCAAATCACTGATGAAGATATTGAACAGCACTGGTCTAAGGACAGAGCCTGGGGGACCCCACTGCCCACATCTCTCCAGGTAGAAACTGACCCATCCACCACCACTCTCTGGGTGCATCCCATAAGCCAGTTTTTACCCACCTGGCTGTGAAACAGTCCACATCACAGCTACTTAGTTTACTTGTAAGAATTGGGTGTGACACTGTGTTGAAAGCCTTTTTAAAATCCAAGTGAATTACATCTATCTCTACTCCTATATCTTGGTACTTTGTAACCTGGTCATACATAGACACCAGGTTAGTCGGGCAGGACCTGCCTGCTAAAAACCAATGCTGGTTGCCCCTTAACATTATCGCACTCTCTGGTCCCTCACAAATGTGATCCTTAATGATTTTTTCTAAGGGCTTGCCAAGAATAGAGGTGAGGCTAACTGGCCTATAATTACCTGGGTCCTCCTGCCTCCCTTTCTTGAAAATAGGGACCATATTGGCCCTTTCAAGTCTTCTTGGACCTGTCCTGAGCACCAAGACTGCTCAAATAGTTGTGCCAATGGTTTGCGTTTGGCTTGGGCAATCCCATGCCACGTCTCTGTGTTTTTTCTAGTTTTCTGGTTTTCCTGGAACTGGGCTGTTTTTTGGGTTGGGATTGCAGCTGGAAATTTTCCCTGGTCCAGCCCATATGGTCAGGGGTGTCCAAGAGAGTCCCCCAGTGTGGCATGGCAAGGGGTAACCTTCACTCTGAGGTGTAACAGCTGCATGTAACAGTGTATGGGGAAGGGTGAGATACACCCCAGAGTTGGATGCAGTGACCACATAAAACAGTTTAGCACAGGCCACACCATACACACGGCCAGTGCCCTTCACTCTTGATCCACAGCCCCGTGCAGTGGGTCCCAGAGGGATCAAAGCCCCAGGCTGCAGGTGACCCCCTTCATTGTGCAGACAGCACATGGAGGATCCCGGGGCACTAGAGCCTGGAGCTGGAGTCAGCAACCCAGGCATAGATAGCTCAGTGGTACAGCGTTTGCTTGCCACATGAGGGACTTGGATTTGATTCCTGGTGAGGGCACCAGATGCTTGCAAAAGGGAATCCCTGCTGGGGAGTGGGTTCCCCTCACCAGTTTACTCTGCCCCACTGGGATACCTATACCGCACTTTTTGTGGGATGTGCTCTGCATATTGTAGGAACCCCTGCATCTTCTATTTTGTGAACCCTGCCCCTCAAGTCTGCTGTTGTTCTGTCTCTGTTATATGTGTATGTTCACCTAAAATCCCTTCGACTCCCCTCTGCTCTCCTGTTCCCTCCCCCAGCCTTCCGGGAGCCCGGGGGGGGGTACCATTATCTCCTAGGGTCCCCTTTCCCTTTGCATACATGTTATATACCACCCCGTTCTTTCCCTATTAAACCCATATATGGTTAATTTCCAATAACCATTGGTCTCAGCTCTAGGCTACAGGGGATAGGAGGAGAGCTGCTCCCCCACAAGCGGCTACCCCTCCCACAGCACACTAACACTTGCTAAATCCCTTCCATTGGAAAGGGGGTACCTCATCTGAGTACCTCCCAGGTTACATTTACCACCAGGGTTACCCCTACCCTCCCAGCCTTGCCAGTCCCCCTCACTCCTGCCCTGCCCCCCAACCCTGCCAAACCAAAAACCAAGCAGCTCCAGTCCAACAAAAAGTAATTTTAATTTTGATTAGCCTGAGTTGTGAACAGCCTGACCCATAACAATTTGATCTTCGCTCTGAAGTGCGCGCGAACACAGGGAAAAAATGGTTTTGGAATCCAAAAAAGTTGCATTTTTCATTAATTTGAACCTTGAACTACATCACCAGTAAAAAAAAAATCGCAAGATTGGCCCCTGGAGTCTTGTTGAAGTATTACGATAGAGATTCAATAGATTTCCGTGGCTTACCAAGTGAGCCCAAGTGGCTCCTGGTGGCACAATACTTGCAAAGCAGGGAAAGCCACGTTTTCAGGCATAAGTCAGGTCGACGTTGAAAATTTAAAATGGTAAAAAAAAACCCTCGTAGAAGAAATTCAGGAGCTAAAAATAAAACATGTTGGAAGTGTTTTAAATTACCATGATGCAAAAATCTAAAATGATAAAATCAGCTGACAACGTGGATACACAGATGCTATTTAGCTGGCTTAATGGCAATTTTTGTCACGTGGACACAGAAAAAGTGTAATGTGGTAACAGGAGAGGTGTATAACATGGACAAGTGCCCTAAGCCTCAGTATTCTGTGTTAACCAAGGAACTTAACAGACACTTATAAACTTCATTGAGTTTCTTGCCAGAAAGGTATCCATCATGGACTGTATTGCTATTCAGTAACCCCCTTGCTGAGGCTAAAAGAGTCTGAGGTGAAGCTTCCAGCTTTTTCTACCCTGACACATTAGCTTTGAACTCGGTCCCCCGTGAGGGAGCATGTTATCATGTCTACATGTAATCAGACCAATACAGCTGCCTACATATTCTTTTTAATTGGATTGAAGTTAATCACAGCAGGATTAATTTGAAGAGATCAAGGAAACAGTGATTTTTGGTGAAAAGCAGATGGCTTCTTCTGAATCGAATAAAGCTTTGATAACAGTTCGAGGTGTTTAGCATTTGAGGGGGTTTTGAGAGTAAAAGCTCAGGGATTCTTTACAGTAATGATAGTATAATATAATCTCCAGTGCATAAGATGCCAGTAGAAGTACACCTCAGAGAAAGTCTGCAGTTTTCAAATGAGATGCTGTGTACTGCAAGGTGTCAGCACCTGAATAGCACTATTAACTAAACCTGGAGGTATGAAAAAAGTACATCTAAATGCATAATAGTTTGGGGGTTTTTTTTCCCCTCAGGAAAACCAACCAAAGTAACAAAAATAGAAAAGACAGTGTTAAGTTAAAGCTGGGACTATGTACATCTTTTAAATCATGTTTAGAGAGAATTGTTGCTTGTAATATGAATTACACAAAGCCAAGTTTTCAAGAGTGATTAGTTATGTAACGTGCTTCCATTTTTGTATGTGCCAATTAAGGCATCTTAAAGATGCTTGGTTTGAGAAAATGCTGAGCACTTGTCTTGTACACGTCAGAGCCCTCTAAGATATGTCGATGTGGGTAAACTAAAATGAAGGCAGAGAGCATTCTTACATATTTTTCTCAAATTATCACTAAAGTAAACAAGGAGAGCTATTTAGGTATTTACTCTCCATTCTCTTTACACCTCTTAGGAGACAGCATTACAGCGAAGTACCACTCCCAATTCCCACCACCAACACTGTACAGAGACACTGGCTTTTACACCAAGGAAGATTTTACACAATCAACACATTTTGTGACTGGCAGAGGATGATGAGGAGAGAGGTAAGCTTAAAACAAAGAATGACAGGACCTAACAATATCAACCATATTGCAGTTAATAATTCAATGGGAACTACAACTGGGAAAGTAATTTCAATCCAGAGAAAGCAAAATAAATAAAGGAAAACCTGCGACAGTTGTAAAAGCAAAAACAAAAGCTGCAGAAAGTGTTTCACAGTGAGAGTCCAGCTCAGAATATACTTTCCAGGTTACCGAGCTGGCTTTACGTGGACATTTTCAGTTTCTCTCTCACTGTATTATGACCAACAACAGGACATAGCAGGATGCAGGGAGCGACGTGCATTATTTAAGGTAACATTGTCAGAGTGAGTGAAGTGGGGTGGGAACAGTCTAAAAAGAGTTGTCCAACTTTGGAGTGGATGGGGCAACAGGCTCTTGGCCCCCACACTGCATGGATTGCCTGCTGTGTTGTGTAGGACCCCCACCTTCCTGCTGCACCATGCTGTACAGGGTCCCTGGGTCCCTCTGACCCCTCTGGCAAGCCATGGGATCTCTCAGCCCTGTGGCTGGTTATGCCCTCAGAGACAGAGGCAGAGACAGAAAGCAGAAGCAGGAGAGGGAGGGGTAAGGGAAGACTGTGAGTTCGGCAGCAGGGAAGCAATGGGTGAAATACCTCCCTGGCCAGACAAGGAGAGGTGGCAGGCAGGTTTACCATTTGGGGGCTGGCTGCAACCTGCAGACCACTAGTTGGACAGTGCTAATCTAGTAGGAAAAGATCCCTTATGCAGGTCCATCCGCACTGCAGTCAGTAGTGTGATTGCAGTATGTGTAGCTATACCTAGGCTAGTGTTAAATTAACCAAATTAGTTACCAGAGTTCAGATTTCCACCTGAGTTTTCATTTAGGAACATAGGAATAGGAGAGACAATCTGGTTCAGTGAGTCCCTGTATTTGTAGGCAATCATTCAGCTAAGGAATGCCCAGGATTTCTACTTCAAACTTTCACCGGCAGCTGCCAGCAATGCTATCCAGAAACACGAAGCTCACTCTAGAACTTGCCACGTGCAAAGCAGGGACAACAGGGCACTGTCAATGCCCTGGCACTGGCATGACAGCGAGGGAGATGGTTAATATATGCTCAGAAGACACAAGGAAGAGACCATGCCTCCTACATTAAAAGGCAAAAATCTTAAAGCTAGGTCTGGTAAACCTGAGGGCAACATAGTCTGAATCAACCTTATTTTTAAAGTTAATAGGGCTTTATTCTTTGTTTTAAATAATCAGTTGATCCATTTCTTTAATAGAGTTTGAAATTTGTTTGGAAAGTGTTGGTCTTGGGCCTTGATTTTATTGTTTTTTCTTTTTTATATAAATGGGAGTAAGGCACATGATCATTTTTCTTACTCTGTTTAAAGAAACAAGAAGGAAGACAGATTTCTCTATCTTTTGGTACTTCCTCAAATCCTCAAGTATCTAGGACAAATGTTTTGAATGGGTAAACTTACCTTGAACTCAGCCAATACAAAATAGTTTTCCATAGAGCATAGGGCTGCCATTTTTTATTGAGAAATATGGCCTCCCTTCTGCATAGAAATGACAGTTAAGCACCTTGGCTGAATGTATACAAGGCTTAAGCAGCAAAACAAATAGTCTTGCTGAAGGAAACTGGCCAATATTTCCTCTGCCATAGAATGTATTCATGAAAGATTTTCAGATTACAAAATCATTACTCTGTGTATGAAGAGTCAATAACGATTACTAGGTTGACTTGTAGTTTTAGGTCCTGTGATGACCAAGGGAAGAACATTTTGGGAGTTCTTAGAGTGTTGTACAGAGTCAGGGAATGGTTGGGCAGTGATGCTGATATTATTCATATGAAACTACAACCTAAGACTGGGGGCTCACTGTGCTAGGTGCTGTACATGTAGAGAAAAAAAGAGATTCCCAACTCTGAGAAATTTACCATTTTATCCAGATTGAGAAAATTATGGGAAAGGAAAGTATTATATTAAGGGGCAACCAAAGCACGGAGGGTAGACCTTTCAAAGCTGTTATAAAATTTAGAAGCCAAAATTGTGTTGTAAAGCAATGGGAGTTCAGATCCTAAACCACTTAAGTGTTTTAAAAAATATTACCTTAGAGATTAAGTGCAGAATTCAGTATTACTGGAATAGGTTTGCCATCTCCAGATGTGCGTATTCCTCTCTCTTTCTCCAATAAAAGAACCTACCTTCCTGAAATTAAGTCATAGAACTGTTTCTAGCATATGTCCAGAAAATGCTATTTAGACGTTTGCTTTTAGAAATTGGCTTGTAGGTAAACTAGATATTGTGTTAGAACAATGGTTTAGGGGAATGGCAAGGGTTAATTGATTTCTAAAAGCCTGTTTTTCACACAGTTTCACAGCCTTCAAGGCAGGCAGGGTGTCTGAGGCCAACAGACAGGCACATCCAGGAAAATTAAAAACATCTAAACTTTATTTTTCATAATAGAGAGAGGCCTGGCTCCAAGGCTACAATATCACTTGAAAAAACCCTTGGGTTTTCTGGTTTCAAAAGAAATGACCAAATTAAAGTGTGTGCATGTGATAAGTTTATGAAGATAGGATTTTCGTTGACAAAACAGCACACGGACAACGTGGTGGCCCCAAGGAAACCCACTGGCAATACCGAAAAAGGAAGAGTCATTGGAGAAGAAAGAATTCAAAAGGAGGAGTTTTCAAAACAGCAAGTTGGCATAGGACCCTGACCTCCAAGCTTGCCGACATCAGACTTTCAAACAAAGAACCTCAAGGTTGCATTTACGTGCTGGCCAGCTGCACTGCTCACCTTGCGTATATTCTGGGCACTGGGAAATTTAATGTATGTTGTAATCATCTTGTTTGTTTTGTCTTCATTGCTCTTATTTCCTTTCACTGTGTATCAATAAAATTCACCCGTTGTTAACCAGAGGAGTTGTGGTCAGTCTGAAGGTTGCTTTGCCCAGAGCAGGGTATTGGTCAGGTAAATGAGAGTCAGCCTGAAGCTGTACTTTGGCATCCACTGTGGGCTGTGGAATGAATGTGTCATCCACATGCATTAACGTGTGTTTGCTACCGCACATTAAATTTAGTACTTCTAATGTGAGGCACTAAATAAATGCACATAAGGCTGCCCAAATGCTCAGTAGTGAAAGTCCATGTTTTTTTTAGTGAGCTTGATGCACAGTAGCCTTTTTTTAACTGCACATTGGTGTATTAGCATGTTTTTTTTGATGCGATGCTTTAATGGACAGTAAAATAGTAGGGCTGTGCAAAGCTCTGGGTACCGATCCGATTCAGAGGAGATTCGGCCAGATTTGGTGGCTGAATCTCTGAATCCAAATTGAATGCAGGGACCAGTTTAAAGTATGAATCAATTCAAAGCTCTCTGAACCTTTTGAAAAGATTTGGAGAGTGTTGATGATTCGGGCAGTCCCTGTTGGCTGCAGTAGGGAGCTGCAGCTGGCTCTGAACTGGTAAGTACTAGGGCCAGGGGAAGGGGGCTGAGGGAGCAGGGAGGGGACCACAGGGGGACTGCTGCCAGCTCCCCCTAGCCTACCCCATGGCCGCCTTACCTGCCACAGCTCAGTATTTTAAAAAAAAGCCCCAGTACTCACTGGGTGCTGCTGGGCGGGGGTCAATCCCTGCTGCCTCCATTGCCCCACACTGCATGCAGGGCTCTGCATGAGCTTCCCAACCTTCCCTCACCCCCCCTAGTCCCCCACAGGCACACCACTCAGGCCAGCTCCGGCCCTTTAAGAAAAAAAAAAGCCAAGAAAAGCCCCAGGGCTCACTGATCCTGCAGCAGCCTCAGGGCTTTGGAGGCTTGTGCAGAGCCTCCCATGTTGTGCAGGGCAATGGGGGCAGCAGGGATTGCCGCCCCCCCGCTAGCAGAAATGCTGAATCCAGGTGTTTTTTTCATTTTTTTTTTCTTAAAGGGCTGCAGCTGGCCTGGGCAGGGCACCAATGGTGTGTGTGTGGGGTGGGGGGGGCTTGTGCAGAGCCCTCCATGCAGCATGGGGCAGTGCGGGGCAGCAGGGATTGCCCCCTGCCTGTAAGCAACTGGAGAACACCAGGGCTCTCCAGGGGATGGGCCTGGCCTGGCTGATTCGGAGATTCAGAGATTTGGCACCACCGAATCTCCAAATCAGATTTGGCCAAATCAAATCACCAAATCAAAACACTGTCCCCTGAATCAGCTAAATCTGAATCCAAAGCCAATACTAGCCGCTTTGCACAGGCCTATAAAATAGGCACCTGCACATTAAAGCACATGGGTAGATGCACCTTGAATGAAATAAAATTATGCCTGGCATCAAAAAGGAAATTGAGATGTACTGAATCCTACACCAATTCTTTAGGTAAACACCCAGTCCATTGCTTTTACAAATGGCTATAGAAGGGTTATGTAAGGATAATGACATGTCTTTTTATAAAAAATATTCAACTATAACGTTCTGAAGAGCCCAAAAGCAGGAAAAGAAAGTTAATAAATAGGGTGTGTCTGTACATGCATTTTATACTACAATGCTCACTCATTCATACCGCTTGCCCTGTCTCACATCCTCTGGCACATGAGTACCAAAATAACTTTTCATGGTTAAACAGAATACCACAGTGCAAGAACATTTACATAGTAACAACCAGTTGCTTTCCCTTGATTGCTCTTTTTGTGTGAAGAGCTTGTCCTTCACACTTCTTCTGCAGCAGAGAAATTTCTCGGCTAATCAGTGCACTAATGAGACAGTTGTTCTGTTAATAAAAAATTTAGAAACTGGCAAAGAAAAAAAGCAGCTTTGCAAATAAGCCCTTTTCTTTTGCTAGCATTCCCATTCTACTTAAGTGCCACAAAATAGCTCTTCAGCCCAGACTTAATCTTTGGTACTTCAACTTTTGATTTCCTTCTCCCCAGTGTCATGAACTGATTAATGGTGTTGTGGGAACATCCTGAGAGGGACTAAGTCAATCCCACTTTGCTTGTGTGAATGACTATGTTTATTATATTTGAGTTTGTGAGCCCCAAATGAGATTAGAGCCCACTGTGCCAGATGCTGCTCAGACACAGAATAAGAGTTCCTGCTTCAAAGTCCTTACACTCTGAATAGGTATGCGGGGAGTCTGACAACACATTCTCCTGGCAGTAGTGGGAAAGCAACAGCTTATCTCCACCAGCCCTGACTGCCTGGGGGACAGCTAGAGCTAGAGCTGGATAGAGAAACCAACCAGCCAAAAAGCCCTGGATAGAGGGAGAATCTGCCCCTGACTAGGACTGAGTGAAATGCTGTCAGTGAGCAATTACCAAAAAAACCCAAACCCCACAACTGCAAAAAAACTACTAGATGGCTTTCTTTTGAGAAAATGGGACATTTAAGAGCCTTAAAAGTGAAATAAGATCAGCTCTCCTGGAGGAGATGAATAGATGCTAAAATGAAATCAGGGACATTGAACCCATGCAGAGAGACGATCTAGATGACTAACTAAAGTTTTGCCAACAGTTTAATAAGTAGCTGGAGCAAACAAACTTTTTTAGCAGGTTAAATAACTTGTTAAAGCTCACTTAGTTCATTGGGAATGAGAATAAAGAAGCAGGCCGATTGAAGCAAGCTCATTTACTCTGCCCACGTTACATTGGTTGCTATTGTAACTTTCCTAGAATGCAATGTTTCAGAGTGATAACCTATGAACCATGGGATAATAGTCCAGAGAACGTCGCAAACAGATTGCTGTGAATGCTAGTGTGGATGCCAAGCAACCTGTAGATCAGTTAAGCTGAGCTATTATGAACTCATTGGATCACTAGCAATTATGACAAAATTAATTGTACTGAACTAGCTTAAAGGATTCACATCTCAAATGCTTGTTTCCTATTCTGCTAAATAAAGTAAAAATTATTGCAGATTTTCCCATCTGTGTTTTCATTTTTGTCTCATTTCCTGTGCATATTAGTCTATTATTTCAAATGCAACACAAATAGTGCGTTAGAGAATTATCAAATATTCTATGGGACAAAAAAAAAATCACTCTTAAAATTCAGCAAAATGAAAATTCGAACTGCTGCAACTTGTATCTATGGTTAAACCTGTCAATCAATACTTCTAAAACTCATTACTTTAAAAATAGTTATTTTCAGCTGCTCTCTTACAGGTATTTTTGTTCTTTCACACAAATATCTTACTTCACAATTTATAAATGTAAGAATTGTTTTTTTTTTATTATCCCATATCTTAATGGCTAAAAGTTAATTACTAGCAAATTTAATGGGGAAAGCAATGGATCAGGGTCTTGAAAAGTGGCAGGTACTTTCCACTGATGACTCATGATGTGTTCTCATTTTTGAGGGTTTTTGATCATAAGTGGGTTCATCTACACAAGACGCTAAATGCACAGCAAACTAATTCTACTGTGCACTACTGAGTCACTGCAAAAGCCAATCTAACATGCAGTAGAATTAGTCTACTGCACATTAGCATCATTAAAACACCATGCAATGGCGGTACTGTTCAGTAGCACCAGTTACTGCACATTGAGTTACTACCTGTTATTACAAGTACTAAACTTAATGGGCAGTAACAATGGCATATCAATGCATGTGTAGATGCACCCACAGACATTTTCTTTTACAGGGTTATCTCACTGAAACTCTGTATATGCATCATGAACTTTCAAAAAAAGTTGGAAGCTAGCATTTTGATTAAAAATCACCTGTAATTCTGAAATTGCCTTTAAAATTGTTGTTAACACACCCCAAAATGTAAATCAAGGAGTTAGAATAAAAAACAGAGCGTTTCAGTTTGTGTTGAACAAAATTTTTAGATTTGACAAAAATTGTTTTAGCCTTTTTTCAATTTTATTCTGTTTTCAGGAATGTCCATGTAATCAAGAAATGCATTATTTTAATAGGTCTAATTCCTACTGTATAACTTACCATTATAATTTTACAGCATTAGTCTCCTGCTTAATGTTACAACAGAGCTCCTGAATGTATAATGTTTGAGCTCCTGCAGTGAAAACAATTTGAGAGTATCCAACCATGGACCTGATCCAAAGCTGATTGAGAATAATTGGAAACATTTATGTCAAATGGGCTTGAGTTCAGGCCCTATAGATTCAGTAGTCCCTAGATAAAAGAAGCTGAAATGCATATGCACATAATGAGAAGGAAAGGGAGTTTTGGTAAAGGAATAGATTTTTTTCACGCTTCAAAGATGAAATGAAAATGAAAATAAACAGTGAGGGGTAAAAATATTTGAATTACAGCATGAAAATACCATGACAATTTCCTCTTAATTTCATTTAATTCTATTAGCTTTTATTTCCATTTAATGGTTTCTGCATCTTGCTAGTCCTGCATTTATCAAGGTTACGACTGGAAATATATAAGAAACAACATGGGGTCTTTTTATTTTTTTTTCTGTTTTTGTGTTCTGCTTATCCATGCCTGCATTTTCACAAAACTCTGACTACACAGTAGCTTGTTCCTACTGTGCAGTAGCGTCACGCAGCAGGCAGTGTGACATCGCACTACTGCACAGTAGTAAGAAGCTACTATGCAGTCAGTGTCATGAACGAGCTGTTCACATGACACTAAATGACTGTGCAGTAATGACTCCACAGGCATCTTTTTGTGTAGATGCAGCCCGTGTGTTAGAATGTGAGCTGTCTTGCAAAGCATGGGTTAACCTTCATCTGTAACCTAAATGCATCGTATTTACACTTGCAGGTATTTTAGAAACCTGCGTGTGTCAGTTTTCAATGTGTAAACATGATTAAATAGGAGTTTGTTCCAATTGTAAAAATATAAATATGGATGCTTTCAACACCTATCAGCTCTCTGTTGTCACAGATGGCAATTCAAGTTACTATAAGAGATGTAACGGAAATCGGTATTGAAAGAGTTTTGTGCTTTGCTGCGCAGAGGCATTAGCAGGATAGGACTAAACTGCAAGTATTGGGGATTACCACATCCCTTGAGTCTAAATTTTGGCTGCATGGTGAGTTATGCTTTGCATCCCTGATCTTCCAGACACTAGGGGTAGAAGATGACCCTTAAAACAGTCAGAGGTAAAACTACCATTTCACTTAAGTGAGACCGGAATATCCCAGCATCTGTTTTCCATAGCATGTATCTAGCCGTATAGCTGAAATTCTTCTCCACCTCTATTTTAATTTCAGCAAGACCTTGAATTTGTAAATATTTTTCAAGTGCACCGAAATCTTTGTGAAAGAAGTTTATTGACCCACTTATTTCTCAGAAATCTCTCAAGAAGAAAGCACTGCAGTTGCTGACTTAAACTTGATTGATACTTGCTTGGTTGATACTTACAAGTGCAGCTGCAAATCAATGGTTCTTCTCTACATCCGCAGATAGGATGGGAATGGGAGGGTGGCTAAGTAGTTACAGCAATTTGCTATAGATCTAGAGGCAGGAGTTAGAGACTTACTCTGGGTTCTCGTCATGGGCCACCTGCACTTGACCCAGCTAGAAATAGGAAAGTAGTCCTTAGGACTGGGAAGTTAGTGGGATGCTAGGAACAGGTAGACTCTTAATCTTGAAGGACACAAAAGCCTTTTCCTCCTGGCAAATGCATCTTATTCTTAATGTAGAGCACAAAATACATTTCTTCTTTTCCCTTCATCTAAGGAAAAATAATTGATCTCTGCTGAAATACTATTGACCAAATTTCCATGGAATTTATTTCAGAGATAACCTGACTTATTCCTATCCCACACTTTTTTATCTCTGGACATACTCCCTTGTCCTGCTCAGGATACTAATGATGGGCCTAATGCCACTCCCAGTGAAAGGGCTTACAAGAGTTGATTGGAAGTACTATCACTGATTTAAACTTGTGGCACATTAATTCCTTTGGGCACAAAGGAAGTCAGTGTAAAATTATTTTGGTAGAGATTGGGTCAGCCACCTAAGACCACAGATGGGCTAGATCTGGCCTACAGATACGGGGCTTCAGTGGCATTCAGCAGCAGGAGGCTTAGCAGCATTGAACAGAGGGAGCCTCTACCATGCTGCAGCAAGGAGAAGTGGTAATGGTAGTTTTCCCCATACCACAGTAAGAAGAACTAGTGAATTAGTCCTCTCACCTGAGCTGGGTCACTGTAGCCCACAGTGTACAAAAATTTTGTAGTTTAATAGTGCTTAGGGTCAGAAGGGACCTAAACACATAATCAGGTCCAACCCCCTGTCCCAGGCAGGAATGAGTGCTGGGGTCATAACACCCCAGCCACATATCTGTCCAGCCTCCTCTTGAAGATCCCCAAGGTAGGAGAGAGCACCACCTCCCTTGGGAGTCTGTTCCAGAGCCTGGCAGCCCTAACCATAAAATAATGTCTCCTGATGTCCAGCCTGAACCTCCTCTCTAACAATTTATGGCCATTATTCCCAGTAACCCCTGGTGGTGCCCAAGAGAACAGAGCCTCCCCCAATTTCTGCTGGTCCCCCCTGGTGAATTTGTAAACAACCACCAGATCCCCTCTCAGCCTTCTCTTGTGGAGGCTGAATAGATTCAGGCCCTTTAGCCTCTCTTCGTAGTGCCTGACCGGCTGCCTCTTGCCCATGCAAGTGGCCCTCTTCTGGACCCTCTCAATGCTAGCCACATCCCTCTTGAAGTGTGGCACCCAGAACTGGATGCAGTACTCCAACTGTGGCCTGACCAATGCCACGTAGAGGGAGTCCTTGGACCTGCTTGTGATGCATCTGTAGATGCACAACAAGGTGTGGTTAGCCTTACTGACCGCTTCCTCGCATTGGCTGCTCATGTTCATCCTGGAGTCAACAACGACTCCAAGATCCCTTTCTGCCTCCGTGTTGACTAGAAAGGTGTACCGCAGTCTACAGGTGTCTTGCCCCACATCTTGGTCTTGTCAGCAAATTTGGACAGCGTGCTTTCCGCACTTGCATCCAGATCACTGATAAAGATGTTGAACAGTAGAGGCCCTAGGACTGAGCCCTGGGGGACTCCACTGTCCACATCCCTCCAGGTCAAAAACTACCCATCCACCACCACTCTCTGGGTGCAACAGCTAGCCAATTTGCCACCCACCTGATTGTGTAGGCATCAATGCCGCAGTTTCCTAGTTGTTTTTTTATGAGGGTGGGGTGAGAAACAGTGTCAAAGGCCATTTTGAAGTTGTTGATTGATAGTATAGTTTCTAATGTTATGTACATAGTTAATATTGATATTTTCATAACAATATTATCACATTTAAAACCTTTTATCGGAGAATCAGCCAAAACGTAGATTCTTTTTCCTACCTCCATTCCTCTCACCTTATTTGCACTTAGTAATATCAAAATATTTTGTAAGCAGTTTTGTTTGCGTGCCTTTTCACTGTTATTCTATACAGCTCCTGAATTAGCTTGACTTTACTTGTTATTTTGTTGTATCAATGGATGTTCATGTTGTTTATTGAAGAAATGTCACAGTCTTACTTGAATTCAATCCATTATGTGTGAATATACTTGTTCTTTAGGAACTAATACTAGTTTTATATCTTCATATAATTGGATCAACTATAAGCTGGAACGTATGAAAAATACAATCATTAGGCATATAAACACAGCCAGAATGACATAACATTTACCCTTTTCTAAAAGGAAAAGGGACCACATTTTTCTAAAGGATTCATGTAGTAATATACATCATTTCAATTTCAGATATAAAAACTAAGTCATAGAATCTTTCCACAACAAGGCAGTCAGGTAGTAAGAATTAAAACTTCCAGTGTAGTTGTTGGAGGGTGCGTCTACAAGTGCACAGTAAGCAGTGTTTATGCCAGCATCTACACGTGCAGGCATTACAGCACAATAACTCTGTGTGTGTGGACTGACTTGAAACTGAAGTTAGTCCCAAGTCAGTCCACACACAGGGTTAGTGCTCAATAAGGTGTCTACACGTGCCTTAATGAGCAGTAGCTACTCCAGCATAAATGTGTTACCTGCATTTTGAAGATTACTGTGCAGTAAGTGTGCATGTATAGACACACCCACTAGGTTTTAAGATGGAATTTAAGATAAAATTATGACATAAACAATATCAAGAAAGTAAAGCCAATTTTTCCCTCCACTTTGACTACACATAGGAATGGTAGTTGTCATATACAAGGTGTTAATAAAGTCCTTGTGCAACTTTAGACTTTAAGAACTTTGGATGTACACACAATAGAAGCAAACTGTATGTGGTGATTGAAAGCATAATTCGTTAAGTTTTAACACAATGCAGCTCAAATTTCTAGACCTCAACATAATCACCATCTTTCGTGATGTATCATTCATCCTGATTTTCCAACCCTTAGAAAACATTTTCCAGTTGCTTCCAAGTGACTTCATGAATTGCATTTGTGATTTTTACTCTATGCATATCTTAAACAATGCTAAAAACACTTAATGAATTATGCTTTCAATTGCCATTTATAGTTTGCTTCTATCATGTGTATAGGCAAAGTTATTAAAGTTTGCACAAGGACTTTATAAACAGCTTGGATGTCTGTCTGCATGATATAGGTTCCTCTACTAACGAGGAGGACTAAACAGAGTCCTCCTTTTTAATGTATTTTAATTCGCCATGTTTTTGTAAGCTCTCTTCTCATCACTTTTCCGTATGCATTTATTCTTCTTGGAATAGAAAAAGGAAGTTGGTCTGGCAGGGTGGGAGTTGAAGCTGGAGTAAAGATCTGAAGGTTCTCTTTAGCAGACTAATCCTTTCACTTTGCCTCTCTCTGCCTCTTCCTTGTTTGAGGGAATCATAATACTGCTGTGAAGTACCTTTCCGAGATAACGTGAGGATCATATGAAAGAATGTGAGGTACCCAGATGTTATGGTGGCAGGCACTGAAATGTAGACACCAAAGATATTTACTCGGGCTGCGCGAAATGACGCTGTTCCATTTTGACTTGTGTTTCGACATTTCAGTGGAACAGCATTTCATTTCAAATTTCATTTTGATTCGAAACCACAGTTCCGTTTCATTTCATCCAAACAGTTTAGCTGCTTTGATGTTTCATCCATAGGCTATAATGGGGTAGCTCAAAACAGCCTATAACTTTGTCATTTCTGGCCTGATTTAGATTACACTTGCCAGAATGGTAGCCTCTTCTGAAGGCATGACTTCTGCCAAGTTCCAAGGAGATCGGTGCAGGGATTCGGGGGGAACTTCACCTCAAGCTGCGGACAAGCAAAACCCATGACATGGGTAACCCTGTGTGTATTAAGGCACAGCAGGGTGAAAGCTGCAGGCATGGTATCCCCTGCTGAAGCCACAAAGCCTGCCAGTTTTCAAAGAGATAGGCGTAGGGGCTTTTGGGTTCTGGGGTCGTGCACCTCTGGCTGCTGACAGGCAAAACTCATGACATGGGAGCTTGTACAGCTGACTGTGTCTGTCTTAGGGCAGAGAGGGGTGAAAAATGCAGGCCGGCTAGGCCCTGCTGTGGCCACAAAGCCTGCCAGCTGTCAAGGACATAGGTGCACGGAGAGTCTGGGCTTCCGACACGCAAAACAATGCTGCCTTTTATGCAGTTTTTCCATCCTTCCCCTCAGAGCACCGGGATTGGAAGGGACCTCAGGGAAGGGTGGCAGTCTCTGACCAGCTATACAATCATTAATAAGAGCACTCCTTCCCCCTACTTCTCCCCTCTTCCCCTTCCCTGTCCTTACTTTAGTTGCTGTTTCCTTGCAGGGAAGCCCAGCTTGAGCTTCAAAACTCGAAACATCTTGAAAATTTTGAAATGTTTCAACTTTCCTTGTTTCATTTCAAGGCTGTTTTGAAGCTCTCTGTTTCATTTTGATTTCACTGTTTCGAGCTCAAAGCGAGTCAAAACAGTGTTGAAACGAAACTGCCGACGAAATTTCACATAGCCCTAATATTTACATACCATTAATGGCATGGACCACTAGCGATCCACACATCTCCAGTGGTAACTGGTCCAGGATCACACCCAGTTTTCAATTGCAGGTTTAATAGTAGAGAATATGGTGATCCATGATAAATCATGAGGGCCAAAAATGATTCAAAGGGAATCACTCCTGTCGGTCTCATACTGTCATCTGATGACTACAAGCTGCTTTCTTATAATTAACAAGATCTCACAAGGTATTTACATATATTACCCCTCCCATATTACCAGACTCATTATGGTCAATATTCTTGAACCTTGCTTCCTAAAAAATTGTCTACCTGAAGAAGACGACAGGGGTTTTTGAGAGGTAAGAGTTACTGAAAATTTCTAGCTATGGATAGACGTGCCTTGCTTTTGTATCTAGGTTTGAAACTGATATAGAGACATATAAGTATACACAAGTATTCATAATTTATAATAATACTAGACTTATTCTGCTGGCTTGGAGAGACTCTGATTGGTTGTCTTGGCAGCCAATCACAATGCTTCCTGCAGCAACCAATCAGAGCGCTCCAGACAGACAGACCATGGGCTCCACTGATGGGGGAAAGAAATGGTGAGGCGGCCGAGTAGGCTGGACCTGCTAGAGACCCCTGACCTGCAGGGAACCTCAATGCTTCCCTCCATGGTGGTGGTGGTGTCCCCTGGTACTACGCAGGTGGGGTGGCCGTAGGTGGGTGCTGCCCTGTGAAAGACACCGCTGTGGAGGGAAGCACGGGGGTCCCCCACAGCTCAGGACCCACCAGCAGCTCCCTCTCCGGTCACAGGAGATGCAGGCTGGCTCCAAGAGAAAAAAAAAATCAGACTCCTCACTGCTTCCCAACCGCCCCCTCTCTTTGCAGAGCCTGCCCACATGAGCTGCTACCAGGTCATGCAACCCCTGAGCTGTGCAGCAGCCCAGTACTTCCCTCTGTGGTGGTGGTGCCCTCTGGGGCTACCTGAGCAGGTGCTAGCTGCACCAGTGCAGCCCCAGCTCACAGGCAGCACCCGCCGGATCCAACGGTGCACCGAGCACTGGAAACCCGGATGTGCTCGGGGCAGCTTAGGCTTAGTAGGCTTCCAGTGCCCCATGCAGCATCCCCACCACCTTCCTGCCCTTTGGGACCACCCAGAAATGGGCTGGATACCCTGGGAAGGCAGCAGAAGGGTGGCGGGGACAGTGCTTTTTTGAGGGTAAGAAGTTTTGCTTTCATTACAGTATTTGGTCAAAGGTAACTAAAAATCCTGTATTTAAAGAAATACTTCTGCAATAAAAATGTCATTGCAGATATTTTCAGGGTTTCAGCTAGTATTAAATAGTACATGAACACTAATAACAGAATTTGAATCCCAGCCTTCTTATGTAAGAATCAGACCTTAAGTGCATCATTGTATAGTTTCATAAAATCTTCATTAAAAACGCGTTCGTCCGAATGATAAATGATGAGAGTGATAGTCCTCTTGAACCTTGGAAAGACATAGTTGATGGACAAACTACATGTCATCATTTGATTTGATTTGATTGTTTGCAACAGAACGAGAAGTCTTGTAGCAACAAAGCTCTGATTTACGCAATTTAGGAAGAATTTCAAAATCTAGTGAGGATTGTATACAAACCAAATACATCCATCTATCTATCTATCTAGCTATACATTTTTGACACTGCACTGTGTTTCAGAGGGTTGTATTTGTGGTGACTAAATACCATTTTCATACTAACAGAGTCTACAGGCAGTTCTCATTAGGGCCAGCTGTCAAATCCACTTATATTCTTTTCCTTAAAACTCAATGCAAGGTCTTACTCTTTGCAGCATCAGTAAAGATGAATGCATATGATAAAATGCTATTTTTAAAGTCTCCCAGTGCCTTTATGTGATGCATTTGAGTTGCTATGGCATTTTCATAATATCTAATTGCTTCATTTTTGCAGAGACAAAATAATATATATCTATTCAGATGGTAATGTTCTTGAGATAGAGATATAGGCAAGGAGCAAAACGTAATCAGTAGGAGGAATCAAAAGTCTACACAGAATTAGCTACTTAGAAAAAGGTTTTAAACAGGGTACAGTTGTTGAAGTAACATTGCATGAAAATGTTTTTACAGTTTTTATGGAACTTCTGAGAAGTACCCACATTTTAAACAATTTTTATTTTTCATGTGAAGAATCTTTTTTTTTTTTACTTCCATTTTAACTGAGATAGTAAGGCTCCGTCAGCTGATGCTGCTTAGAGGTTGTCATTTAGGAAAATGAAATCTCTTGTTGCTCCTTAAAAACACTTTGACATTTTCTGGGTTTTAGTGTAACATTGCAGCCCAAAACCTGACATGGACTTACAGCAAGCACCCAGCTGCTCTTTAGATATTTGTCTCATTGCTCTAAAGGGTCTTCAGTTGTGAATTAGAACCCTTCCCAGGTTTCAGCTCATATAGTGCCCAAACTGAGCAAACGGTAAAGTTCAAAATTGTATTAGATGTTGTATATATTAACTAATCAATGGACAGCTGTGCCTTTTGTTGCTTGGCTTGTGCAGAGGAGTAAGAGATTGAGAGAGAGAGAGAAAATCTGAATTTGCTGCTTTAGGCAGAACACAGACAGTTTCTCCTCTCTAAAGTGCAAATGGATTATGGTAGAGATCATGACTGGACCCTGCCCATTGCACCAGCAGAGGGAAGTAATTTCTGCCAAGAAAATTGCTGGTACAAATTGCACTGGCTGTAGTAGGAGGGGGTCTAGTTGTGACTTGGGGGGATCTGCACTGCATTTCACTGGGTGCATCTACATGTGCAATTAATATGCCTGAGTTCTCTGCACAGAAAATTCAGGCACATTAAACTGTATTTGGGCACATGTCTACATGTACACCTGCGACGGGAGCAAATGAAGCCTGACAAAAGAAGCCTTGTCTAGGGATGTTCCTGCCCTGCTGTATCCCACTGCAGAAGCCAGGGGGAGCTCCAGGCTCCCCTAGGTGCCAGCGCCAGGCTGGCAGGGAGCACTGGGTGCAGTCCCACAATGGCAGAGGATATGGGGGGGGTCAGTCCTGAGCTCAAGAGAGTGTGGGAGGAGCTGTCCGTTGTTTTGGGGGCAGCTCCAAGTGGCAGGAGGCTTGGGGTTGGGTAGGTAGGGCCGGGCAGTGACATCCCAGTGTCCCTATTGTCCTGGCAGTGGGGAGATATGCCCCCTGCTCCATGCCTCTTGGAGGTTGTCCCTTGCACTGCTTTGGGTGCTTTGGAGCATTTCAGCAGGGGGTGGGGGAGTGAATTGGAGGTGGCCAGTACAAAGGGTGGCCTGGCTTCCTCACTCAGTCCCTGGGAGACAGGTGACTGCAGCCACCAAAAGGAAGCCTCCACCTCTGTCCAGCTGTTTCCTCCTACTCTGCATCCCTTGGGGGCAAGGGACTCCTGCCAGGAGCACTGCTTGTCTTGCAGCTGGAGGAGGAAGGAGGGGAAGCAGGGAAGGCAAGAGGATCCCAGGGGAGGCATGGCTAGTGGAGGTGATTGAGGCTCCTGACAGGCTGGGGCAGGGAATGTACCCCCATGCAGAGGACTGTCTTATGGGTGATGCACCGCTATGCCTAAGGGGGTGGGGGGCAGTGCAGACTGCAGCCATTCAGGCATATTACGTGCACGTATAGACGTGACTACTATTATTAGCATTATTATACTGGTGTAAATGGTGCATCTGTCCTCAGAGCTTCAGCCTGGTCCCACTTCTGGATCAGAGGAATTCTGCATTAGCCATTACCTGGGGCATATATCAAACTACAAACTACCCCAGAAAGAGTTGATTAGAAGGCATTCAAATAACTGTTAAAGTTTTCAGTACTTGATGAATAATATGTAAGAGGATTGAGCTAGTGATAGCTGAAACCTGTTCGAATGCCTAATAAGAAATGTAATCAACAGCCTGTGCAACTATGTAGGAAGCCAGAGAAAGAACTTGAAGCATTGAGCTGTACGCTGCAGTGGTACTGTGTGCAACCAAGACAGCGCAAAGCATGCTCCATCCACTTGCTTCCAGCCTGGAATCGTGCATTTCCTGTGCAGTCCCTCAAGAGCTGTCTTCAGCATGCTTGAGAATAATCTCTGCAGTGACCTTGGCATGGCCTTACTGGTATATTTCAAGGCTGGAACGTGCAAGTGGGAGAAAATGGGCAGGATATACTCTGAAATAACCCAGCCAGACCATACTGTGACGTGGACATCACATAGGGGGTGGCTAAATGGCAAAATAATTATGTATTAGAAGCATGCTATAATATGAAGGAAGTTGGATTTCTTCATTTTACTGAACATATTAAAAAAAAAAATCATATTACTAGATCACACATGCCAGACAGCCTCCGGCTTCTTTACTATTCATTCCATCCAGAAAGAGCACAGACCAACTGCAGATGCTTCCTCAGCCTGACAAAGGGTATTTATACCTGGAAGCGTGCAAACAATTTTTTTTCCAGCTATTTGAGTTGGTCTAATAAAAGAGATCAGATTTACCCAAAAAACCTTGTCTGCCATATTACTATGCCTGTCTTTTTTGTATGTGCAATGTCTATGTGCCTATTGCAATGGCATCCATTTTTGTAGTATGAATGTTGGTTAAAGAGGAGTATAAGACTATTTGGATACATGGATATTTACATTTAGAAACTTTTATGAAGTCTTATGTGGAAATACAATTTTAAAATAAACAAACAGCATCATTTAGGTCTAATTAACATTTTCTGGGTAGATCTCAAAAGCAGCAAACAAAAGAGGTCAGCGTTGTTCTTCTCTCCACTTGATATGAAGAAACAAGGAACAAGGCAGAGAGGGACATGCAATAGGATCTAGAAGCAAGTCCTAGTCTAGTACTGTACCAATAGGGCAATGCTGAGGAACAGCAAAGAGAAATAACTACTGGTATTCTATATTTACTGCATGAACTATCAGGCAACCCAAACAGTCTCGTGTAAGAGTGAGCAGAAAAGGAAAAAGTCCTGCTCCTTTCTTTTTCCATCCCAGCTAGACTGAACCTCTGATTTTAAACAAAGAGGAATTTGCCATCACTAGCAGCATTTTCCAGATGAGCTCGCTCTATGCCATATTGCAGGTAATAGTGCTGATTTGTCTTTCTTGCCTGTAAAAAGGCTTGGGGAGTCCCTTTCTTCCACTCTTAGGTTTGTTGAATTATAATTCGATCAACTAAGCAAGCAAGGAGTTCTGGGCTTACTGGTAATCCAAGGAAGCTCTTTCATACACTTCTGCCAGTTTGGGGAGATTTGTGTTCTGATTTCCGCCCCCTCCTCCTTTCTTTTTTGTGTTGAATTACACCATGGTTTTCTTGCCTCTGCCTCTCTGGTTTTCTTTTATTTAAAAAGTTGGATAGTGCAGTCAGTTTCACTCTCACCTGTTAGAAATCAGTATTTTCCCTCCCTTTCTATAAGGCCAAGCCAATGGAAAGGTAGTTACCCATCTCAAGTGCATCCTAACACAGCAAAGAGAGTTTGAGTGAAAAAGGAACATGTATGGCAATGTTGTATAGGGTTATAAACAAGGCAATTTCAAGGAAACAGAATCACAATCATCCAGCAGCAGAAGCGGGAGTGTGACACATATCTCCCAGGCCCTAAATGTTCTCTCCATTTCTCATACATCTGTAAACAGAATGCAGACTTATGCCGACACGGGGACTATGACTACATTCACAATATCAGGAACAACAGCTCCAGATAATCATGTTATTTCCTGATAACCTTAACTTCCATGAAAATAATCCAGGTAGGGTGATTCTAGCCTACATTGTTGCAAAGAGAAAACCCACAAACCTTGAGAAAAATGACTGGCAGGTAACCTAAAGGATAGCATATTCAAAATCAAATGAGAACCAAATAAAGATTCCTCCTTATTGGTTAACAGGCTTATTACTCTGAGTCTGTCTCTCCATGGCTTGCACCTGCAATGTGCCTCTCAGAAAGCAGGCTCACATGTTTGCAGTCTATCCCACTGCAGCCTGCATGTAGTAGGGGCCCCAGTTACAGGGGGAGTCTTTGTTATTTAAAATGCCTAGTTTTAGCAATTCTAAATATTATATAAAACACCCTCCCACCAAAACCTTTCTTCCCAAAGCCCATGGAGGATTCTTCACTTAATCTTTCCTTAAGGAGGCAAAATGCATAGCTCATTAAGAATAGGAAATGCAGGATGTAGACAGAGGCGAAGGATGGCGATTTTCAATATGCGTTCTGCAAAGCCAGCGTTACATATCAGGGTGCTATTGTCCATGTGGAACCAAGCTTGTTTGGGCCCACAGCCACACTTACTGCTGCCACCTTACAGTAGGTGAGTACCAAAACACAACACTCCTTCTCCAGTTCCTTATACTGCAAGATAATGCACTACCTCAAGGGTGGAAGAGAGTGGAGTATCAGACTGCAGCCATATAGATGTTAGATGTAGACACCATGCAATACATCTTCAGAGGAGAAGAATAGTTACCCCTATGGGGGGTGTCCAAACGTGCATGGACGTTTGATTCCCCAGGGACAAGTAGCAGTGGCACACCTTGTGCCACAGTTTCTTGTTCCCAGGGAATGCCCATGCCACGCATGCTTTGGCACGTGACAAGTTGCCCCAAGTGGCACAGGGGAAGCAGGGGCCCAACAGCCTTACCCGGGGCCCCAGGGGCCTCCTGGAGCTCCAGCCATGGTGATCCTGTCGGGCAGAGCCTGGATGAGAGCTGCAGCAGAGCTCCAAGCAGTCCAGCTCTGCTTTTTTAGTAGCACATGTTGCCTGAGTGTGCGCTGCTCTGGGTTTTTTTCTGCTTTAATATTTTTTTTTTACACTTAGATATCCAGGGGTGAAAAAAAAAACATGGAAAAAAAACCAGAGTAGCACATGCTCAGGCTGCATGCCGCTGCAGTGCAGAAAACTCCAGACTGTACAGTATGCAGAACAGCAAATGTGTTTGCAGTGCCCCACACCGCACAATGGCGCTCGTCTGGGTGTTCCCCATGAAAACTACTCTCAATACCTTCCCGAGGTCAGTGACCAAAACACAGCCAGCTAGCACAGTTGTATACTCTCTTACTCCCTTTTCAGGGCTGTGATGAAAAGAAAAAATCCTGAATAAGCAGTTGCTCAGCTCAAGAAAGAAGGCCACTCTGTGCGTGAAAGCATCTAACATCTCTCTCAACCAGTCACATTTACCATACTTTGAATTTGAAAGGGCCACTGCAATCTTAAGTCCCTCTGTGTCAACAATCCCCTCTGGCCTTCGGCATGAAATGTTATAGCCCCTCCTCCAGCAGGCTCTATAGCCTTCTACTGTTAAGTCTCCCCTGTGCCCCCAGTCTTGGGTGCTCTGACTTCATCAACTAGACTGTAACGGCCAAGCCTTTTGTCAGCTCCCTTCTTACATATCTCTACAAAGCTAGAGCCAGAAGCGGACAGGTTAATGAAAATGGAGGATTATCTGCCTAGGGCTACCTTAACAATTGGGACAGGAGGGAAGAAGAACCCTCTTGCACTGCACAAAGGATAGCAATTTTAATCACAGCCACTAGTACACTGTGTCCTCCTTTGCACAAGGTTAATTTAAAAAAAATCTTTATTAATCATGTGAGCTATTATTCTGAATTTTCCTTCCTATGCCCATTTTGAAAAATGGGGTTGATTTGTTGCTGTGCTCTGTACTATTCTATCCCATCCTGGAAATGGACTAGGGAGAAACACTTAGTACCTTGGTCCACTTTGTCATGGGCTGCAAGCTTTAAAGTGCGCTTAGGTTTTAAAACAGCAGGTTGATGGGTGATTAATGTCACTGTAATCCTCATGCGGGCCGGTTTGCAAGCATACAGGGTGCTATACCCCAGATGTCCTTAGAGGAAACTGTCATGTTGTAATACCGAAATTCATGTTGTTATGTGTCGGCTTTCACAGTTTGTCAGGCAACTCCTCCTTCGCAACAGTGTGCTGGAAGCTGTGCAGGCGTTTCTCAGTATAACCAGTATCACCATAGCCAGTACTTAGGTTTGGGAAACATGTGGGCACTGCACTGTGATTGACTTCCACACAACTGTTGTTTCAAAACAGCTGAGTGCAGGTTTGTAATCTCTCTTTTTCTTTCTCCTCTATCAAAACCTTCAACTCATTTAAATACACTGTATTTAAATACTCTCATCTCCACTGTCATCAACAGAGCTATATCATGGTACAGTTGTTGTTGTGCATATCAGCTGTTAGTCTTGTTCAGACAGTTAAAGGATCATACATACATGAAACATTTATATACTTAAATATCCACAAATGGAACATAAGCATAGATATTTTAGAACAATCAAATCTTTAATTGAAATGTACTTAATTAAAGCCAAGTAACTGGAGAAAAACTCCGTTGTGTTGTTTTACGACAATATCACCTGTAAGCATTGATTCAGTACATACTGGCCATGTATGTGTGCTTATGTATGGAGTAGACTAATTACCCGCAGAGTAAACTGGCACCGTCTAAACATGGAATGGCATTAGGCTGCAGTAAATTAATGCCTCAATAAGACAGTATTGTTGGGGACAATACTATCTTAAGCAGGGGTAATTTACTGTGATTAAATACACGTGTAGATGTTGACCACAGGCATAAATTGTGCCTGGTCAGCTCAGCCAGCTTGGGGCTAGACTCCTGCCTGCTGCGTAGACACATGTTTTTGTACTTTCAGCACCTTCCTGCCCCAGCAAGCCCCTCCACTGCCTGACACCACCAATTGAAATCCAGGGATGAACAGCTCTAGTGCAAACTGCTCCATCCCACCACAAATTGCTACTGTACCCAGCACGCATGGCTGAAATTGCTTCAGAGCATATTGCTTCAAATTAAATGCCTGTGTAGATATAACCACTGAGGAGTGCTTTGCATATCTGGTACTTATTCATTCTCCCTCTGAAATCTTACATAACTCAGATCTATAAGATATTGCCCTGTCTTCTAGAGCCATTCCATTTCCATATAGTATGGCTAGCACCATCCTGTCAGACAGATCCATCTCACTACAACATGGCAACTTAAATATGCTTAAATATGGCATGTTAATAAAGAGAACATTAAGTAAAAAATAGCCAGAAATGTGCTGGATAATGAAATCCCTGAAAGATTCTTTTCAGAGTTTGGTGGCAGCATAATTCTCAGCTGTGTTGTGCAAAGAAAGCAATAAGCCCCAGGGTAAAATCTTAAGTCTTACCCTACGTCAAAAACAAGTCAATGCATCATAGTGTAGGTCTTCCATTAAGATATTTCCCTAAGTGATTTCCATGTGGTTATGTTCTAAGCTTGCTGATGTGTCTGACTTAGACCTGCATATGGTGGCTGCATATGGGGGAGTGCAGGATGAATGCATTGTAGCTGCTAACGTGCTACATAAGGGCCAAGACCAATTTTCTAAGTTTAGCTGAAGGCAGTCACCTGCGAAGAAGTTCTTTCTTGCTTCCATTTAATTTCATTATTAAAAAATGCATCTTTGTCAAAGCTGTGCAAGGAAAAAAGTCTTATTGCCATTATGGACATAAAAATACCCTTTTTTTCCAGAAGTGCCCAAATGTTATGTTCAGCATCAAGGGCAACATCCAGCCAAGCATTTAAGTGTGAGTTCACCTGTATTACTCAAATGCTTTAGGTGAGGCAGGTAGTTATATGTTTTACTGGATAGGGATCCAAGAGGCTCATCCATGGTCCATTGCACCAATGGAAAGACACTCACACACTTCAGTAGACTTTGGATCAATTTCCACTGAGGGCATTTAAACTCTGATTTTCAGGTGGGGGAGAGCAGGGGCATGGAGTCTTGGGCCCTAAACCCACTGCTCCAGAATAAGCAAATGACTCACAGAGCCAAAAGTATTTTATAAAATGTTTTCCTTATCTGAAAATACATAATCCATCCCACATCTGATAGCAAAATATGCCAAAATATGCCATTGCCCCCTCCTGCTTTAGACTCTATGGGCACCTGTACATGAGTGTGAAGGCTGCTCCAAAGTGCTGGAATAAGCAGACTCAATTAATCAAGCCCAGTGAAGCATGGCAATTGCTGTGCTCAAGCAGCCTCCTGTGTTTTGTGTGTCAGTGTCTCCATGCTTAAAAATGGCAGTGGGAGTGCTTGAACTAAAGCATGTCAAATGAGTTCAAACACCCCTGCCACCATTTTTAAGTCTAGGAATGCTCTCAGAGCTGCTCGAATTAAAGGATCGCTGCCCCCGACCCCTCCAGAGCACGTGTAAAAATGCCATATGTTCCTAGACAGAGAATAGTGCCTTGCAAAATGAACTCTTTAAGAGATTAAATTGAAATTAACAGTTACAGAGTAGGAGACCTTCAAAGCTGGGAAATACATGAAGTCGGTTCCTCTCTCACCAAATGAATAGGGTTTAACATCTCATACAGCTTCATTACGTCCACTGGACTGCAAAGTATACTGAAATGTTGAGAAGTTAGACTTGCATGATCACCTACACTATTTATCACTAGCTCAAGTTCTGTCTAAGGATACAGACATACATTTTAGTCATCTTAAAGGAAAGGGGAACTGCTGGTTAGTAGGGCACATCAGTTGTTACCATATAACTGCTAGGTCTGCAGGATCCTGTAGCAATACACTGGAGCTATATAGCCCTGTGACCCTGAATGAAGCAGGATTAAGGTTGGGGTGGTTTTGCTAAACTTGTATCACTGCAAAAACCTGCAGACCTAACAGTTATATTGTAACATGGTTTGATAGCGATACAATTGTTATGTCTGTCTGTACACAGACAGGGTTGTTACACATTGCACTTAGCACCTGTTTACTGCACTCAAAATGCAGTGTCAGAATGATTAAGTAGTAAACATATGCTAAGTGCCATCACAGTGGGGCTGGGACTGACAATCAGATGTTTCTCTATCAAAACCCCTAAACTCATTCAACACTCCAGTGTGGTCTGTGATTCTGACCAACAAGCAGCTGATTGTCCATCTCAGTCCACTCACAGCATCAGTCTTGAACCCGTTCTGCTGCAGTAGAAGGGCTTTGAGTGACAACTACTGATCGTCAGTCCCAGCTCTCCCACCACACCGGAGGGGTTCAAAACTCTGATGTAGTAGGAGGGCTGGGACTGACAATCAGCTATTTGTTGGTCAAAGCCTCAACCATGATATGGTGGGAAGGCTGGGACTCCACTGTTCTCTGCCTTTATGCTGGGTACCAGAACCTGGCACAGAGGCAAGGAGTGGTGCTAGATTGTACCTTGTTTGCCCTGGAACAAAAATATCCTGGGGTTGTCATGTAGATGCACCACACTTCTAATCAGGGGTGAGTGAGCAACTAAATGCAATGCTGTTTTTCTGCCATTGATTCAATGATGCAATCCCAGAATAACTTCACAAATGTGTTTGCAATATCCCAGAATAAACTCTTACTACCTCTTTTTCAGGAAACATTTTTTAGGATTCATTCCAGGATAACAGACACGGATCTTTGTATGATTGCACTTCATTCTGTAATAAACTGGTTTATCCCAGCCAAGATAAATGTGACATCTGTTTGCAGCTTTCGGAACATCTATCTGCAGCTGATCTCAAGAATTCCAGAGATGGGGGCCTTGAGATGGGCCAGAGAGGCATGTCCCAGACCATCTTCACTGGTATGCTTCTTAGTTTGGAGCTTGCATGTGGGAATAGGTGGGCATGCTGTCCTTGGGAATGGTCTGGCTGGGATATCTTGCTGCTGCTGTGTCATCATGCCCATAATGTTCTGGAACACCTATCAGAAAACTCCACCCCCTATTTGCCAGGATCCTCTTTGGCTGATGCCGGTATCTGATGTTTTTAACATTCATCAGCATTATTACTTTTATTTCTGTTCTATCAGAGTGTCTTTAAAGTTCGTTGCTCTAAGGCAACCAGACTCTACAAGAAGTTAGCATGAAGATGGCATTTTTCTAGGATGATGCCGGTACAGTGAATTGTTATTCATCACATCAGCTTTACATTGCATGACCATAGTAAATGACAAAAAGAGTTGCATCCTAAGCCACAACAGACCCCATTGAATATCACTGAGTAGAATGCATTATATTTAGAACCACTTAAATACTGTTTTGTTCTTGAACAAGTTTCCTTCTACACTTTGGGGAAAAAAAGTCAACTCAGATATAGATTGCCTTCTTTCTTTTGGAATAACTGGAAAATTTTAGGCTTGGATCCTCAAAAATATTTTGGCTCCTAACTTTTCTAAAGATCCGAGCCATTTGTTCTGGGAAGTCAGAAATGGCTGAGCATGAGTGGTACCTGCATTGGTTGCTTAATTCCAACGGGCCATTGAAGCTCAGGTGGACCATGGCTGATTTCACTCTTACGCTTTGGACTGTAGACTTACTCAAACTGCACTGTGCTAATGCACACTGTTTTGGTTGGGGACCTAAAGGAACCCTTTGGAACCTATACACATGCCTGACGCCTGCTCCAGTGCATCAAACCAGCTTTAGTTAAAGCACCCCTGCAGCCATTTTGAAGTGCAGGATGCTGAATACATGAGATGCTGCAAAATCCTTAATTAGAGCAGCTCTTGGGAGCTTCCCTAATTAAAACGCCCCCATCCCAGGGCACATGTAAAGATGCTCTTTATGCCTCTACTACCTTCTCTTTGTCTTGTTAATCAGTGCATGCAAAGGGAACACATTCTAACACTAAATGGCAGCCCTTTCACAGCAGGGAGAGAAAGACATCGAGTGAAATGTTGGAACAGTTTACTGTTCATTTGAGTGGAATAATTTATTAGTATTATTATTAGGATGATGATGATGATGATTCCGTACATATATAGCATCATCATCATTATCATTATGCTGGATCTGACTGAGCTCAGCAAGGCATCTTGTTGTCTTGGACACAGCACAAACACAATTTAAGAGAGAACTCCTGCCCCTGAAGAGTTTACAGCCCAAACAGGCAAAACAGACAAAGGTAATATATTCCAAAAAAGAAGTCTGTATAAGGAGTTGAAAATCGAGTCAAAGGAGAAATAAGGGTAATCCTTCACAGAGCCAGGAATGCAATCCAGAAGTCTTACTGGGTGGCCTGTCAACTAAGGCACTTGCCCTAGCAAAACTCTGCCGGTTCTAAATGAAATTTACACCCATGCAGGAACCATTTTCAAATTTGAATGCTTTTGTTGTGGGCTAGCTGGTGTGGCTCTCATTAAGAGCACAGCTGAAGCTATAGAAGGTGTCATTTGTACCAGTGACGCTCTTGCTTTTTGGATGTATGCATCACAATCAGCCCATGCTGCACGCTTACCCCACAACTTGAATTTGAAAACCAGTGCAATCCATGGACCACTTATCATGGGCTTGTGGATCTTAACTTGGGAAGCACTGACCTAAGACATTGTGTAAGATGCCCTATACATCCCTATACAGTCATTCCAGCTCCACTAGAATTGAATCATGGCACCAGCCCCCACCCCCAGTTCCTGGCTATAATCACCTTCCACGGTTCTGAGTGAAATGGACCAATGATCAGGAGCTGGGTGCAATGTTTCTTTCACAATGCAGATTTGGTGAAACCAAAATGTGTCTTGAGTATGTATCAATATTTCCATGGGGGGTGGGGCGGAAGGAAGAAAAGGGACAGGCTTGAAGTATATGAAACGATCAGTAATAAAACCTTTCTCTTTTCTTTTCACTTTGAAATAAATTAAAGGGCATTGTAAAACAAGAGTTAATGTGTAAAACCATGAAGAAAATTTAAAAGTCCAGAAATGAAAAAGAACGTTGTCAAAATTAGCGGATTAAACCAAACATTTTTTCCAAATTAAAAAAAAAATGCTGATTTTAATATGAGTCCTGATTTTATTTTGTTTTAACTTTTTTCCCAGTCTAAACCTGAAAAAAAAACCATACATTTTAAAAGTGCTACTGTACTGAAAATCTAGTGTTCACCCATTTCTCATATGAACAACTAGATTCATTGTTATTGCTCCACTGATTTTCTTGGTATGGTGCTATAGCAGGTAGAGGGGACAAACACATGCACATTGATTTTACCTCTTTCCCCTACACAAATCCCCTAACCCATGCAGAGCGCTCTCTCAGGCTTCGGAGATGCAGGCCTAGCATAACTCAGTTAACCAAGGACCAGTTCTTTCTAAAGCAGGTATTCTAAGGAAAACTCAATTTATGGGTTTGATGTGAGAAGCTGTAGGCCAAGTTCTCTACCCTTTATTATGCAGAAGGTCAGAGAAGATCATGCACAAGAAAGCTCCTTCTGGCTTTAACACACGAGAGTCCCAAGGATGTACTAAGGTAGGCAGCGTGTAGGTAGCCTATGACATCTCCACTGACGAAAGAATCCTAATTGCATAAATACTTCTATGAGGTAGTCTTCTCACTTTTGTGAGGTAGTCTGGTGTCTCCCAGCACCAGAGCCCTCACATGCCTAGAAAGTTTTATCAGCAGCACAGTGTGTTATTGAAGATAAAGGTTTGACGTGGAGTGAATTCAAGCCTGGCATTAAAAAGAATTTTTCCTAAAGGGTAATTTAATTAATCATTGCCTTTTGTATCCAGTTGTAGACACTGTCAGACTGTTTCTTCATTGGTTGTTCTAAGAATTGTTACCACTTGAGAAACAGAACATAACCAGCAGTCCCTAAAGTCAACTTCCTGAATTTATCCTTAAACTGTATGTGTATTACTGCTTCACAATTCTCATTCAGAGTCCAAGGGCTGATTTTGTACGTTGCTAGAATACACACACCTTTACAGCATGCCAATAAGTTCCTTACTTCAGCTAATCACATTAACAATCTTAGTTGTCAATAATACATTAATATTCACCATTGTTTCTAGAGAATACTTTCCATTAAGTTAAACTAATCATATTACAGTTCATGATGCTCTGACATTTATCTAACTTTCAACATCTGGCATTTTTCTTGTCCTACTTAATTTTTACTCAGCAGTTATAAATTGCCTTATATCATCAGATGTCGATTTATTCATGTACTTCTATTTGTCACGTAAAGATTATGACCAGTATGCATGTTGAAATTATTTTGAAATTACTATAAAAGAAGAGGTAGCTGCAGCAGATGGACACTACATGAAACTTGCTTCTGTCACAAAAAGAATTTATTGGAAGTCTTCCAGTGGGAAAAGAAGTTTCATCGGAAAGTGCCAATCTCATCCAAAATGTCTCATTTGAAGTATCTCAGTTTTACAGGACTGAAATTGATAGCATTTAATGGCAGCAATGAAACTGTTAATTATGTTAAGTATCTACAATCCTTGGAAATACCCTTTGTTTTGAAGAAAAAATCAGGCTCTGGTATTCCTGAAATGAAATACTGCCCAAAATCTCCAATTTGTAGAAGGTCCACATGAACTGAAAGTGAATGAATAAGAAAACAAAATACTCCTACCAGCCCTGAATCACCATAATAAAAGTAGAGTGCATTGTGAGGTCACATGGTCATGTGAGATTAGTTGCACTGTACAGTGAATGATGTTATTCTGAATTTAACCAATCACACTTTTCGACAACAAATTAACATTTTTATCTATGCTTGTGGATATTTGTGTTTATACAGAGGGTATAAAGTAGTTACTACACCAGAAAATTACAAATAGAATCTGTTTTCCTTCTTAGTGGGCATGTCTACATGAGATGCTATTGTGCAGTGGTTACTGTGCATTTTAGCACGTGTATAATCAAGTAATAAATGTGCAGTAACAAGAGTTACTGTGCAGTAGCACCAGCAAACGCCTTTTAAGTGTCGCTACGCACAATACTGCACAGTAGCACATTAGCGCTGTTGGCACTGTGACACACTACTGCACAGTGGTATTCAGCTACTGCACAGTGTCTCATGTAGATGTGCCCGGTTACAAGAGTTTGAAAGAGTGGCAAATTTTCATTTAGATTTCCTAGTTTGTCATTAAAACACTGAAAACTCGTGGACTTCAGTTCAAAATTGGGAAAGGGAAAAGCAGTGTTTTGTGGACATTAGGCCCTGAAAACTATCAAAGATTGTGTAAGTGCAGGTGGAGTTTGTGGCATGAAAGCCATGATGAAGAATCATTCACAAAACCAGGTTTCTGGTGTCCTAAGGTAGTCCTTCGCTGCAGTGCTATTGTGCCAGCCAAACATGCTGCACTGCTTTGCACTGGCTACGTCCTGGACTGAAAGCTATGCTGTTCTTATACGCTGCTGGAGGCAAAATGACAGGCACTGCTGAACGCGTTTTAATTAGCCCACGAGGCAGTGTGCGCTGCTTAGCACAAGGTAATTTTAATTTGCAAAGGTGAGCATTAAAACAATAGGGATTCCAGACGGAAGGTGACCTGTGTAACCTCAGTTCAGCTGCTTTCTGTGCATGTTTTATGATGCAGGCTTTCAGATCAAGATCACACTGCAAGGCAACCTTACTCACCCCTTACAATCCTGGCCTGAAGTGAGATCACTATGACCAGGATATTAAAAGACTTCCATTACCAGCCTCTCCTGAGCCTGTGCCAACAAGGATTTTTTGGGCTTTATACTTTAGTCATGTCCAGGTGAATTTTAACAAGAAGGCCCCTCTGGATGCATCCCCACAAGCAGGAATATATTTTTCCAGGGGGACAAATAGCAGCAGCATGTACTTATATCATTGCTATTTGCCCCCAGGTACGTCCATGCACATGTGCTTTGGTACATGGAAAATTGCCCTGAGTGGGAGAGAGAAGGCTGGGCCAGCACCTGGACTGGCCCCAGAAGCCTTACCTGGGTTTCTGGGGGCCTCCTGGAGCTACAACAGCGATCCTAGTAGACCCGGCCAGTCAGCGGAGCATGGCTCTGGCCAGCCAGGCTACATTTTCTGGGGCACACACTGCAGCCAAGTGGACTGCCCCACTTCTTTTAGATACCAGGTATCTAATTTTGGCTTTTGTGGGCATATCCCCTGGTGTCAACACCCCCACCCCCTTGCTGTGCTGTAAATTAGCAACGTGACTCCTGTGACAAATTGCAATGCAAGTCTCTGCTTCAAAGCACTAAAGTGATAGGCCTTCTCAAGGAAAGAGCTGTAATATATCTGCACGTGCGTGTGCATGTGTATGTTGTAATTGGAAATATGTTTTTTTTTCTCAAACCTTGTTTTCAGAAACAATGGATCTACGTTTGCTGGAATTTTCCATAATTTAGATCAGGCGAATGCAAGCAGTCATCATGGAAAATTCCAACGTGAATGACTAAAGTTTAGTACGTCTGGAAGCAGATAGAAACAGTATCCAATACTGAATACTTTCCTAGTATGTAGTATTTACAAATAAGACTACATGTTCCCTGTAAATAGTGTGTTTGTGATTGTAGATGTATATTCATATGTGTGAAATTTACTTCCAAGCTCCAAGTGTGGAGCCAGGCCTAATACAAAAATATCAGTATTTGACAATTGCTTTGCCTTCACAGTTCTAACTTTCCCCTAAACTTTGATGTGGGATGATAGATTTATTTTTAGAGTAGCTGGTCTCAGAAATAAATTTCTTAAAACAAAACTCATGAAAAAAATTATTATTCAATTCGCTTAAACAATTTGATAAATACAGGGAATGTTTTTTGTTAGGTGTTCTTTTAGCTGAAGTCTACTACATCATTAAATATTATTGAGTTAGGTCTGCCATTTTATTTAAAATTATGTGCCTGGCATTTTAGTATATGGCCATAAATGCTATGAATGTCGGTTATATAAGCATCCATCTTTTTCACTACTGTCTCCCATCAAACATTAATGGTAGGAGCTCTAATCCATTCCACATAGTCCCAGATATCTACATTTGCTGGGAATGGTATTGTAACCGAGCACACTGACAACTCACAGTAAGTAATTACTCTTAGAAATATCTCAGTAAACTCAATTTGCTCCCAGAGGTCTTTTAAATTATATCTCGTTAGAGCGCAATGCTTTTTCAAATGACAAGGTCACACAAAAAAGCAAAACTCTATTTTATCTTTATCAGAGCTTTACCCCCACCAATAAAACTGTTATAATGTATAACTCCAACCAGATAGAGATGTTGTGCTTTACTGCTCAAACCCCGAAAAACCATAAAGCAAGCAGAGTTGTTGTTTACAGTCACAATAAATATGGGATATCATATACCATTCTAGGTGAGGCAAATGTTTCTGCTAATGTAGACTGGGAGTGGGAGGAAAAGAGATTTATTTTATTTGTTTGAAACTGCACTGGTAGGACACTATCTATCCTTTTGTATGTATACAAACAATGACATGGCATTTGGGAAGGATGAACCCCAAAAGATGCTGGCCCCAGTGAAAGCACACTTGACCCCAACATCCCCACAACCAGACTGAGGAAATGACAGCAGGAGGTAGCACTGATTAGTTAGAGGGAGTCTGAGTTCTGCAGTGCTGCTGTTCTGGTGATTTTTTGGCAAGTTTCATTACAGCTGGCATTTTTCTTTTGGCCCCAGCTCCTGAAGTCAAGCACTTATGGAGGAATTTCAGCTTACATTAAAAAAAGAAAAAGAAAAAAAGAAACTGGTAACCCTGCTTGTTTTGCATAAAACTTTGCTTTGCAGAAGAAACTTGAAATGATGACCCAAATGCAAGCTAAAGGATCAGAAATGACAAGCAAAGACCAAGAATTTGATGTTTAAAATAATAACCTATTGATATTTCTGGAGAGCAGGGGCCTGACTCATTTTTTAATGTTTCCATCTGGCCTACCGATTCTGCAACCATCACATAACATATAGCCTGATGACACACAAAGGCAGCCACAGCAATAAGATGTAACAGTAATAGAATAATACTGCCTCATAGATGAGTTTCAGGGGGTGTAAGGATTCCAAAGCCTGGAGCCAAAATTGGGAAGGTATGGAAGTGTATATATAACCTAAAGTAGGGAAATACTTTTATTAACACCAGTGGAACAAATGTAATTGTTTAATCCCCTTCACAGGTCCTGAACAGCTTGTGCCTCCTCCCTTTTTCTCCCCAAGGCTGTAAGCTAGAAGACAGGGGGTTGGTAGAGCTCTGAACCAAAACTGCATACCTGCTGGCCAACATAGCGCAGTGGGCATGGAGGGTGGTATACTTTTGCTTCTCTCATGCAGGCAGGGCAAAGGACTGCTAGAATCCCCCAAGGGTAGTGCTAGGATGCTATAGTTTATGTGCCACCCTTCCTGAGCTAGGACTATGCTTGGTGGTCCAATTCAACTCTTTGCTGACCAAGAGACACTGAAGCTCAGAAAATCCATTCCTTCCTTGTTTCAGGATGGCATTTACCCTGTTTCTAAATCATATCAATTGCACACTGCTTACTCATCTGTGCTGCAGGCACACTGGTGGAAACCATCCGTCCCCTTTCTTTGCTGTATTTTTCCATGTCCTGTCCATTGGCATGTGAAGGAAGGGCAGGGAGGGGAATAAACCCCCTGGGTCCAGTCACCCCTTAAGACAATGATATTATCTGAAATACTATGGGCCAGATTATTACAGGTATTACATGACTAACTCCCATTGATTTCAGTTGGAACTAGGCACCTAAACACAGTAGGACTCAGGATCTACATCCTCTAAAAAATGGCCTTAGACCTGGACTTTAAACTCAAGGAAATCCATAACTTATCTTTTAAAATTTTGGTAGTCTGTGATCCAGATTGGCAGTCAGTCATTTTCAGTTAATTGTTTTATAAAACAAGGGACTGTGAAGTAGGATGAGAGAGACTAAAAGAAGCAGGTCAGATGCAGGAGGGACCTAGTTTTGTTATGTGTGTCTGGCCTGATACCAGACATCCTGACCTATCAGACCTCGGATCATTTAGGATGCTAGAGGAAACTTGGAGAGTCCTTAGAAGCCTGAGTAGGTTTAATGACTGAGGATAATAGTAGCCCCTTCTTTCACTGTACAGGTACTGAAGACTAATCGTTATCTTGCCTTTCCCTTAGAAGTGATGCTTCTTCATGGGTCTTCACATGCAGGTATATACGGTTTGTGGTGCTACAGACTTCTTTGTGGTGCCACAAACTGTACATGGTGAATGTCCAAATGGACCCCATACTACAAATCTGCAGCCTGGAGCACTGGCAAAAAAAACCCCAAAACAAACAAACCATGAAAACACAGAGCAAAAAATGGCACAATGCACACTCAACAAGATTGTGCTGGCATGGCGGAGGTCGGGCCACCCACAGCAATTCTTTAGCTGCTTTAGCTACCAGCCAGGGCTCTGTGCTGCCTGACCTGTGCCCCTGCTGCTCCAGGCCACCAGGTAAGATTGGAGGGGCCACTGGTGCTTCTACCTCTCCCTGACTGAAGAGGCGGGAGGAGCTGGGCAAGGGCAGTTTGCCTGTTGTGGGACAATTTGACCTGCAATTAAGTGCATGTGCAGAAGCATATGTTGCGGCAATTTATGCCGCTGAAAGCGTACACCCCTGTGTGTCTGGCTGTAGTCTCTGTTTCTTTGTTGTGCCATCTCTGAAGGGAAGAAAGCAGTCTGATTTTTTCAAGGAGGTTCTGGATTTTTTTTAAACGCTTTTGTCTTTCCTGTTTCCTTTGAAATTATTTTAAAGTTAAGGCATTTGAAAGATAAAAAATAGCTTATAATTTTTTTTCCCCATACACTGCAATATTCTCCCTTCTGAAAATGAGGTTGGTTAAAAATATGTTGTTAGGTGCATCTTGATTTTTTTTTTAATTATTATTATTTTTCAACTGGCCCACCATATCCAATTTAACATCTGAAATAATATCGAGTATTAGTTTGCTCCATTTCAAAATTCTCATATTTCTACCTCCTCCTTTTTCTCCTCTGGAAAATATATGTAAATAATGGAAGAACAAAGACAAACAAGAGAAAAATGCTTTTAACACTTTTTGGCTGTTTTCTAAGCAGAAAAAGTAGGAAAACAATAAGACTGAATAAAACCCTTTGGTTTTCCTGCCAACCCTGTATTTTAGCACTTTGGGTCAACAGTCAATTTAAAGAAGTGGTACAGAGAGACTCTCTCAAAACAGGACAAAATAAACTCAATTGAAGACAGATAGGTACTCAAGAAATCAGAAATGTGTAAGTAGTTTTGAAAATGTTCAGTTTAGTTTTTTTACTATGGACTTTGTACAAGATGGCTTTGGAAAGACTTTTTTTAAAGCGCTTAATAGATGTTGCAGCAAACTACTATCATTTTTTTTTTTAATTGTGAGAAGGTATCTTTTTAATGAGTAATGCTCTGAAATCCCATTAGAAATTTTTTTATGTTCTTCCAGTTTCTATTGGCTATTGCTGCTTAAGAAAATACAAAAAAGGCCTGCCAACATGGCCAAAAAATAATCTTTATATCAAGAATAGATCCCTCCCAGAAGAACAACTTTCTCTGAAACCTACCAAGTGGAAAATGAGAGACGCTTATTCTGCTGACATGGCATCCCCAGTGCTTACATGTTTGTTACACTTGCTTGCCTCATTTAACCAAAAGAATATGCAAAGGGCAAATATATATTGTGTGGCTTACAAGCGAAGAACAGAAAGCTAAATCTTTCTCCTTTGTGGTATGGATTGCCTTTCACTCTGACATCAGTGGGAACAGAATACAGCTCAACACCAGGCAAAGCCATTAGAAAAATCACGAGTGAAAAAAAAATCATAAAGTAAAGCTAGAATATGAGATTCACATAGGTAAATCAGAAATGACGGGGGGTTCACTCAGAATCACTTTTTCCTCTTCACAGGCAGTTTAAAGTTATTTTACTGATGCAGATTGTGCACGTGCGTGCATGCATGTGCGTGCACACACACATTTTACATATAGCTATAAAGCAATGTCTTTTATATCTGCAGACTTTGATACGTGCAGAGCCAGAGTGAGTGGGAGAGGCATTTTTAATGATGGTGCTGCCTGGCAAAGAATGGTAGCATAGACGGACTCCAAGACACAATTCACTGTGGAGTCATACTGCAAAAGTGAAGGAGTACTTTCTCCCAGAATGCAAAGGGGCAGAGTTGTTATCCCAGATCTTTGGGTGGTACCCTTTGCATATCTCTATTTGGTTCACCCTCTCTACTGGCTCCTGTGATAGAGGCAGGGCTCTACCTCCTTCCTGTTCTTTCCCATTCTTTTCCTGTTAGTTTCTAACAATATACCACACACAATAATCTCACTGAAAAGAAGGTTTGCCAGGTTGCAACGTCAAAGACTTAAGAGTCGGCAAAGGTCAGAATGAAGATTGCCTGTACAAGCTGAATTTAGCTTCCTTGTTTTTATGCATTTTGATACATGATTCCACGATTACATAAATGCAGTCTTTGATCATAACTGTCTTCCTCATTCAGCACGTAGCACAAGCAGTATTCTCTATTCGTGGATAGCTGCTTCATAGTTTGTTCAAATGCTGCATACTGTTCAAATCCTGTTTAGAACGATGATCATCACTGGAGAATCATTTCCTGAGACCATGCCACTAAAAGTTCAAGAAATTGAGACCTATATTCCAAGGGTGTGGCCACATGACCCACTTACACTTACATTGATATAAATGCAGTGTGGACACAAGGGGCCAGATCCTATTTATCTATCACACACTTAAGTACAGGTACGTAGTCATGCAACTGACATTTTTGGCACTTAAGCTACTGTTTGAGATTCATGCCCAGTAAGGCTGCACTCTATCAGGCAGATGCCCAGAAGGGGGAAGGGAAGAGGGGAAACAGAATTGACCAGTTATGTGTGTAAGTCTAGGCAATTCTTGACATTTTAGTGATGAACCACAACTTGTGGGTGTTAGATAAAGGAGTAGGGCCTTCCAAACTTGCAGCCACTCATTCATCAGAGTGGTTAGGGCATTTGTCCAGAGAAACCAGATTCTATGTCCCCCTTGTCCAAGGGGGTTTTGAACCTACTCCTGCCTGCTACCATAGCAGTCTAACCATCATGTCATGGGCTTGACATTCCTCAACACCCTGAGCTGTTTTCTTGAAGCTGTTTCCTTGAGCAGCCACAGTCAGTTAAGAGGAAGTGACAGTGACAAGGTGTGTGTGACTCAGTGGGCACGTTTATACATGCATTAATGAGCTGTTGTTACTGTGCATTAACTTTAGTACCTGTAGTAACAGGTACTAACTATGCACAGTAACTGGAGCTACTGCTCAGTAGCTCTGGCTCACGGATTTCTAGTGATGCTAATGTGTAGTAGACTTGTTCTACTAATTTTGCCACGATGTGCTAATTCTCAGTAAAATTAGTCTACTGTGCCTTTGGCGTCTCACGTAGGCATGGCCAGTGAGATAGATGCTGCTCTGGATGGAAAGTGGCTGTTAATTATAGTCTGGACTCTCGCTCTCAGCAGGACAGACACTTCCTACTGCTGTTCAGCCAATTAATACTAAACATTAGGTGCAGTAGGCCAGTAAGATATCACCTACTATATGCAAAAGCCAACTATTATATTTTACTTTGTACTGTTATCAGTAGCAAAGGACTGACGTAAGGTAGTTTGGGTTGATCAAATTGTAACAACATGTATTCACATACTTACTCATGAACAAAAGTACCAAGTTCAGTGTCACGGTGCGGTCCTGTAGGAGGGCCGTGATCTCCTTGAGGCCCCTTCCTCCGTGCCAAGTCGGCCCAAAGGCACCCTCAGATTCTTGCCCGCCACCTCTTTGATGTTTAGGTAAAGTTGGGAGGCTGCCTCACATCTCCTTGGGCACGGTTAGTTGGGACCTCTGTCTCCATGTTTTCCCGGACCCACCGGAGGTCTCCCTGTATGATGGGTCCTTCCCAGGCACCCTAGCCTTATGGGCTATGCATGGCTCCACCCACCTCTGACACCACACCCCAAGCCTCACAGATGGGATGGATGTTCATCTGTCTCTATAGATACACCGCCTGTCTCTCAGGCCTCCTCTGTACACTCGCCCACTCTCTGGGGCCTCCTGTGCCCACTATGGGCCTTCTCAATCAAACCGCCCACTTCTAGGGCTCTGCGCAGCCGCACTGGGCCTTCTCAGTCTAACCGCCCTCTCTCGGGGCTCTCCTCTAATGTTGCCTCTCTCCTGGGGCTCTTGGCACCCACTCTGGGCCGTCTCTGTAACGTTGCCCCTCTCCTGGGGCTCTCTGTACTGGCACCCCTCTCCTGGGGACCTCTCTATAACACCGCTCCTCTCCTGGGGACCTCTGTGCCCACTCTGGGACTTCTCAGTTATGCCACCTGACTCTCAGGCCCACCTCACTGCTACCCCCTTTTTCCAGGGCTCACCGCACCACTACCCCCTCTCACTGGGGTTTACTGCAGCACTCTGCCCTTCTCCAGGGTTTACCGTAGTACTAGGCCCTTCTTTAGGGGCTTACCACGCCTGCACTGGGCTGCTCAGTAGTACCCCTTCTCTAGGGCTCGCTGGGTCCACAATGGGGCTTCCTAATAATACTGCCCCCTCTCTGGGGCTTGCTGTGCTTCCTCGAATGCCTCTCTCTGGGGCTGGGGTCTAAGCACCCCGTAAGCTGCGCCCTAACTGGCGCTGAGGCCCCCACGCCGCTGTGGGTCCCTATGAGCGTGCTGTGCCCTCACTGGCGCCGGGGTCCTCACACTTCGTTGCAAGTCCCCAATGAGGCCTCCTCCAACCCCTAAGAGCCACCAGTTTAATAAACAAAACAAAACACAAGCCCCTAGGCTACATGATAACTATAAGCCTCCTGGCTATAACCACATTGCTCCGACATGCTCCACATCGCTTAGAGCTGCCTTTTGTTATCTGGCTTAGGCAGTACTGCAGTTCTCGCTGCTTCTCGTCTCATGACTAAAGGAGCTCCTGCCTCTCAGACTGCTGGCAGGGAACTGCTAGCCTGGCCTCAGCCCTGGGCTTTATGAGGGCCAGGCCTTGCCCCTTCCGGTCAGCTGACTTCCTGGTTGCCCCAGGCAACCCACAGCTAAGCTTGTTATTCCCTGCCAGGGCTCTGCCCCTGGCAGTTTCCCCTCTCTAGGAGCAGGGCACCTCCGTGCTTTGTGACATTCAGCTTACTAGAATTTGTGTTTTCATACTATTTACTATTTGACAATATTCAAACAACCAAATATTCTGAGATGCTAACATATCAACCAGTCTTAAAAGTTTCTTGAGTATTCACCTCTATGAATATATGCTCCTCCTTCAAATTAGTGTATTTACTTCTTTCTTTTTCTTTATAGACACATTGCCCTTTAATTTTTTTCTGCCATTTAAAAAGGAAAGAGGAAGAGATGTCATTTATTTAGGATGGGTTAGAAGACAAACCTATAAATTAAGCAACCAAACAGAAGTACAGCTAGGAAATATTGCACAATTAGAAAATTCCATGCACAATTCACAGTCACAACTTTTTTGGCCAAGCGCTTGTGAATATTGATAAATAGAAAATGCATTTGAAGAAAATCAGGAATGATTCACAAAACAGGTAATTTCTAGATCTAGTTGGATATGGTCTTTTGTGTTCCTGTACCTATTTCCTTTTCCATTCCTTTCTTTCTGCTTTATTAAAAAGGCTACTGAGTCTATTTTATACTCAAAGGGAGATATAAAATATATATATTATTTTAGTCATATAAAAACCAGGATACTTTCAGCTAAAATTAAAAATAATGAGTTTTCCATTTTTCAGTGAAAAACTTTAAAAAGATGAGGATAAAAGAAGCTTTTTTAAGATTTTTTTTATTTAGTCACAACATTCCAAGTTTGATGGACAATTTTTGGCCATGTTTATTAATTATGTGTATTAGCCACATTCTGTGCCTGTACTCAGAGATGTGTTTTATTCCATGTTAGTCCTTTGCTGTCTCAGAACTAGATTGTGCCTTTAGAGACCCAAGCATGACAAGAGATACCTTTCTGATGTGAAATGCCTCTTCTGTTACCTCCTTGTTTCTGGAATGGAGTAATGTAATGCTGCAATATTTGTCCCACACAAGGAAAAGATTTGTAATATTAAAAAAGGCACTGCAGTCTCCAGTGGTTGTAAATTGCAGTTAGCAAAGTACAAGTTGAAAGCAAGATGCTATTTTTAACAAGGTATTTGACCATTGGAAAAGATTACCTTGGGATGTTGTGAACTCTCTACCTCATGGAATCCTTAAATCAAGACTGACTATTAAAAAGCAGCTTAACTATAGCTTAACTATAATTTATTGGACTTGATAAAGTAATCATTGAATGATATTGATGTTCTGTACTTTGTCAGGAGATCAGACAAGATGATCATAACGGTTTCTCCTGGGTGTCAAATCTATGGCATTTTGTAATGAGCAGCAGAATTTGACATGGGTTACAACTACAACAAATGGAGGAAAAAGGAAGAACAGCCAAAGGATGGTGATTACTACTCTGCATATAAAAAAAAAAATCACAAAAACATCCTTGAAATCAACCCAAAACTACTTTATTTTGTCCAAAAATTAACCTTTGTTTCAAACCCAAAACTTTGTTTTTGAACCCAAATATTTTTTGCAATATATTTTTGATTTACCATATAATTAAAATAACATCAGTTCACCTGAAATGATTGTTTTCTCCTGATTTCTCAGAGCTTCCAGCAAATTAAAAAATCCATTATTCATATAGCTTTATTCTTGGGTCAGGTCAAGGGTACGTGATTACTCTCGTTCCTTTCTTTTACCAACACTAATCTGTCACTTGCACATACAAGACCTCATATTTACATTGCACTTCTTTTCCTCCTAATTTAAGTCTCACCTTGAAAATAGTCTCTTTGCCTTCAGTGGATATGGCATATTTTCAATCATGTGGTAAAGTGTTAAGGTTTATTATAGATTTTAAAGGCATCTTTTTTCATCAAACTGGTTTTCTACTCTCACATGGACAGACAGATTGTGATTTGCTTTTCACAGGTTGACAAAGTTGAGAGAGGTCACAGGTAGCATACATCCAATTGCATCCCTGTTCATTGGTCAACTGCAGTCTGAGTCCTCATGTTCCTTGGCCTCTATCTCTATTGGCCAAGTGTGATAAGATGCAATAATGCAGAAAAGAGTGCATGCTGGATCTTTTCAGAGAGATTATACCTGCTGCTCCAGGGAGCTTCTCCCATATCTGACACAGAAATTCTTACTGTAGAAATCCATTGCCTTCATATAAGTTTTTCTAGATTTATACCAACATAGCTGAGATCATATTTTGGTCCATAGTCACTGAGAATGGGCTGAGCTTGTTACATTTCTATTGTGGTTATAATCTTTGCTATAACCAAGAATAAGTTATCATATTTTTAATGCCCTGTATAGACCACAGATGATCATAAACTGTTAACGCCCTGATAAACCTAGAGTTTGGCCTTTTGAACATTCTGCAGCTTGACTAGCTGTCCCTTCTACCTCTTCCACACGTATTATATCGAAGGGCCATAAACAGAAAGGAATGAAAATAGCCAAAGAATTAAAGTGCAAGCAACAGAAAAGGTCAAAGTTGTATGCTTTATTATT
>JAGPOW010000229.1:26178967-26199439 GCA_030014935.1 Caiman crocodilus
CCCAAGTGCCATGGAACTGTACCAGATAATCTCATGAGGTCCCTTCCAGCCCCAGCGACACTGATTAGTATCACCTGTTTGTTCCGTCTGTCTTAAAACAGCAACAGAGCTGCATTTAAAAGCCACCAAGAGATTTTTATTGAAATGGCAAATCCTTTATTGGTTTAAAGCTAGTGTAATAAGCTCTAGAACCACCCATTCCCAACACCCATAACCTTTCAATATAGAACATGTTCTTTGAGAGCGTCAACAGTGGTCCAAACACTATGCTTTAATGGTCCCAGAGCGAGTAAAACAACCTATAGGAGTTTTCCCCAGTTGATGCATTTTAGAGTAGCCTGAGGTTTATTCAGGACTCCTGGAAAAAATTGTTCCTCTCTTACTCATGACATTTGAAAGTGGTAGAGGGATGGGGAGTTGCTGCAGGGAGGAGTGGATTTATGGTAAGTTTTATGGATGTACATTTTGGTTGCATGGTTATGGTATGGCCAAGATTCATTAGGTACATACAGTTCTGCAAATGAATGTAATGATAACTGAAGGAATATTTCTGCTACCAGAAATTACTATAACTAGTTTCTACCACATTTTTGAGGCATACCACCGTGTAAGCCAATAAATGTTTATTGAGGAAACTGAACAGTTGTATACTGAAGAGATATGAAAGCCTAGAGACACTTTATTATTTATTGCAGTTCCTGAGTTTATTCACTAAGCTTCCTTGATGATCTTTGGGAGTAAATCATGACAGTCTGAGTCATGCCAAGGTATGCTGCGACTTTCAAGGGCTATGTCATATGAGTAGCTCATATCTAATGAGCTCATTGTTGATTTTAACTGTTATATATCTCACAGTCCCCAGGTCAAAAATGACACCACTTGTCAGAGCTTGTCTTCACAGATGCTCTCTCTTGGCATTTTCCTTATCCATTGTTTTAGAATGATAGAAGGGAGAGCACTTCTCTCTCTCTCTCTCCATATTTGTTGTTTTCTGTGAACAGTGTGCAATATGGACAGTTTTCTGCTTTTGTACACTCAGAGTTTTTCCTTGTTTTTGTTCTCCTCACTGCTGCTAAAATTACCTCCCCCTGGACTGCTCAAAAGTTACAAAGCAATCTCCATACCCATGGTCAAATTCCAAATGCCATTCCTTCAGGATCTTCCTGTAACATCAATTTAACTTACTTGAGATTCTGTTTACAGTAGATAGAAGGAAGAAGAGCTTGTATAGTGGACTGAGCTCCTTGAATATGACCATGTAGGCCCCCTTCTCCCCATTCCTATAGTGCTTGGGTAGTATTGAATGAAAGAACTTCTAAAGTTATGGGACTGCCCACTTTTGGCTCTATCTCTTCTGGGCTAGAAAGAAGGCAGAAAATCATGTGAGAGTTGCAGTTTGCTCATCAAATGGGTTGGAGTGTCTGAGAAGGGGAGATGTTGTGAAGATCTCTAAATGAGAGGTTGCCAAATCGGGGAAATGAGGAGACACAGAATAATATCTCCATTGGAATGAGCAGATATTACTTGCTGGATGCTCCCACTCCACCAGTTGGAAGGAAACACCAAAAAAGAAGAGCTAAGAAGGTAAGTATTCAAGTTGCAGACGATATTAAGAGTATGGAGTATGATGTATGAGAGGGGGGCATTGAGAGTGAGTGTACGGCAAGAGCATGGCTGATATTTGGGGGTTCTAGCCAAAGAAAAGGGGCCAGATGGTGGCCTTGCACTGGAGTATGATTACAGCCAAAGTCTAAGCTCTCATTTGGTGGAACTTGTATAAACATGGACTGCTTGCATCTCCCAGAGTTACTGGTTCAGATTTTCTACAAACTGTACCATAAGGTATTATTTCCTTTTAAGTCTTTTGGGCTGAGGTGTGCTGAAATATGCTGGCTTAGAAAGCCATGACAGCTGAACTCTTCCACAGAAAGGCAGTATAATATTAGGCAGTAGGAGCTTCCTATTCCACCAGCTATTGTGCTCCAGTGCTCTACCTTTGGGAAAAGAGACTGACTCATTCTTGAGGCCCATTCAAGCATTGGCTTCCTTCCTGATGTAGCAGAAATCCTCCTTTGTACATTTCCCTTCTGGACACAGATATAACAGAAGCCCCTTCTAGCCTGAAAACCCCACCCCCCACCTCATCTTGTGCATTTATTTTTCCTTTTAAGTATTGGCAGAGACCTAACTCACTCATTGTATAGGTGTGGCAAGGCTCAGAGTAATCCAGAAAGCTGAACTGGCTTTCTATAGGAGAAACCTAGGAACTACATCTACATATCAATTAAGCTCAGTGTCACTAAAGAAAACAAAAGAACTAAAATATCCACTTCAAAGACTGTAAATTTATCCTGGTGCTAACCTAATTCACTTACGATGCATCCAGATGAGCATGCACGTGCCTTTTGCTGCATCTCAAACCCCTTGGAGATGGATCAAGAGTAATCTGTAGGAATGAAAAAAATGTTCCCTGTGCTGCAAGTTTGGTGACAAGACCTGTCACAGCATGTGGGGACCACTTGCCAAGCCCAGCTGAGTCCTTCTGGCCCTGGGGCCACTCACCCTGCCAAGCTGGGCCAATCCCATGACACACAGTCCCTGCATGCTGTGGGACCAGCCCAGCCAGGCAGCAGCAGACTTAGAGCAGCCTACTCCTACTGCTGCTGCAGAAGGTAAATTATGGGCCCTGCATGGAGGGGCTTTGGCCCTGCAGGTTGCCTGGGACCCTGCGTGGGGGGGGGCTGTGGCCCTCCAGGGGGGAACTGGGGCCCTTCAGAGGGTCAATCCTTGAGCTGTGGGGGAAGGGCTGCACACTGTGGGTGCCATGGGACCCACCCCTCCTGAGCAGCCCCTCACAAGATCCCCCACCAATTTCCCCACACCTGCGCACACACCAACCAACATCCCTCCACAAACAGTCACCAGCCTTCCCCCACACTCCTTTCCACCACCTTCCTGCAAACACCACATCCCCCCACTCTCCTAACATACCCATCATGTGTGAAGAAAAACAAAAGAACACATCAAGATATGTATTTAGAGTATTTAGAGTGTGTTTTATCATAATGATAAAGACATTAGTATGCTTCCAAATTGCTTTAACATTGTGAATATACCAATAAAACATTGTCCAACTGATTGATCCCTCTCTCTATATAGATGTATGTATATATGTGAGTGGTCTTTGGTTTTAATTGTGCAAGAACATGGATTTGGGGGTATTTTTAAAAATGGATTTGGGATGTTCCTGCAGCAGTCCTGCTGGCACAAGGGATAATAACTCCAGGTACCAATTGGCTGGGGCCCAGGACCTCCTGTCTATTTGCTATTTCAAAATAGCATAGGCCCTAAGGTCCACCCAGCTAATGAGTAGCTTAAATTGTATCAGGGATAGTGGGTGAATGTTACAATAAAATACTTGGGACAACTAATGCAAAAAACAGGATGGGAGTGCTGTGTGGGTCAAAGAGTCAAAACATGAAAATAAATGCCCCTGAGGGGGACACTGAGCAGGACCCCCTGAGCTGCACCCATCAGTCCTCAAAGGCATCCAAGGAGCCAATGGATGCCACCCACTGGTGCTCTGCCCAGAAACATGCATGGACACCTGAGCAGAAAGTGGCCCCACAGATACCAATTGCCTGGGCCCCAGGAGCTCCAATTTATTTGTATCTTCCAGAGATAGTGGGCCTTAAGGCCCACCTAGTTACCCAATAGCCCCCACTACTGTGTCGGATCATAGTCTGAAAGATTAAACTAATCTTTTTTGTGTGTGTGTGGGACAACTAAGGAAAAAAAGGGTAGGAGTGACATGGGTTTAAAGGTTCAAAATGTGAAAAGAAGTTCACTGGAGGGGGACACCAAGCAGAGAACTTCAGGCCACACCCACTAGTCCTTAAAGGCATCCAAGGAGCCAGTGGACACTGCCCACTGGTGTTCCACCCAGAGATGTGCACAGACAAGTAAAAGGAAACCAGCCCTGTAGTCTCCAGGCACCTTCCCAGCCAGAGCCTCCTTCCTAGTGAAGTACAGGGCCTAATTGGTGAGGGCCAGGAGGACACTGACCAGGATGTCAGGGACTTCGTGCGGCTGCAGATGGAGTGACCACGGACAAAAAGATGGGCTTTGAAATTTAACTAGAACCTTAAGATGAGGTTCTGGAGGTAGAGGTGGAGTGCCAGCAGCCTGGTGCACTTGATGGTCATGTGCACCAGGGTCTTCCTCTGCCTGCAGAAGGGGCAGGAGACCAGGGTGTCAATGAAGCTTGCTACGTACGTGCCCGTGGCAATAGCTCCATGGAGGAGTCACTAGCTGAACTCCCCAGTGGCTTGTGGGATGTGGGCAGAGTAAAGACTCAGCCACTGGAGAGCCCCAGCCATGCCCTCACCAAGAAGTTTCCACCACTTGATGTCTGGGTGGGACACGAGGACAGCATAATGGATAAGGAAGCGCATGAGCATGTATGCGTGGTGGTGATGGACGGTGGAAAATAAGACCACTCTGGTGTCCTCCAGCCAGCTTAGGTGGTGGAGCAGGGAGAGCTATGAAGCTGGGTGAGGTGCCAGCTCATGACAAACTCCGGTGGGCTGGGAGACAAGGGAGTGAGGGGGGGGGGCCACCACTGTGCAGGACCTGGTCAACAAAGGCAAGGGTGTTGGGAGGTAGGGCAGACTTCACCTCCTGGACCAAACAGTAGGTTGCATGTGTTGAGGGTAGACCCATGCACTGGGCCAGCTCAGTGGGGTCCACCCACTGGACCCTATCATAGTCCAGGACCTCTCCAATATAGGTAACACCAGCCAGGATCAACCTGTCACAACTAGGGTGCCTCTGCCGTTGGCATCTCCAGCTGGGTCTTCTTAGATTCATAGATTATAGAGTCAGAAAGGACTCAATGGATCATCGTGTCTGACTCCCTGCCATGACAGGAAAGTGGACCAAGGTCAGAAGAGCCCAGCCAGGTGACTGCCAAGCCTCCTCTTGAATACCTCCAAGTTAGGTGATAGTACCACCTCTCTTGGAAGCCCAGAGGAGGGGCTCAATGAGCAGGTCAGCACCCTGGGTGACTGTTGCGGGGGACCTTGAGGCAGAGACCAACCTCCAGGCAGGGAGGAGTTCCTTTTAGAAATCTGGCAGCCCTCGCAAGTCCTGCTGGGAGAATCCCTGCAGGCTGAGGAGCTGCCAGTCATATTGGAACCCCCAGAAGTAGCAGAGGAAAGCATGTCCCAGGTGGCCCCATGCTGTGTGGCCACCAACACCATATAGCAGTTGCTGCAGGGCCTGAAGGCTGAATGCCAAGACTTGGCTGTGCAGGCAAACCAGGCCCTGGCCACCACCCCACAAGGGGAGGCTTAGGACCTCTGCAGCAATCCAGTGCTGTCCCAGCCAGAAAAAAACTCCAATGCCTGTCTTAAGTCCTGCCAAGACCTCACAGGGTACAAACAGGGTGTGTAAGTGATGCCTCAGTATGGACAGGACCAGCACTCTCCCATGCAGGGAAAGACATCTTAGGAGCCCCACCCATACCTGAAGCTGCTCCATCACCCTTGCCTCCAGCTGGTGCCAGTTCTCTGGTGGGGAGAGGTCTGTGGGGGACAAGCAGACCCCTAAGTAGAGCAGCAAGCCCACGCTCCAGTGGATCCTGTGGAGTGTGGGTGGGAGTGAGCTCACCTTCTACCCATCACCAACTGCCAGGCCAAAGCTCTTGACCCAGTTGACCTGGGCAGAGGAGGTTGCTGAGTACAATGCCTGGCAGGCCTCCACCTTTGCCAGGTCACTTGAGTCCTGGACCATGAGGCATATGTTGTCATATGCTGACAGGACAAGCTACACTGCCAACTCCTGAAGCATCAACCCCACCACCCATTTCTGAAGAAGAATGAGGAAGGGCTCCAGGGTCAAGGCATACAGCTGGCCTGACAGTGGGCAGTCTTGACACACCCCTCTCCTGAATGGAATGGGCTCTGACAGGGTTCAGTTGAAGTTAACCAAACATTCTGCAAAGGTGTAAAGTACCTGGAGAGCCCACACAAAGCTGGCATGCTAGCTCCAGAAGGAGCTATGCGCACATGTCTAAGACCTTGACACCACTTCTTCAGTCACTGGGTGGACTTCGACTAAAACCTGGAAGTTTCTGGAGGCTTCACCAATCACCATTCACCTTTTCACATATGTTCATCTTAGATTCTGTTACCAGTTGTGTGTTGTCTTTTACATTACAGTCTGTTTTTTCAGTTCTGTGTTGTACCATCTCCACATTCCTAAGACTTCACCTAATTCGCATCACACTTGCTGCCTTTTCAGAAAATGGTTGACACAGTTAAGCTAGTTACTTAGCATAAGCAAATGGATGGCTTAACATAGGAATTCATAAGCAAAATCTTATATATAGGCTATATATCTTCATAGTTTCATAGTTGGTAGGGTCGGAAGGGACCCAGATCATCTAGTCCAACCCCCTGTCATGGGCAGGAAAGGATGCTGGAGTCAAATGATCCCAGCTTGGTAGTGGTCTAGCCTCCTTTTGAAGACTCCCAAGGTAGGGGCAAGCACTACTTTTCTTGGAAGTTGGTTCCAGCTCCTAGCCACCCTGACAGTGAAGTAGTGCCTCCTAATATCTAGCCTGAATCTACTCTCTGTCAACTTATGGCCATTGTTCCTTGTTACCCCTGGTAGTACTCGGGGGAACAGGGACTCCTCTATTGCCTGCTGGTCCCCCTTGGCAAGTTTATAGGCAGCCACTATTTCCCCCTCTCAGCTTTCTTTTGTGAAGGCTGAACAGGTTCAGGTCCCATAGCCTTTACTTGTAGGGCCTGCCCTGCTGCCGCCTAATCAAGTGAATGGCCCTCCTCTGGACCCTCTTGATGCTGTCCACATCCCTCCTAAAGTGTGGTGCCCTGAACGGGATGCAGTACTCCAAGTGTGGCCTGACCAGTGTCGCATAGAGAGGGAGGATCACCTCCTTGGACCTGCTCATGATGCATCTATGGACGCATGACAAAGTACAGTTAGCTTTCCTGACTGCGTCCCCACATTGACGGCCCATATTCATCTTGGAATCAGTAGTGATTCTAAGATCCTTCTCTGCCTCTGTGGTGATGAGAAGGGAGTCCCCATGCCTGTAGGGATGTTGATGGTTCTTCCTGCTCAAGTGCAACACCTTACTTGTCCATATTGAAACCCATCCTATATTCATCCGCCCACCTCTATAACCTGTTGAGATCTAGTTGTAGAGTGTTCCTCTCTTCTAGTGTGCTCAGTTCTCCCCACATCTTAGTGTCATGTGCGAACTTGAACAAGGTGCTTTTCACCCCCTCATCCAAATCACCGATGAAGATATTGAACAGTGTGGGCCTGAGGACTGAGCCCTGGGGAACACCACTGTCCATATCTCTCCAGGCTGAAAATGACCCTTCCGTGACCACTCTCTGGGTGAGGCCTTTCAGCCAATTTGTGACCCATCTGACTGTGTAGGAGTTGACACCACAGACACTTAACTTTTTAATGAGGATGGGGTGAGAGACAGTGTCAAAGGCCTTCCTAAAGTCCAGGAAGGCTATATCCACCGTGACACCTGCATCCAAGGTTTTGTGACCTGGTCATAGAAGGCTACCAGGTTGGTCTGACAGGACCTGCCTTTAAGGAACCCCTGTTGGTTGCCTTTAAGCATAAACTCCACTGCTGGCCCTTCGCAGATATGCTCCTGGACAATTTTCTCAAAGAGCTTCCCCAGGACTGAGGTAAGATTAATGGGCCTGTAGTTTCCTGGGTCCTCTTTCCCCCCTTTTTTGAAAATGGGGACCACGTTGGCCCTTTTCCAGTCATCAGGTACCTCACCAGAGCACCACAAGTGCTCGTAAAGCAAAGCCAGAGGTCCTGCAATGACCTCTGCCAATTCCCTAAGCACTCTGGGGTGGAGATCATCAGGACCTGCTGATCTGAATACATCTAGTTCCTCCAGAAGTTCCCTGACTAGGTCCTCACTGACCCTGGGCCTGGCTGCACCTCCCCTAGGTCCATCTGGTATCCCAGTGGGGGTAGGGGATGTTCCTGTCCCTACTCAGAAAAATGGAAGCAAAGAATCTGTTAAAGAAATTACTTTGTCATCTGGCACTACCACCAAATTACCATTCATGTCCTGCAGAGGCCCCACATTATTTGGTACCTCCTTTTTACCCCCTATGTATTTATAAAAGGACTTCTTGTTATCTTTGATCCGGGTTGCTAGTCCCAGTTCTATCTCTGCCTTAGCCTTCCTAATAGTCCTGCTATAATCTTGAGCCAAGGGGGTATTATCCTTCTTGGTGATGGCCCCTCCCTCCACTGAGTGTACACCTTCTTTTTGGCTTTGAGACGTTCATGGATGCTTTTGGTGAGCCACAGGGGCTTTTGAGCACTCTTGCCCCCTTTGATCCATGTGGGGATTGTCACATTTTGCGCTTGGAGGATCCTCTCCTTAAGAAACGACCACTCTTCTTTGACTCCCAACTCTCCTCCCCTCTGGGACCTCAGTGCCTACCTGCCTAATCTCCTTACCTCATTGAAATATGCCCTCCTGAAGTCCAGGGCTGCTGCCTTGCTGCAGGTCCTTGACACCCTGCAATAGATGATAAATTTCAGTAGGCGTTGGTCACTATTGCCCAGGTGGTAGAGCACCCACAGTCCCCTCACCAAGTCATTGCCTGTGGTCAGGACCAGGTCCAATAAGGCATTTCCCCTGGTGGGACTGTGCACCTCCTGGGTTAGATGGAGGTCCCGTTACTCGGCTAGGAACCTATAGGCTGACTGCTCTTCCCAGAAGATGTCCGGGTAGTTTAGGTCACCCATGATGACCACATCCCTTGACTTAACTGCGTACACGAGCTGACCTGAGAATTTCCAGTCCAGCTCTTCTCCCTGGTTAGGTGGCCTGTAGTACCCCTACCATGATGTCCCTTCCCCACCCCGATCCTCTTGTATTCTGACCCAGAGCACCTCAGTCTGCCTTACCTCAGCTCCAGTGCTGTTTGCAGAGAATATGTATTGCTCTTTGATGTAGAGTGTCATATCCCCACCTTTCCACCCTGTTCTATCCTGCCTGTACAGCCTATAACCCTTGATGTTTACCTCCCAGTCATGCGTTGGATCCCACCAAGTTTTAGTGAACCCCACTATGTCTATGAAACTGCAGGCCTGCCTATAGATCCAGGCATTATGGCTTTGGACCCCTTTCCTTCCCCTGCCAGCACCCTCACAGTGGCAAGGATGCTGTCAAAATCTCCCCAGCGGTCCAAGGCTAACTGTATCTTGCTGGCAGACTGGCAGGTGTAGTAAAAGTGAAGAAATGGAACTAGCTCATTCCTGGGGACCTCTGGGACCGAGAGGTCTGCAGGCTCCATGAAGCCTGCTGGTTTTCAGGCATCCTCTTCCTGGTCCAGGAGGTCAGAGGCCTCCTTCAGCACCATCTGAACCCCCTGGTCCACTAAGACCCTGGACTCTGGTTGGGATTGGGAGATAGCTGAAGTCCCCTTGGACAGGGGTGGGGGTAAGGCTCCTTCACAAACTGTGTAGGGTCCCCAACAAGATCATCCCATTGATTAGGGGACCCCACCACCACCCCTTCTCCCGGTGCAGGACTATAGGGCAGGCTGCAGAATAGGTTTTCCTGGGAGGGGGAGGGAAGAGACCCACCAGGTACTGGGGTGGCTCTGGTATCTGCTTCAGGGTCCTGGGAAAGGGGACCTCCTCTCTCAGGACTTACTGGGGTGAGCCCCAGGGCCTTTGTATCCCCTAGGTCAGGGGAAGGAGGCTTTACCTCCAGGTCTTCCTTTGGGTATGCCTCTTCCATGGCACTCATGGTTTCAAGGTGGTTTCAAGGCCTTGGTCAGCAGAATGAAAGGCTTCTCCCATGGGCTCCTGTACGGGACTATCCAGCAGCCCCACAACCTCCTCCATGGGAATCATCTGTTTGATCTTACCCAGGGATGGGATGTCAGGCACAGCTAGGGAGGCCCCTGAAGGTTGGACTGCTTCTTCCCCACCATGTGGTGGTCTTGGGAGGGGGACAGGAGTTCTCCACATCACAGGGCTCCAGCTGTGCCTGGGCCTTCCTCTTGCCTTTATACCTGGAGATCTGCACCCCCTCAGTCATGGGGTGGTCCTCAGGTGGACAGGCTCCAACAAGAGAAGGTGAGGGCTCGTGGGTGAGGCAGCCACAATATGGGTATGACTAGGAGCAGGGGGGCCCTGATTCCTCTCTTCCCCTGGTTGCTGGTGCCCTCCCTAGGACTCCGCTAAACTTAGTTGCAGGGCAGGGTCCCTTGAGATCATGACTGGGCTCATAGTTGGGGCTGAGATGCCAGGGGGGCCTGAGAGGGGTGAGGAACCTGTTGCAGGGGCACCCCTCTTTCCAGTTGGACTCTCCTCACTTGGCCCATGAGGCACTCATGATGCAAGTGCTCTGGGACATGGCACCTGAGGGAAACACTACAGGTCCCCCACTGGATAGAATATCATCACTAGGGCCCCCTGATAAGGAATTACCAGGCACCCCTCAGCATCCAGCCATGATCTTGCCACCAGCTGGATCATGACCTAGTGATGGAAAGATTGTGTGTGGCAGAGGCCAGGGTCTCTACACCCCAGTGAAAGGGGCACCATCGGGCAGATAACTCTCCCCCAGGGTTTGGAGCTGGGGAGCAGGGCTCAAATGGGTATATAGGGAAGGATGGAGCTGAGGACCACCCTGGTCTCCAGCTCTTCTAGAGGCTCAAGGGGGGCGTATTCACCCTCCACCATGAGTCCCATCTCCACCACCTTTTGTGCAGCGGTCTCCAAGGCAAGGAAAAAGAGTCCCTTGCTATGAAAGCAGGAGGCCACCATGATCTTGGGGGCTCCCACTACCCAAGTCAGGGCCTGTACCCAGGCACTCAAAGTGCAAGTTCTCCCACTTGCACAGGTGGCACTTTACCCTGTGCTTGTGGGTGAGTGCCAGAAAGGGGGCCCTGCTGCCTGAACTGGAAGGGCCAGCGGTGGAGGGTCAAGGCCCCTTGGCTTTGGGGCTCCCTGCAGTTGCCTGTGCATAGCTGTGGTTCTCCCGCCACTGGGGGCCACGTTGGTGGGGCCTGATCTAGGGACAGGCTGAGTGGGTGTGCTGACTGATGTAGTGCACCTGGCCCCTCAGGCACTGGTGGTCTAGGCTTCGGGGCAGGGCCCTTGTCCTTCCCTCCCCCAGCTGCAGAGGAGGCTGAATAGGATCTCTTAACACTGCCCTTTCCATTGGTTCCCAGTGATGGGAGAGGGGGCTTGGGAACCCATCTGGGGGGTGAGGCTGACCAAAGGTGACTCCCTGGCCCTGTTGGAGTGGCCAGTGGAGGTTGCAGGTTTCCCAACCCCTGGAGGAAGTTGTTTGGCCTCTGCTTCATGCCGGAGCATGCATCCCCTTAGGGTCCTGGCTGAGATCCACCTCCAGAGTGGCAGCTGCAGGAAGGGGAGGAGCAGTCAATTGACACCTCCCCAGGCTGTCCCCTGACTGCAGCTTGGCAGCGAGCTGGGCAGCAGACTGGGATGGGGTGAAGAAGCTGGGGTGTGGTGCAATACAGTGGACCCCTCCCTGAGGGGGGTAGTACTGTGCAGCAGATGACTGCCCCACCCTGGGGAGGGGGTGCAACAACAGCAATAGCAGCAGCTGCCACCCAAGGCAGGAAAGGAGTGAGGCCAACTTACTCCAAAAGCTCTGAGATGAGGCCAGCAGCTAATACTAGCAAGAGGCAGGAGAGGGCCTGGCCATTTTCTCCCCAGAAGCTCCTGAGACCAAGCTTGCAGCAACCAGCCACATCAGCAGCAACCTGGGACAGGAAGGAGGGTGGCCAACTTCCTCCTAAAACCTCCTAAGAGTGAGTAGCCCTACACTGGTTGCCAGGGCAACTTTTTGTATGAATGGGGCTAGGACAGGGCAGCTTTTTATACTGCTGGGAACAGCACAGGTGCTGGCCCCAGGCTTTAGCTCCCCTGGCTGCAGATCCAGGAGGAGCCAGGTAGGGTTATTTTACCCCAAGTGGCACAATTTGCTCCACAACTAAGTGAATGTACACTAAGGCAAAAAGCCCCGGCTCAAATTTGCACCACTTCTATTTGAACTGCTGCAAGCACATGTGTTTGCATGTGTGGACATGCCCTTATTGTCCCCAGTAAACTTGGATCCTCAGTACCTCACACTGCATTTTTATATATTTCTCACAGTGCATTTCTAGATGTCATTTGTATCTTCTTTACCACGGCATTTTGCATTTTATATTTTATACTTTTAAGCCCTTAAGGAATGTACTCCCTGTAAAGTGGAGTTATACCTTGGGCCATTGTTAAAAACTGCATTGAGATTGTAATTGTAAAGTGATAAAATTTGCTATATTGAGCGGTCCCTGCAAGTATGAATGACAAACTAGGTAACTCTGGCTGTTAATTGACAATAACCTAGCCAGAGGAACTTACTATAACAAAACTCTACAAGCTAATCAAGCCAAGAAACTGATTCCTGGAACTAAGCAGCCCCCCCTCTCCCCACCCCTGCCCTCGACTATTCTTGTAATCTCTAACAATACAGCCATTAAATCAATAAGTCAAGGGGAGACTCCTGAAATTTCAGGTACCAGCAGGCAGAGACCCCTGTGACTAACAGCTGTCATGTACTACTCAAAACCCACGTGGAACAGCAACCTCCGGATTGGATAGCCAAGGTGATGCTGGGAGATCACGCAATTCTGCTAGAAAGGGAAGCAGTGAATTGGGACCTTCAGTGGCACTCTCTCATCCAGCACCTGACCTACCAAGACAGCAGGCAACCCCCTTCTGGAAAAGACATTACCTTGAAGGAAGCTGACCATCAACAGCAAACTTCAGGGGCTCGGCTAGGTAGATATACTGACACCAGTGCTCTCACAATCACTACAGCAGCTACTATACACTATACTACATGGATTTAAATGACATGGGTTTGAATGAGTGGGTGCATGTGTGTGTGTGTGTGCGCGCTAAGGTGACCAGTACCACCCAGAACTCAAAGTTTCCATTTTACTGATAACTTCACATACCGTTCAATAAAGTAGAATGTATTATGATCCTGTGAGTTGGTCCTTTGTAGCCAACACTGGTACCTTCAGCAGAGATGTCCATTCAGGTCCTGCAGGGAAAGTTCTGTTCTGTGGCTTCTGTTAATTTTAAGAGCTGGAATGAAGCATTCAACTGTCTGCAGACTTAGGACCAGCCTGTAGCTGTACTGATCCAGAAAAAAAGTCATGGCTCTGTCCCTGTTCCTGCCCCACTCTAAGGAATAAAGAGACTCCACTTCATTTTGGGGGAAGAAGCTCACTATCCACCCCATGGCTCAACAATCTCTACTGGTTACTGAATGATATCAAGCTCCTCCTCCTAAGGTCTTGTCCTTTGTGCCTCCTCCTCATATACTTCCTGATGTGTGTATGGTGGGGGGTGGGAGGAGTCAGGCAGTAGGGTGAGTGGGTGCATCCAGCAAGTAAGATCCACTCATTCCAGTACAAGGAAGCTACCATATTAGAAGCTCTAACTTGACTAAGCAAGGAACTAATGGGGAACCTTCTTCCGTGCCCTGATTGCATATGCATGTGGCAGGATACACTCTTGTGTTAACCTAACTCTCTACATATAGTGCTGGATCCTTGGCTACTGTACGTCGGTATAGCTTGCCTGGTTTCAGTGGAGGAAAACTGCTTTCCCCCTTAAAGCTCTGGCCTAAAATCCCAAGTAGGGAGTTTGAGAGAAATACCTTTCTGCCGCTGTGAACCTGGACAATGTAGGGAAAACAGTCAAATGCTGGCAGAATTTTCCATCTCATTTTAAACCCTTTTGCCATCTCCTCCCTCTTTAACAAATTCCTGCCTTACATTAGGTTGTGCAGCTGCATACATAATAGGTTTTTAAGTGAATTGTCTCAGCTTCTTTAAATTCAAGAGAGTCAGGCTTGAGCCACATTTCAGTAAAAGGTTTGAGGTTAATTCTTATTTTATCCAAATGCTTTCTCCCATCTCTAATTTGAACCTAGAAAAATACTCAACACTGCATTTTTGCTGACTCCTGGCTTTATTTTTCTTGCTTGCTGGGTTGCTTTGGAAATAGTTAGCTGCTCCCTGCTGAAGACTGAAGTGCAAAAAAAAAAAAAGTCAGACTTTGCAATTTTTTGTTGCTCTTGTTCAGGATTTTCTCTTTACCATCACAAGAAATGCAAGCCGCTGTAATGAAACTCTTCTTCATAATGAAAACAGGAGATTTGGAAAACTGGAGGCGATATGGTGATAGTCTTTATTTTTCCTAGTCATCTATGTGGCTGTTTCCGGTTCTCTATAGAAATCTTTTGGTACTATGTTCAGTGGAATTCTATTCCTAGACATGTAGCCCTGCACATATGGATGATTGCGTGAAACTGCATAGTTGCACAAATTCAGCATGCACAGGAGAAGCCATAGCATATATACGCGTACTGATGGACATGTAGAAGCCTTAGACACTTGAAAATTCAGTTGGCCAAACCCCCAAAATACCAGACGTGGGCTAAGGAACAGAAAAGGGTTATGTGTGTACAGGAGGTATATGTTCTACTTTTGCCCCTGTAGCTCAGTGACTAGGGTACTCACCTGGCAAGCCAAATCACCTGGATCGTAGGCCTCCCTCCCTCAGGTTCTACTTCAGGGAGGGCAACTGCCTCGGTTTTTTTTCCAGACAATAGCCATCTCACTAAGGCACATGCCTTCTCTCCCTTCTCCTACCTGTGCATATTTCAAATATGCCTCCCTCCCATGACTGCCCAGGAGGCCGGCTTCAAAAGGAACACTGGAAAAGAAGGGGTTGGAATGGCAAAGCTGCAGTGTAACAATTCGAGCGCTGCTCTAAGAAGTGAGAGAGACCCAGGCTCTGGGTGAGGATTGGTCTAGAAGCCTGCTCCTCTCTCCTCCGAGGTCAGTTGCTTAGTTCTTTGAGGGAAAGATAAGATGTCTGCCCCTCATGCCCCTCACCCACCGAATAAGACCCTCCCTTGACAGTGGGCACACCGACATGAGACACTACTGTGCAGTGGTTACTGTGCATGTATTTAAGACTTGCATACACTAGTAATAAATAAATGCACGGTAACTGGAGTTACTGTACGCCAGTGCTGGTGAATTTCTTTTAAGTGACACTGCACATAAGTACTACTGCATAGTAGCTTAATAATACTGCACAGTAGCATATCAGTACTGCCCATGCTGTGATGTGCTACTACACAGTATTATTAGGCTACTGCATAATCAGTGTCTTAGATGAACCCACTTTGAAATTGGTGCTGTCTCTAATGCAGCAGTGCAAAAGGCCAAAGCGTTCTGTCCCTGCCCTGCGGCATGCCTCATCTGGTTTGTAATTGTTCAAGAATTGCCGGTATTTTCTCCTTGCTGCACAAGTTAATGCTGCCTGTTCCAGGCGCTCTTCTGCTTTTCATGCCACTAAGCTCGATTGCCCTGGAATATCATAAGATTATAAACTATTTTGCAAGATGGTTAAGCCATAACATCAGAATATGGGAGCTAGAAATTACCAGGGTCCTTTCACACTTTTCAGGGTTACTGGACAGGTGAAGTTAGATGTTACTATGCTACACACTTGTCTTATTCTAGGGTGAGCTGGGGGCACTATATGCTTGTGAATTAAGCTGTCTCTGGTAATGAGTTCACAGCAGTTCTTAGATAGGCTGATCTGAGCACAGCAAAATGAGGCTGAATATATATTACTTATGTATTTAGACTGATAAATGCAAATATCTGAGGCATATTTTCTGTGAAGGGAAATTGCATTATGCTGATTCAAAGTGGAATTTATTTTCTCCCTTTTGTATTAAAAAACTAATTTAGTAACTCCCAGCTTGGGCTTAAGTTCATACTTACAGGGCTGATTTCATATATGATAGCCCAGAATTCACAGTTCCTATAAAAATCCCTGCTATGGTCAATCACCAGTATAAGCCCCCTCTTTTTGACTGAGAAGTTCCTATTTTTCTTTTAATTAAAATTGCTTGAGGGCAAGTAGGACTTAAACTGTTTGCATAGAAAAATGCTTCTCTAAGAAACCTATTAGGAGATATGGCTAGAGAGCAACAGAAACCCTGCAAAATAAATGAAAGTTTAATTTTTTTTTTCAGGTTGTGGTGAGTGACGCTTGGGATAACTTAGTTCTGTTTGTAATTTCCAGGCACAAAATGTTACCTTCTGCTTAGTTATCCCCAGTGGAGCATGGGCAGGTGGGGAAAAAAGGGAGTCACTGATCAATATAATGGTGGAAGGAGCTGATTGGTGTGGCGTTTTCCGACTGTGTGTTTTCATGTTTAATCTATACAGTGTGAATACAAGCCAACTCTAAGAAACATGACTAATGACTATAACTATGTCTTTATTATGATCAGCCTGATGGCATGGCTTTCAGCATTAGAAGGCAGTTAATTATCTTGTGTATTGCCAAGTACCTTACTGTGCATTTTACCTCTGCCACAGGAACACTTAAGTGTAGACATTTCCTCCCGTGTCTCTAATGGAGTGTGCTGCTCCATGCTGAAAACTGCCCTTGCACACAGGAGCTTCTATGAGCCAGCCAAGCAAAGAGTCAACTGTTGCAACATTTTAGGCCCCTGGAGGGGTAGAAAGACTTGACATAACCTTAATGAAATGCTTGGCAATGCCCAAGAAATTATGTTAAGAACTGACAGGCAGGCAAGAGTCAGCAGTCTCTGGCCACTTTCATGTGTCAGTAAATTCCAGAAGTATTGGGACCAGATCCTAAATTTCTAATGACCTTGCAGTCCCCATGCCAAGAAAAGGATGGGCAACCACTGCCCCTCCTTGACAATAGCAGTGCATGGTTCTTTATAAATTGGCCTTTAAATAGATGCTGTCAGTGTATCAGCCTCTTCAGAGGTGGCATGGTGATTAAACTGAGATTCTGTATTTAAAAATCCCCAACACATTTTTCCCCCTAATCTCCCAAATACCAACTGGTTTCATCGCTAATGCAAAAAATCATCCTGGCTTTTTTAAAAACCTTGCTATGCATCCTTAATAGTAAAGTCCTACAAAAATATACAAATGACAGCATAGGTTCAAAATTTTATCCTCCCTTTGAAATGCTGTGGCCAGATAATAGCTTTATACTGTACTTAGGCTTAAAAGTAAAGCCTTAAATTAGACATCAGACCATAACATTACAGTGACCAGACATAAGGATTAGATGTCTGGAGAATTTAATGCAAAAACTCTGATGAGCTTATGTAAATACTGATGAGCTGTTTTCACTGACTAGCTGCAGAATGATGGCAAGGCCAAGCACAAGCTTTCTTAGGGAGAGCCAGTCTTAGGGGGTGATAGCCCAGGGCGCTGTGGTCAGAGGAGCACCAAACATGTCCACACACACACACACCCACCCCCAGCAGCCCATACTCACAGCAGCGTTCTCTCTCTGGCCATCCTCACCTGCCATCCCTGCCCCAGGCAGGAGGAGTAGTGCCCAGCCCAGCTAATCCTCTACCTGCAGATGCTGTTCAGGAGGAGCCGGGCCAGACACGTGTGTGCTAGGTGATGCCCGCTCCACTCCACCCTCCTTGCTCCTGCACAGCAGCAGCAGTGCCTGCCAACCTACTTGCCTGGCATGCTATGCCATTCCACCTTCCTACCAGACTGCACCCTGCACCTCTGCCCACCTGTCTCTGCCTGCAGTAGCACTGCTGACTTGGGGGCAATGAAAGGCACCAAAATACAAGTTCACTCAGAATGCCATTTTCCCTAAGGCTAGTTCTGTTCTCAGGAAAATCTGAAACTTTGACTATCACTTCAGCATGATTCCTTCTCAGAGCTGATCGCCAGAAACAGCTGCAAGTAGCACATCCCCTGCCCAGCACTACATGAAAGTAAGCAGGCCACGTTTAAGAATGTGGATGGAAAGAGAAAGTCCTGCATCATTAAAGCCATGAGATTATCCCCAGTTTTTCCATGAAGGACTAAAACACACTGCACCGATCTCTGTGTACTCCCCATGTTTCCCACCCCACCTCCCTTCTGTAGAGTTTGGGAGGAGTGGACTCATGTGCTGTGCCTTATACTTTCATCCCTGGTTTGCCAGAGGTTTTAATGACTATTGACAACAGGAAACAAAGCAATGATGGAGCTGCAACTTGCCCTGTGGCGAAACCAGATAAGTTCACTTTCACTTTGGATGAGATTCAGAAAGCTTCCCATTTATGTTAATACCATCTAGTTAGATGTTATCTCTTTGGAAAATGCCATTCAATATAAATACAACTAAATGATTTGTTTTTTAATAAAAACTAGTCGTTTGTGTGCTGAGTTATACAAATGAGTGTTTAGTTTACAGCACAGATAAGCAGTCAGAGCAGATTTAGGTGCACATCTACATGTAGACATGCTAATGCATGTTAAGGCACACATTAAATTTAGGCTCGTATAGCTAAGTTGCATTAGCCCACATGTATCTACGCTAATGTGCATTAACACAGTATATGCCCATTAATGTACGCTGCATTAATGCACATTATGTGTCTACACATGGGTTAATGCAACAACTATGCCAGCTTAAATTTGGTATTTGCTTTAAGTGGGTAGCAAATTAAGGCAGCATTAACCTAAAATCACCATTTAAGATGCATTAAGGATGTGGACATGTGCTCTTAATGTGCCTTAAAAATGGTGATTTTAGGCTAATCCCACTTAAAAGGGTCAAATATAGACAAAACCTTTGTACCTTAGAATCATAGAAGTTGGGTCGGAAGGGACCTTGTAGATCTTCAGGTCTGACCCCCTTCCTGGGCAGGAAGAAAACTGGACTCAAATGACCCCAGCCAGGTAGGCATCAAGCCGCTTCTTAAAGACCCCCGGGGTAGGAGCCAGCACCACTTCCCTTGGGAGTTGATTCCAGATCCTAGCTGCCCTGACAGTGAAGTAGTTTCTATGGATGTCTAATTTAAACCTACTCTCCAACAACTTGTGGCTGTTATTCCTTGTTATCCCAGTGGGTACTGCGGGAAACAAAGTCTCCCCCAAACCCTTCTGGTCCCCCAGCCTAGTGAGTTTATAGACGGTCATCAGGTCCCCCCTCAGCCTTCTCTTGTGAAGACTGAACAGGTTCAGGTCTTGACACTCTTGGCTTTAAGCTTCCTAGGGTCTTGTGGGCTCATTTGCCCACAGCCCCTCAGTAGATCTGTCTCTTGTGTTCTTGCAGTCTGGGTTGCTTTGACATACATTTTGCTGTGTGTTTCTCAAGTCTCTATGTTTTGCATCTCCAGGTGTGTCATAGATGGACTTCAGAAAGTAACCTCGTTTTAGCCATCTATTGGTGGCTGCTTTTACAATAGGAAAGGGAATCTTCATAATATGATTGTCTAACCCTCTTGGCATTTTATTTTTACTTCCCCAGCTGCTAATCAGTCTTACTGTTTATAGCAGATGGCACAAACTCATCAGTTTCATGGTCATCTCATAGCTGTCTATTAGCAGCCATGAAATTGACAAGGTTTTACCAGGGGCTATTAGCGGACTAATTGAGTAGCAGCCATCAATTTCAGGACTCAAACTAGCATAAGGGAACCTTTTAAATGGTGCCTAATACAATTTAAAAGGGCCAAATACATGACTATTCTGCTGAAAGAGTAAAATGCAGCAACAAAGACTCTACTAAAAAAAACACTTGTAAGAGCCTTCAGCAGGAAAAAAAAAGAAGAAGATAAGGACTGAGATTCCAATCTTCTTTAAATGATAGTTCTGTGCCAACAATGCTGAAAGCTAACTGAGTGTGTAAACTGCAATGCCATTTCACAGTTGCGAAGGAGTTTGCATCAACAGATCCCAACACAGAAGTTAAAGCGGTGTGGAGCTTCATAAGTCCTCTCTTCCAGGAGAGGGTCAGGGTCATAAACATGCCTACTATTGCTAATGGCTGCCCTGTGCCTTCCCTTCTCAGGACAACAATACCTACTTCTTGCACAACTCAGAGGCTTAATGAATTGGAGCTCTTAGTCTTGGACAGATGATGAGTTGGAACATAATGACAAAAGCTTTTTGCTGTTCTTCCTATAGAAGAAAGTTTAGCCTTGCTGTATGAATATAGCAGTACAAATTTAAGCCCTTCCTATGAGTGCAGAAACATGCAGAGTTCACTGGAAACTTTTATCTAGAAAATGTGTTTGATCACTTTCAGTCCATTTCAGGACCTAGACAGCTGCCTTTGAACTCTGAGCCAATGTCCAGCATAGCTTAATTCTCTCCAATTATAGTGACACAGGGTGAATCTACACATGCAATTAATGTGACATGAAAAACTGCACTAGGTAACCTTAAGAAAATGGCTCCCAGGTGCAGCGTCTACATGTGCATCCAAGAGGGCCACAATTTGAGCCACAATGGAGTAATCCCAGGTTGGCAGGGGGCAAGGAGG
>JAGPOW010000229.1:26207995-26229938 GCA_030014935.1 Caiman crocodilus
TGAACCACTAAGAACTATATAAAAAGTTGGCTGGTGATACCATCACCTGTCAATAAAGAGCCGGCCTTCAGAAGACAATGTAGGTGATTTGGACCTCAAACGAATCAAGGTATTCAATGTGTACACTGAATTCGGTACCTCGGCTCCAGAGAGAGACAGAAGTTCAGATTTCTGTGTTTAGTGTTTCTTTCTTGTTTGCTGCTTCCAGATGATCGTAGGCTCTCTGAAGTTCCCTTGGCTTTTCAACCAGTTATTTCCAGCTTCTCTGCATAGAAAGCTGAGTCACCTATGTCTGAATCACTCTTTATATGTGCATACGGCTTAACATTAATTGTGCAGAGATTGTAGGTGCCTAAACCTGTTTATCTGGACCACCAACCTGAGGCCAGGTACCTAAGCTTTACACATGGCTGAAATGAAGGTGTATTACTGACTCATCTGTGTCTGGCCCTTGGTGACTTGATGGCTGTCATACTGCAAATCAGTTACAGAAATGGGAATGCAAACCAGGAGACCGGTGTTTCGCTTACCTGGTCTAACCAGAGGACAGCACTATTTTCAAACAATGGTTTTCTCTCTGTTTTGAAGCAGAATACCTAAGCCAGTTATTGGCTCCATTGTAGGGAGAGTGCTGGGGACAGTAGCTGGAGAATGCTGCAGAATGTAGTGTGTGGATCTGTAGAAGTCCCTTGACTGGGAGCTGTTCATGTTTCCATAGCAGCCCTGAGTCTGGATGATGCAGAAATTGCACAAAACTCTCTCTCTTTCCTCCAGCAGTGAACAAACGGTACATACAACTGCTAGAACTGAGCAACTATAACAAAAAAAGTCAACTGTTAGAAAAGTGACCACACAAGTCATCTGGGTGTTTCTTCAGCAGCTAGTTTCCCCGTACATTTATTCATTTGCAGACCTGGAGACAAGAATTGGATACCTTTTACTCTTGTTTTGTAAAACCTTTCCCCAGGAGCAAGTCAGCTGAAGTACATCAGTTCACTTGTCAAATATAGCACTAGTTACTGATACAGGGCTGTCAGAATCGAGCCCTAAACACTTAGGTCAGACTGGCAAGGAAACTGAGAACATTTGCCTCCCTCTGTAGTGTAAGTCAAGGTACTTTTCTTTGACTCTTCTGAGACTATATTAACCATCTCCTTCCTTGTCTTCATAGTAATACAGCATTGGCAGTGCTGTTGTGTCCCCTGCTTTTACCTATAGCAGGTTCCTGGTGTTTTTCGGATATTGTTCCTGGTAATTGAGGGTGAGAGTTTGAAGTAGATATTTGGGTAATTCAGTGAGTTATTGGTTCCCTCCAAATGCAGGGGCCTTTACTCAGTAAGCCAGGAAGACATCTGTAGTTCCATGTTCCTAAATGTCAGCCCTGGAAATTCAGTATGATACAGGAATTTACTGGCTGGCATAGCTTTGCAGGGCTGGAATAGGTGAACATGTTGTCTACAGGGGAAACTGAAAAAAGACCCTGCAGATGGCATATTGCTGCTATGTATGTTGTTATAATTTACCCTTCCTTGGGCACATCTATGTGTGATGCTACACTGTCGTAGCAATGAGCTATGGCTATGTAGTGTCTGCGGTCACAAACTGTGACGCAGCACATCTATCCCCATAGCAATGTGCTCGCTTATTACAGCACTTTGATATGGTGACATAGCAACTAAAAATAACCATGCATGTCACACACAGCACAGTACAGGCTGTTACTGCACCTAAAGGAAGTACTAAATGATGGTGCAGTAACAAAAGTGCCATAGGGACACATGTAGATGCGCCCCTGCAATCACTTACATTGCTTACAATGTAGTTTTGATTTGAACAGAGGCCCTGTCTGAAAACCCTTCCTCATATTATTTCCTTTGAGGAAGGTCTGTTCAGGCAAGATCAGATTTGCAAGCTCAGGTCTTACATTTAAGCCAGATGCCCAGACACTACTATTGTGCTATACTAGATTCATGGTTAATATTCCTGTCTGCACTACAGGCCTTTGACACACAAACCACGTTAGTCCATTTCACATACTGTTGCCAATAACAAGCTCAGAAGAACCAGATCCCAGTAGCTTGATACGTGAAGCCCAGGAATACTTTGATTATCACCACTTATACAGACAGCACATCTGACAGCATCATGATGATGTTTTCAGCTGTCATCTATCGCAGCCACAGTATGGAAGCCACAGAAGGGACATATGCTAAATATGTGCTATCAACACGTCAATTTCTGAGGAGCAATACTTTGTGATAAATATATATTTATGATATAATCGGACTGTCTGGAAAACGTCTTCCTCATCTCATGACAGAGAAGCAGGTCTTCACATGTATATTAATTCTAGATAAGAAAGATTCACAATAGAAGTAAAAGACAGGGTTGGGTGTGAACATTTTCAGCATCAATTGTATGCCTCAGTGAACACTCACATGATAAATGGCATAGCCCTGTGGCTCTACTACTAGACCTTGTCTTACTAGAAAATCATTGTGGCTGTAGTTCAATGTCCTGATGGATTAACTTTTTAAATTTCCAATTAAAAATGCTGGCCAGTGGGATGGGAAGTCAAAGTTGTACCAGGCAGTATTTCAACTTGGGAAGCCTGATACATATCATTGTCATGCTTCATTCTCTGGAACAGAATGTTCCAGAGAGTGATTTATTTCAAGTCTGTTCTAACGACAGTAATTGAGCATTTTTTGTATATACAATTACAGACCTCCAGTAGTTAAAGCATTCCTAATTTTTTTATTAGTGGTCATAGATTTGGACTATCCTATTGATCTGAGATCTGGCTAGGTGGCTTGGTTTGCATGGAGTAGGTGTTTAATTCTTTCTAAAAATTCTGGCCCTTTTAAAAGCATGTCAAACTTGGTATCCAAAATCACTATCTGTTTTTGAAAACAAAGGCTGAAGTCTGTTTGTTTAGGGTTTAGGATCCACCTATCAGATTCATCTTGTTTTTTTCTAATCAAGGACCAATATAGAAATAGCACTGAGACGTGCTGTAATGGGGCCCCTACTCCATTACTGAGGAGGAGAGAGTCAGAGAACCGCAGGCTGACTCCAATACTCTGTAAGGATCACTGGGTGGTAAGGGGATCTGAGAGAAGCAATGGCCCACCCCTGGTGCAGGAACTTCAGTCATAGCCTGGAATATAGAGGCTGCAGGGCCCCAAGTCATGATTGACAGGTGTGATGGAGAAAAGGCCAGTCAGGTGACCCAAGGGTCTGTGTTTAAGAGCTTTATAAGGCTAGAGCCCTTAGTGAGGCCTTGGTCTAGCCCTTGCCAGGCTTGGGGAAAGGATATTCAGACCACAGGGGCTAAAGGAAGACTGACAGTGATCTGGCAGAAAAGCTAAGAAGTTTGTGTTGTACCTTTATGTATATTAGTGTGTAACACTAGAGGACATGGTTGTGGCTGTGGGATGGTGGAGGCCTTGGGGGGCACCTGGGGAGGTGCTCCCAATGCATCAGGGAATTGAGACTGGTTAAAGACTATAAACTGGGAGAGGGGCCTGCAGCCCTAAGGAGTGAGAGAGAGGGGGCCCAAAGTCCAAGAGGGTCAAGAGAAAGGGTTTGAGCTCCCCCCCCACCCCTGCATTTAGGCAAAGATGTAAGGATCAGGGCAGATCAGCAACCTGACAATGATCTGGACGAAGCAGGCTTCAAAGGCCTAACTTCTATTTCTGAAAATAGCCTTCTAATATAGAGAAAAACTCGAACACCAAAGACATGGCAGGTGAGAAACAGACTCCAGTTCTAGGAAACCAGAGCAGAGATACTGTATGAGCACCAGAGGGTACTATGGACACCTCTGGAAGATACTAGATGGTTAAATATGCATTGCATTGAGTACTGTTAAGTTTGAACTGTTTCTAAGAAGTCCTTGAGTCAACAGGATAGCTTCTTTGGCACCGACTTCTAGTTTATTTTGATAAGCCATTGCTTGGTTGCAAAGATAAAATATGGGAATAGAAACTCCCTACAGAAGCAATCCTAGTGCCACTTCTACTGGTATTTTACTCTTTGACTCAGTTGTTAGAGGAACGTAAGGGCAACTGACTTTATTCCATTTCATAGCTTCAGAAAATCTGCAGAAGAACTTGTAACAACAATTAAATACCTGTTTAATTTAGGTGCCTGTATTGGAGGTTGTAATGGAGCCTCTAACTGATCACTGAAGCAGAGAAGGAGCCAGGGAGCAGCACGCTGGCTTCATCCCTCTAGAGTAACTGATGGAGCAGAGGACCCTCTAATAAAAGGGCCACATGCCCCAGGTGTGGCCAGCACAGTGCAGCTAGTGATTGACAGGCCTGGGGCAGAAGTAATGGGTCAGGTGACCCACAGAAGGGATCAGAAGCCTTATAAAATCATGACTGTGGCTGAGACTGGGAGAAGAGGGGCCTTACTGACCAAGAAGGAAAAACTCCAGTCTGTAGGCAGATGCAGGAAAGGCCCCATACCACTAGGCATCAGAGATATGTGCTTTGTGGTATGGCTCATTGCCATGGTGTGATGTTGATCCAGGGCTGAGACAACCTTTTGTTTTGGCACAGATACTCATATTTTTCATTTATGTTGAAGATGAATTGGAGGACTAGAGTGTGGCTCTAGGGAAGGAGGAGACCACCAAAAAGGGTGCTAAGGACACCCCAGGTCCTAAACCCTTCAAAGGGGGGAGTGCTCCTATCAGCAGAAGGACTATGGTGTGGGATTGAGAAGACTGAGGGAACAAGCCCAGAGCCCATGAAGGGCAAGGCTGGAGTTTGAGAGCATAGGGTCCTGGGGCAGTGGACCTCAGGCAGAGGGGCCCAGCTGGAGTAAGATAGGCCATGGCCAAGGGGCCTCAGCCCAGACAAGTACCAAAGAGCTAAAAGGAAACCCCCCTGCTGTCTAGAGGAAGCCTCCCTGTCCAATTATAACAACAAGGTGTGGCAGAAAAGACAATAGGGTGGGACCCTGAAAGTCCAGAGGGGGCAAGCAAGGCAGGATCCAGACAGCTACTCAGGAATGACTTTGCTAAACAAGGACTGGGTGTGTTACAGGTGTCCTGGATACTGTGTATGAAAAGTGATCAGTTTTTGACCTCATTTTGATCCCATTGAAGAAGTGTGGATTTTGCTTATCAGATTAATGCCAAAAGCACTTTGGACAATCCAAATGTTGGGTAACTCCAATGAGGTCAATAAGCTGCAAAGACAGGTAAAACAGCTTGAGGTCAGATCATTTTACATCAGTTAGGAAGCTACACTAGGGACAGACATTCAAAAAGCCTGAGCCTGAATTGATTCAATCTTTGTAAGGTTAGTCTAACCTGGCTAAGCTAAATCAGTTTGCAGCAGTACAAGCATCCTAGAAATGCAGGCACATGCCTGCAGTGGCTCGGGGTAGAAGCCAGGGGGCACTAGAGAATCCCTCCCTTTTCTTCCACAATGCTGAAGTGAACGGGGGTGTGGCCAGGCCCTGGCACGATGCTCTGATTAGGGAGAGGTTCCCCCCTCCTTGATAACAGAGCATTTATCACCCCATCAGAAAACAAAGCCCCTCTCATTATTTTAAGCTCTCATTAGTTCAAGCTTAAACAACTTGGTTCAAAGAACGAACAGGGGACATCACCAGCTTTACGTTGATTAACTCTAAAGATTACACCCACCCTGTCAAGGTGACTGAGTCTGGTCTGCATGGAAGTCTGGCCTGTACTATCAGGGCTCCACTGCTCCTGGAGTCTACATGGAAACCAGCTCCCGCAGTACAGGAAGAGGGTGCTGGGAAATGGAATCCACTACAGGCCTGATTTGACCTGTGAGCTGGATTTGCCTGCCCCTGCCTCAAACCAACACCGCTATATATAACACCCCCAAAACAAAGAGCACTTTGGCAATCCTATTCCATCCTCAAGTTCCCGAAAAAAACATTAATACAAAAAGCAGGTTGATTCTCCTTATCCTTGCCATTTCGTGTGACTTAGGTTTAGGGATAAAATGAATGCAAGTTACTCAAGTAGGCATATTAACAGTTTTTCAGGGAATTGAACAAAGTAGAATAGGATTTGACCTGGAGATTTAGAAATCTAACCATTACTTACACGCTTAATAATTGGAATGGTGTGCGGTCCCTAACTACTATTTTGTTGTTGTTGTTGTTAAAAATTATGATTTGAGAAGTTATATAGTCCTTACATAGTATACCTCTCCTGTTGGGTCTTCCTTCTATCCCTGCAACTTGAAAGTGTTATTGGGCATTTTGTATTATAGGATGTTTGTGGTGGGTTAATGAGAGGTGAAAGTAAGCTGTCTCTTCTGCCATCACCCCTTTCATACATATATCACCGGATTCCTAAAAATGGATAACAGAAAGATGTGTTTTTGAAAGTCACAGCAAATCAATGGCACCCCTTTCCATGTGAATTGTGCTGTGAGCAATTCCTAAGTTAATTAGATACACTGCTGCATGAGAGTAAGTTTTCACACATACTTTGCTCTGGTGGACAAGAAAATGAAGATGCTTATTTCAAACAATTCTTTCAGCTGTTATTGAAGAATTGATAGTGATGACTGATGCCACTGTTGTCACATTGCTAAATGAGCAGAGAACACCTGGCCAAGGAAGTCATCAGCTCAGAAATCATGAAGGTGCACTGAGAGGAAGATCTTCTAAATCATCCCCCCAACTTATAAAACAGAATCCGTGTAGCTAAAGATTTGGAAAGGACACTTTGGAAGAGTTCAAATGTTACCAGGAATTTAGATACATATTGATATACTTCCGGTGAGCTACATCTAGTTCGTTTGTGACCAGGAGCTGGAAACCTCCATAGAGGTACTGAGGGCAGCCATGTTCTATAGATTTTGTTTACACATCCTTTCAAAGGAGTTCTTTGTGGTATTAAAAACTAGTCTGAGGAGGAAGCATCTAAACATGTGGTTGAGTAATGTAGGGTTTTACCTCCTGCTTGTGGATGGCATGTTAAAGCTGTTTTAGTCCACTACTGCTTCTGGGATGATGCTTTTCGCACATTAGCTTAATCAATACAGGGTGCACCTATACAGGTGTAGTCTATTTTACTGCCTATTAAAGTGGTGTGTAAAAAAAGTGCCATTAAGCTAATACACAGTAAAATAGGCTACTGCACATTAAGTGTCACCTAAAAACCACATGCTTGCGCTACTGTGCATTAGGACAGCCTAATGTGCATTAATTTAGTGCCTGATATTGGAGGACACTTTTATACATGCTCTGGGAGTTGGGGAAGGTGGTGCTTTAATTAAAGTGGCTGTGAGAGCCACTCTTATTAAAGCAATGCCATATTTCATGTATCAGTGTCCTCATGCTTAAAAAATGGCAGCGGGGGCACTTGAACTAAAGTTTGCTCGACAAACTTGAGTTCAAGCATCCCTGTCACCATTGTTAGGCATGAGAATGCTGATGCACAAGACACAGGAGGCTTCTGGAGTGTGGTAATTGCCACGCTTCAGCAGGCTTGATTAGCCAAGTTTGCTCCAATGCATTGGATTTCCAGCACTTCAGAGCAGCCTCTACGCTTGTGTGTAGGTGCCCAGAGGTACTAAATTGAATGTGCATTCAAAAAAGTATATTAATGCATGGGTAGATGCAACCAAAGATTCATTTTCATGGATCCAGATGTCAGGGGTGCAGTTCCCACAAAGGATCTAGTCAGGGAAACTGGTATTGTTCCATTTGGGGTCAATAGCATTTGAAACCCTTAAACCCCCCCCCACAAAACACCATTCAATAGCAGTGGAAGAGACCCATCTAAATCATGCCTGTACCGTTATCCAAGTCCCACAGAAAAAAAAATGGCACTTGGCAGCAATGCAGCCCTTAGTTGAAAACAATTTATTAAATATTTATTCATTGCATCTTATTTGTCACAACAAATAAGGAAAGCAAACTAAAGAAATAAGCTAAGCTGAACAAAGTGAAATCAGTTCTTGGCTAACAGCTCCAAGCTCACTGCCTAAGGCAGCATGCTGCTGATGGATAATATGCTGATGCTAATAAAAAGACACATTTTTGTTCCCATTATGTATTCTGCTTACTCAATAAATTAGCAGTCTCCCTATTATCTTTCAACTTGCACTGTAGATTCCACATAGCTGCACCCGTGTTATCCCACTGGGCCAGATTCTGATACCGTACTAGATTGCTGTATTCCTTTAGCCGACATGCTGAAAGTGATTAAGAAAAATAAGGTTTATGGGCCTGAACTGGAAAGCACAAAGCTTTCCTTTGGGGGCTTTGGATCAAGCCCCATTGTCTGATATAGAAAATTCTGGCAAAATTATGAGGACCATGAGGTGAGGGAGAGGTACAGGGAACTGCTTGCATACTAAATCTGATACAGTAGATACTAAATGAATCAATCACCCACTAAATATATATATATATATATATATATATATATATCTCACCTACTGAAGCAGATATATTCCAGAATGAATCACGTTAGTCAACTGCTGAGTCAGATATGTCACCCAGCAGGTCAGATATATCACCTACTAATTCAGATACATTGCCTACTAAATGAGATAGATCAGCTATTAAACTAAATGCATCACCCTTTGAACCATCTATATTAGCAACTGGATCTAATATGCAGTACACTCAATCAAAGTTACCACCTACTGATTCAGATATATCATTTACTGAAACATATCTGTATATAGTCTATTTCTCACCACAATACATAATAAGGTAAAGCTTGATATAATGTGCCTACCTGGAAATGAACTCATTGCTCTGCTACAGCCATTAATGGAAAATATATCACCTTTGAAACATCACCTTTCTGGGGACACACTAATCATGTGATGGGGGTGAAATCACTGTCAGAAAATGTTATGGTCTGCAGTAGCTGCAGAGTAATAATGATTTTTCATAGCTGGTCATTAGACTTCTTACACAGGAGAAGGGTTCCAAGGCTTCAAGCAACTGGAACAAGGGATTCATCACCAGTAGAAATAAGGAAATGGAAAAATCAACTTAAGCTCTTGACAGCATGAGGAAGAGTGAAAGATGGACCCATCACCCCTTTTCCAACACCTTTTTTCTTTTCTGGAAATCTATGAGAACTTAAGAAAAAGTCCCAGGAACTCAAACCGAATAATGGATTCCATCACTACTGTAAAGTCACAGGGCCTGATTTAGGCCTAAAGGAAAGCATATGGGAGGCCAATGGAGTGACATGTACTTAAAGTAACAATAGAATGGTTAGTTTTTACAGGAAGGCATGTGCTATAATTTCGTGCTCAATCAAGGCCCACCACTGGAATTTAGATGAGACTTCATTTCCTAATCATCAAACTAATATAGCCTCATAAACCATGTCCACAGGAACATGGACATTTGGTTCCCCAGAGACAACTAGTAGCTGCACACTTTATGCCACATTAGTTTTCCCCAGGGGAACACCTGTGCCACCTTCTGCTGCTGCTAGTTGTCCCCGGGGAATGCCTGTGCCATGTGCTCCCTGGCACGTGGCAGGATACCCTAGGTAGGATGGCCCCAGCAGCTTTTCCTGGGGTCCTGGGAGCCTGCTGGATCTGCAGCAGCAGTGATCCTGCCACTTGGAGCCTGGCCAGCAGCCAAAGCATGGCTCCAGCCAGCCAGGCTCTGGTTTTGAGCAGTGTGTGCTGCCCCCTCATGTGCTACTCTGCTGCTGCTTTTTTTTTTAATGGATTTCAAAAAAAAACCCCCACACTGCTTCCTTCAGCATGGCTGTGCTCATCTGGACACATACATACAGCACAGTTAATTCTCTTATTACTGCTAATAACTTTTTTAATGATGGGGATTATTTAGCTGGCTTGCTCACAAATCATATCATGCCATGTTCTCTTCTGGACAGTGAATCTGCACTAAAGGAATTGCTTCACCTTGCCATTATTTATGAAAAGCAAAAAGGATTGTTTCTGGATTTTGACTATCATCAATATACTATCGCTTCTGAATCCTTAGGTCTGTGGACACTACTTCCATGAAAAGCCCTGGATATGAGACGTGGACCCTCTGATCAGATATGCAGTATATCTTGGAGTATCTCTGAGCACATACTGAGAGTATTGTTAGACATTATAATTTGCAATGCTAACTCTAAGGAATCTTAGGCAGTATTAAAGTTAGCATGTGATGTCAGCTGTTGCCCATTAAGAATTAATACCCTCTCTAGTATGCACAGCTCTGACTTGCTGACAGAGGGGTGGTAAGTGCAATGGCTAGGAGCTGCCAGCTCTTTCCCATGGCCACCTGGGGCTCCACCTCTCTGGCTGTCCAGTAGCTCCCTGCCTACAGCTGCCATGCTCTCCCCAGCTCTTTGTCAATAAAGTTCTGGATGATAGAGTCTCCGCATGGAGTGGTGGCTGAGAGCGGTGGATCTTGGGGTACTGAGGGACTGCAAATTGCTGATATTGGCTCTGTGAATGAGACTGACATCACTGCAACATGAGTTGCCTAACACCAGCTGGAGATAACCTTTGTTCAAAGAAGCATTACTTTGAGGTGCTGGGAGAGCACTTCACTCAGCATTTCCCACCTTAACTTGTGGACACTCCCATCTTAGGAGCATTTAACACATGGCAAAGATAATAGCTAGCAGGACCCTGTAAGTGTTCCCAAAATATAGAACCCAAGAGCAGCTTTGGGACCTATGCTCAGTGTTACTCTCAGGCTGATACTTCATGTTATTTCTGGGCTTTAGTGTAAGCATTTCTTCAGCTTTTACATGGTTTGAGACCAGTGGATTTGCACCTGCATAAAACCATGATTTCTTGTTAGTGAATCATGTTAGTGGACAATGATCTTATCTCTTTCTTCTAGGCAAGACAGCGGTGGGTTAAAATTCATTAGGGCTGTGGGCACACAGAGAATCAGAGTTCCCCCCCGCACATACACACCCCATTATAAACATGAATGTATCAAAAAACATTAATAAATAGATGGGTTAAATATTTACGTGGTGCATTAATAAATAAAACACAACATGTGATGTTGAAATGAACAACATGCAATGTTGCCACACACAAACCGGAATGAAACAACTGCCTTAGGAAAATGACTCAGATGCATGGGACCACCATAAATATATAATAAGATAAAAGGAAAGATGTTTTAGTTTCATGGTCATGTAGACTCTTGTTTGACTATTTTTTTTCAATACAGATTTTACATTGTATGTACACTACGGTAAACTATTACAAGAAAAAATACAGGTCAGACTTGTGGCCTCAGGTATGAGTTTAAGAATACTGTTCGTATTTCTTGCAATTAAAATAAAGCAGCAGGCCCACACAATACAGCTGAATGTTTTGGGTTTTTTAAATCTTTCCTGAAACGTTAAACATGCACTAAACTTCATATACTATAAAGCTCTCTCTTTTATATACCCATTACACCTTTGTTTTAGTACTACCATTGAATAATTATGTAACTAAAATGTATAGCTATATTCATATATACATACTTATTAGGGCTGTGCAAAGCTTCACTCACTGATTAGATTTGGTGGAGATTTGGCCTGATTTGGTGGCCAAACCTTCAAATCCGAACTGAATTGGGAGACGCTTTAATCTCTCCGAACTGAATTGGAACCCTCCAAATCAATCTGGAAAAATTTAGAGAGATTTGATGATTCAGACATAGACACAGCTTTAAATGTTTTTTCTACATACCTCAACATACCAGGTGGCTCGTGAAGGCTGAGATGGTGGGGTGGATGGAGCATCCCACAGGAGCATGAAGGGGTCTCCAGCGTGCTTTGCGGTATTTCACTGGACTAAGGGGAAAATCGTACTAGATAAGGTTCAGTATGGGCATGGTGGGAATGGCCGTCTTCCTACTGCTGATGTTGAGCTGTTGCATGATCAGTTAGAAAATATATACTTTTATAAATCAGCAGGACCAGATGCACTTCGCCCAAGAGTGCTGAAGGAGGTGGCCAAAATCATTGTGGGACCTCTGCAAAACTCTTCCAAAACTTGTGGCACTTGCGGGAGGTCCCTGAAGGCTGGAAGAAGGCTGATATTGTGCCCATCTTCAAGAAGGGGTGGGGAGAGGACCAACTATAGGCCAATTAGTCTAACTTCTATCCCAGGGAAAACCCTGTAAGAATTCATCAAGGAGTCTGTGTGTGATACGCTTGTAGAAGATTCTGAATGACATCCAGCATGGCTTTTTCACAGGCAGGTCTTGTCTTGCCAATCTCAACTCCTTCTATGACCAGGTAATTCACCACATGGATAAGAGAGAGGAGGTTGACATTGTATACCAAGGGCATTTGTAGACGGCACATTAAAGCAGGTTTAAAGTAGGTTAAACGTCTTCTGCACCACTTTAATGGCATTGCTGTTTGCACATTTGACAACATATTGCGCCTTAATTCCAGCTACTGTTGCACTTTCAGCAGTGTAATGCATCGTGAATGATTTTGGGATGCAGCAAATTACTTTGGGGTACTGCAGAGTAAAAGACCTCTGAGGAGTTTTACTTTCTAAAACTTACAGCTGCAGAGGGAATCACTGGGCCCTGTGCAGCTCAGGGGCTGTGCAGGAAGACCCTGCAAGCAGCCTGGCAGCAGCCTGGGAAGGCAGGCTCCACAGAAGAAAAAAAAAGAGCAGCAAGCCTGATCTTTTTTCTCTCCCCCCTACCATTCCCCCTCCCCCCAAGCCTGCCTGCCTCCCTTAGCTGTGTGGGGACCCAGTGCTTTCCACCCTGGCTGCAGTGTCCCCTGGGATTGCCCAAGCCAGGTGCCTGTGGGCAGCTGCTGCCTGGAGTGGGGAGGCAGAGGGGGCACACCGCTGCCATGGAGGGAAGCACCAACTCCCCCCAACCCCCTGCTGCCCACCAGCAGCTCGCTTTCCACTCCCCACTGCTGGAGAGGCAGGTTAGGATCAGGCTGCGACATGGGTGTACACAAAACAAGGGTTTATTTCATCCTAATTTGAAGCATGTTTTTAAAAAAATGACCACTTCAATTAAGGGAGAATTAAACCCCCATGTCATGTACAACCCCCCACTAGACTTCCAAAAGGTCTTTGATCTGGTATCCCATAATGTTCTCATGTAAAAACTGGAGGATTGAGGGAATAACTGCTTGACATTCAGGTGGGTAGGAAGCTTGCTGTGGGGTAGGACCCTGGATTTCTAATGAACTGTGCTTTCTAATGAACTGTGATCTGTGTCATCCTGGCAAAAAGTGGCCAGTGGTGTCCCACAGGGTTCCATGCTTGGGCTAGTGCTTTTCAACATCTTTATCAATGTTTTGGATATGGGAGTGAAGAGCTTACTGGCCAGGTTCATGGACAACACCAAGTTATGGTGGGGTGAGGTCACACTTGAAAATAGGCTGCAGATACAGGCAAACTTAGGCTGGCAAGTTGGGTGAATTGGAACCAGATGAAGTTCAATATTGAGAAATTTAAAGTGCTCCATTTGGGGGTGAACAATCCCCAAGATACTTACGGGCTCAGTGGCACCAAACTTATTAACACCACAACTGAAAGGGACCTAAGGGGAATAATAGACCATTGTATAAACATGAGCTGTCAGTGGCATGCTGTAGCCAGCCGGGCATGTATCAACTGGTGCATCTCAACCAAAACCAAGGAAGTGATTCTTCTGCTTTACTCAGCATTGCTGAGACTGCAGCTGGAGTACGACATCCAGTTCTTGGCATCGCATTTCAAGAAGGACATGGAAAAATTTGAGAGAGTCCAGAGAAGAGTCACCCGTATGATCAGAGACTTGCAAGACAAGCCAAATGAGGAAAGGCTGAGGGACTTGGGTCTCTTCTGCCTAAAAATAAAGGCTGAGAGGGGACTGGTAGCAGCTTACCACTGACTGTAATAGGGGAATTACCAAGGGCTCAGTAAACAACAGTTTACCAGGGCACCCTTGGGGAAAACCAGGAGTAATGGCCACAAAGTGGTGGAAAGCCATTTCAGGCTTAACACTAGGAAAAACTCCTTCACAGTCAGGGTGTCCAGACTATGGAATAAACTCCCTCCAGAGGTGGTGCAATCAGCTACCCTTGAAATCTTCAAGCGGAGACTGGTTGGTTACCTCACTGGGGTCACCTGAACCCAGTTGTCCTTCCTGCTTAGTGCAGGGAGCTGGACCCAATGATCTTGTGAGGTCCCTTCCAGCCCCTAAATCTATGAATCTTTCTGTGCAAGGGAGATCCAGGTCCCCTGACCTGTCAAGTGTCTGCCTTAGCCACTCAACCATTTGAAATAAATCCTCATTTTCTTGCTTAGTATGGGTGTCTATGTAGTTATACATGCAGGGATTTCCTAGCAGCCTAAGTGCCCCCAAATCCCTGCACACAGCCAGGAAAAAGCATAATATCACTAGTTGATAACCAAATCTGTGCACATGGAAGGCAGCAGAATGCCACCTACCAGCAGCTCCTACTAGCAGCAATGGAAGCAGATGGATCGTAGGGCCTTTTAAAAATCTGCTCACTTTATTCAGGTCTCTAATTAGTAGCTGAGTTTCTTGGAAAATCCACTCCAGGCTGCTTGGTTTAATTTTACTGATTCACTTCCTTTTAGTGAGTCAATATTTTCTTTTATTTTAGTTTTCATCTTTTGTATTTTATATTCTGCATATTAATTTTTCACATGCATTCCGGAGAAGAGAAGCACTTTGGTTTACACAGAGATTTACTCATTAAGTCTTTCTAAAACACACTGTAATGGATATACACACACAATAAAGTACCTGAATGCCAAACAGGAAAGAGAGTGCATTGGAAGATGGAAAAATATTATTGTGACTAGTGTCCTTGTTTCATTCACTTCTGCTTTTAATTACTATGCAGGAGTGCACTTGTACACCTCGTAGGGATATAATTGCTCTTATTTTTCTAAAACTGAAGCTCTTGTAAAAACAAACATAAAAGCATGCCTGCTTTTTTTATTGCATCTTCCATTCCCTGTTGGGGGAGGGAAATGTATACCAACAACAAAGATTGCATGGCTAAATTTTTAAATAATATATCTTCCCAGGCAAGCATTTGGGCAATGCATTTACTATTATGGGCTGAAGGATAATTCCTGTTATATAATGCTCCATTTCCATTTGCTCCTACCTTTGCCAAGATTCTACCATCATTATGTGCTGTGGTTGACATTTTATTAACCCATGTAACCATGTAGGTCAGGGACAGAAGAGAGACATGACTGATGGGATCTCACGGAAACAGGTTACAATTCAGTTTAGCATACTCAGGAGAGAGGGGTGAGGGCTATATTAAGGACAAGGGGAACATTGAGCATCTAAAGGGGATATCGGGGTATCAGGGAAAGGTTGAGAAGACACTGGGAAGGCAGGCAAGAAGTGGGAAAAAGACACACCAAGCCAAACAGGAGTGAGAAATTGGGTGGGAACTCTGAAGGCAGCTGTGGATAGAAGGCATAGGAATTGAGGTGAGAATCTTGAGAAGAGTGGAATAGGGGGAAAGAAGGTCCTGCAGGCCCTTATCTCTGGGTGCTGTGCCTCTCTATGGGGTATAGCAAATTCTGGGCACTGTGCCTGTGAAAGAAACCAAAACAGGAGACCACTGCCAGTCTCCCACTGCACCTACTTCATCACGTACGTTTCCTCCTTGAGAGGATACCCCACCACCATCACAGACTTCTGGAACCATGACCTGGAAGCCACTCACTCTGGGTGGGTTGCAGTAAGTGGAGGTCACCCAGTTTAAGTTCTCCATCATACCTTGCCTCTTCTTGAGGAAATGCAACCTCACCCATGGTCTCAGGTCCCTCTACTTCTGAATATACTCTTCCATTTGCCCATGATCCAACACAGAGAAGACCTATTTCTTCAATTCTCTCCATAGGCAGTCACACTCAAGGGAGGGGGTGTCAAGGAGCCCCTCCCTGGCTAGCTCCCCCACATACTGCATCATAATCTCATTTATGGTCTGCAACTCATTAAAAAAGTTTGGCTGGCACATTCTGCTTGTTTCTCCCCTGAGCCAGATTGACTGCCTCCATGGTGGCACCAGCTTTACCAGTAATGGGCAGCCTGCATGCAATTTTTTTTCAGGGGAGTCAGAAAGCAAGGGCAGTCTCTGCATCTGATGATGGCTGGATGTTCTCTACCTGTAGATGGCCAAATCCAAAATGGTTGAGGGAAGGGAGTGTTACCCACATTAAAAGTGGTCTTGTGAGTAGATTAATACCAAAGAGAGCTTGTTTGACCACCGATCTCATGTTCCAAGTATCTCAAGCTATCTTTGCATATCTTTTTGGCCACTGACCAGCACCGGTGCACTGAAGGCTCCTCCAGATACAATACCTACTCCAGCCGTCCAAGTCATAAGAATCTAGTAGCAACATTGTGTACATAAAGTTTCTGATGCCATGTAAATCTTCAGCTATGGTGTCAGGAGCTGATCCTTCTGCTCCAGACAGGCACCTTAAAAGATAAATGTTAGCTAAAGCCATTTTGCACAGCACTGAGGAAGTGTCAAAAGTACTTCCCAAGATGTCTGCTTGATTGGAGGCACTGGCTGTCAAAGACACCAGAAGTGTCTGAAAACTGTCTGAAATTTTGGATGCACAAAAGTTTCTTCATCAGCTAACTGAACCTTTCATGGCTAGCTACTTTCATCTTTGTCTTTATTTTAAGACAGCAGGGGAAATATCCTAAGCACAATTTAACTGTCTACATGCCATGATTACATCTGCAATTGTGGATCAACTACGTAATATCTAATCCTCTGGTCAGCAGTACTCAGTGAAAATTCAGACACAAGCAAAGTAATTCTCCAGTTCTGACTGTCATATACTATATAAGCTCTTTTTCTCCATTTTTCCTCTTTAAATAAAGGATCAAACCAGCTACTTTGAACTGAATGCATGGTACAATAAAATTGTAAACAATGCAGAAAAATCCATGGTTAGGGCCATGGTTAGGCTGCATTTCAGTGTGAAGTTTAAAGATAATTGGTTCAGAGCAATAAGTGTTCAGTTACTGTAAGGGGTTGCTTTTTGTTATAGTTTATTTGTTAGCATGTCATAGATGGGCACAATATATGTTGCATTAGATTTCCATCTTGCAGTGCATGACTGCTGAAGGTCATGGATAGATATGTGCAAATTGTAGATCTTTCTCTTGACTGGAAATTCCAAAAACTTAAAAAAAAAATATTCTGTTTTGTCAAAATGAAATGTTTCATTCAAGATATAAAAACACACTCAAAATGCTTCCCTGATTTTTTGTCTTTTTCACAACTGGCATAATTTGATTTGAAATTGCTTTCAAATCTTCAGTTTTTGTCAGAAAAAAATCTTTCTTCAAAAATGTTATACAGCTTCCATCATGGGAAAGGAAGTTCCAGATCTTTGGCCTTGCTCCAGCCATTTTAGGTTACTATCATGTTATATATGTTTGATTAGGCTGACAATTTTCTCTCCTCAGAAATCCTGGAGTGATAGGGAGTTGATGGATTTAAGTCAGGTGCTGCCTACCGCTCTGAAGCCCAGCAGGTTCTGGCTCATTTAGGGTTGTGGCTAGACTGCTGTTGAATGTTGAGACTCACCAGATGGTGCGGCTGTTCACTTAGGGCCATTGTAGCTATGTTTGATTTAGATCAGGTATATTCTAGTTGTTATGTGTGACCAGGCCAAAAACAATTCAGCTGTAACAAAACCACTCCAGCTTTAACACTGCATCATCCAAGTTTAAAGTTGGAGTGGTTTTGCTCCCAGCATTCACACACAACAATTAGACCTTACCCAGATGCTGCCCTTCTGAAATGTTCTCCTTCTGAAAGACTTCCAGACATATCCTAATATGCAACAGTCTCTCACTCTGAATGTAGTGTGTAGAACACTGTGCTGAAATACAAATGTTATCTAAGATACACTCTTCTGGGTATCACACCCAGCCTGAATGTTGATTATATTTCAAAAAGTATATAAGATCCAACATAAACCCATTACTCTAATGAAATTAATGAAAACTTATTATAATCATAACTTACCTATGTAATTAGTTATCTAAGTGGGAGATGCAAGGTGCTGAACAGCTTAAAAAACCTGTCCCATTGTTTTACTTCTAAAGTATCCTCTCAGTGGCCCTTCTTGTTTTTATGGACTATAGAGTTTGTTTTTTCCAGGCAATTTTTACATTTTTTAAAAAATTTTCTCATAAATAATATTGGCCTCTTGAAAAAAAAGGCCAAACTGAAAATCTGTGTTCTGTAAAACTTTTCAGGTTTGGGCTTTCATTTGCATTTTAAAAAATAGATTTTCGACCCAAATTAATATTAACAATAGAAAAAAAAGAAAGAAATATCAACTCTAATTACACAGCTCTGATTGCAACCTGCATCATATCAAGGAAATGTACAACTTTTTTTAAAGGAAATGGCAGACAAGATGCAGAGTAGCCAAAATACCTTTCTTCAACACCAGATTCGTGTTGTTATGCCTAGTGCTTAGATTGTGTCTAAGGCTACCCCAATGAACCCAGCCTGTAAGTGGGTACCCTGATCTTGGTTGAAGAGACAAGAGCCGCTTCCTTGTGTGCTGCTGGACTTCATACAGTGGGTTTTCTTATCCATACTACCCCAATGGTCTGGTAGAGTCAAAAGGGCCTTTGGCTGTGATTTGAATCAAGGAAGATGTTGTGTCCTGAGATCTTGCCTGTCCTTTGCTGCTGTTTTTCCCCAACACTTTCTTTTCTCCCTCCTCTCTCTCCCATTGCTCTAATTCATTCTCTCAGGCCCATACCATGTTTTCTTACCCCTTTTTCTACCTTTTCTTTTTTATTGTTAATGTTTCCTTCTCCTCTCTTCTTTTTAGCAAATGTATGTCTTACTCAGCTTTTTCTACCTCTAGCCAAACCTAACCTGCATCCCTGATCCCTTGGCCCATGATCCCCATCTCACTTTCTAACACCCTATTCCTTGCCATTTAATTTACACTATCTGCCCTTTAGTTCCTCAGTTTCACCATCTTCCTCTGCCTATGAGTCCTTCCCTTCATTCTTTCTTGGAACAAGCTGGGGAAGGAGACCATGTGTGGGAATTGTAGTCATTTCCCTGCCAAGATTCTTTTCCATCTGTTCATTATCTTTTGGCTGCCACTTGCCTCCTAAGGAAGCCAAATGTTTCAGAGTGGAGGCTATCTTCCAACGTCCTTATGCCACCTGAAATGACATATACCTAACATCTCTACTTATTCTTAGGAACTTTATTGCAACCCCAATATCCCCCCAATTTAAAGAATGATCTAACAAAAGGAACATTGTATGTGTCTCTTTGCAGGTGTTGTTTCCACCTGCAGTTCTTTACCAAAAGAACCACATGGACAGATCAGAAGAACTGTATTTATTTAACTGTATTTAACTGACAGGGTTTTGTACCTGTCCTTAGGCAGGCAAATATTCTGGAGTTCAATTTTGCAAAGCCAATTTTGCACCACCAAAATGCAGATTTGCTTTTGCTGCAATCCAGGGAAATGCTTTTGGAAAATATGGCTCTCATTCTTAATAATTCCATTGTCTACATGAGGAAGGAGCTTCAGGGGAAGTATCCTAGTGATTCCCTGACTAAGTATTACATCTGGAGGCTTTGCCTCAGTCACATTAGCAGCAGCAGCTATTAACTACAAGGAAATGCCATTACAATTGGGCATTAATGTTTAATTACCACATGGGATATAGTCTCTTCCTCCAGTCATGCATCTGAATATGCAGAGCTTCTTATATCAGGCTCACTTTCTAGTTATTCATAGGAAGATTTCTGAAGGTGTTGACATGCCTGCTTCTGCAGATTGATGCTAAAGACGCCAATCATATGTGGATGAATGCACGGGCCAGTGGAGCCCAGGCCCAGGGGTCCCTGCCAATCAGAGGCCCTGTTTGTGGCTCACTCTTCAGCAAGGTAGTGAAAGCCATGGTTTTAAACATGATGCCATTTTTGTCTCCCTTCTCATTAGCAACAAGCAGGGCTGCCAGGGCCTCTCAGCTAATCATCAGTGGGGAGACAAAAATGGTACCAAGTTTAAAACTGGAGCTTTTGCTTCTCTGTCCCAGGGTTGCATTCATCTCCATGGCTGGGCAGCACCTTCCCCTGCCCATTCCCTGCCTCAGTTGGGGGCCTCTATATGCCCCTCCCATGCCCCTTCTCTCCCCAATACCCTTTCCCCTTCATAGACTTACTTGCCAGATGTTGCTCTCCAAGCTGCCTAGCTGGATACGTGGTGGTGTGAACATGGCATTTATTGGTGACATTAGTTGGTCAAAAGAAACCCAGTAGCTGATAATGTTAATTTTCCTTTTTTCAGTGCCAATCCAATATGTGACTGATATATCGGTGCAACTTTAGAGGGGGTTTCCAATTTTGTGTTTCCCCAGGGTCCCAATAAATCTTAATCTGCCTCTTATTCCAATACCACACTCCCTGAGGGCATGAATATGCCTCTGTGTGGGAGTTTTTAAGACTCTCCCCAACAAGTGGAAATACCTGTGGAGGATACTTCAGGAGTAAGTCAATGCTCTAAGGGGCCATGGAAGCCACATGAAGTTCAGTAATACTAAAAAGCAACAGAGGGACCTTGGTTGGTAGGCAAGGTTATACCTCCTGGAAGAGAGACAGAGACAAACACTGACAGGGAGCTTCCTATGTGCTCCTTCTGGCCTCTAGCATCTACAATCCAGAGGCTAATGGGGCTCCCAGGTTCAGTGCCCCTAAAAGTAGAGTTGAGAAATGAGGTATTTACAATAAGAGCCTGGCAGTGCCCTTTTGCCTTGGCTTCACTCATCAGCACAGGGCTAGAGCAGAGAATGGTGCACGTAGGGGAGGACTGTAGAGCTTCCCATAGGGAGGCACAGCCTTAGGCTCACATGCCCTACCACCCAGTTCCTCACACTCCTTCCCTTGTTCCTTCTCACTTCTCCCTTCAAGAGCTGGTGTGGAGGGAAAAGAGTTATCCTTCAAGAAACCACCAACCTACCTGGGTATCTAGACAGAAGCCTAACCTTCCACCACCAGTTGGAAAAGTTGAGGCACAAAGTGAACTCAAGGGCAGCAGCCATTTAAAAACTAGCCAGTACAACATGGGGAGCTGACTTCTCTTCTGGGAGAAAACTACACTAGCCCTGGTTTATGCACCAATAGAATACTGCCTCCTTGTGTGGGCAAATACCGCCCTCACCTGCAAACTGGACAGTGTCCTGACTTCTGCACTATGAACAATAAGTGACTATCTGAAATAGGAAAACATGTTCATCTTGGCAGGAACCCCCCTTCTGTCCCCCACCCATAACATCAAGAGGTCTGGAATACTGCTTGACTTGACAACCAAAGCCCAACAGGAAGACCATCCACTACATGACATGATTGAAAAATACTAAGCACAGAAATATCTAAGCAGCAGAAAATCTCTACCAGTGTTTTCCAGAAACATCACAGAGGATGTAGGAGACATTAACCTGTCATCATAGCATCAGAGAATGTGGAAAGAGCAGTGGAATTACAACCACACCCTACTACACAACTACATACAATTACTATCCTCAAACCCTCCTGGTCATAAACTCCTACACAAGGCATTGGTAAACTTGAATCAACTGTGATCAGGCTATGAAAGCTTCAGTGAAATCAAGCATAAAATAGGCCTTACAAAATCACCATCATGCCCATGTGGGAAAAGGGATCAGGCAGCCCAACATATACTTACTGACTGCCCTCTATATGGTCCACCAGAGGGAGTGAACATTCTGAAAGACTGCAGTAATATTGATGGATCTACTCTTAAATAGTTGGAGGAGTTGACTTTCTGAAGTCACACACAAGAATCACTTCTCCCTCAAGATTCCCATCCCACTTCCTAATCTGGTACCCTTCCACACACAGCCACACTCAGGTTTCCCAGCTTTCCACTCCTGTCTGGCTACA
>JAGPOW010000229.1:26237088-26262587 GCA_030014935.1 Caiman crocodilus
AAAAAAAAAAAAACTGCTGCAAAAAAAAGCAGATTGGTACATGTAGCATCAGCAGCTTGCACTACCAGAAACAAAGCCTGGCCATTATAGGAGGCCCCCAGAATCCTTGCTGGAAGCCTCCTCTACCCCACCTGGATCTATTTGCCCCATGCCATAATGCACGTGCACGGGTATGCCCTGGGACAAAAAGCAGCAGCACAAATATGTGCCACTGTTATTTTTCCCCTGGTAAACACATACCTCTGCATGTGCATGAACATCTAGACATGACCCTAGAGGGCATTTTAGAGAAATTCTATTCCTGGATACATAATACTGTGGGCTTAATACACATGCACATTAATGCGCAGTAGCCTATTGTACTGTGTATTAAAGCATCATGTAAAACAACCATGCTATTATGCTAATGTGCAGTAAAATAGTCTACTGTGTATTCAGTCTTACTTAAAAATCATGTATATTCTTAATGCACATCAAGGCAGGCGAATGTGCATTTGTTTACTACCTCACCTTGGAGGTACTACATTTAATGTGCATTAGGGAAAGCACCTTAATGCGCATGTAGACACATCCTGTGTGTGCATGACTAAGCACAATTATGTAGTCATACGGATTGGCAACAAAGTGGGAAAGAGGCTTTCCATGTTTTTCCATATAATAGTGTGGTCGGGAAACGGAGGGGTGGGGGGGTGATTAACCCCTGGATCCGAGCAAGCCAGGGATGAAAGGGTTATGGAACTTTATTTCCCCTTTTCCTCTAGTTTTCCCGTTCAAGAAAAATCTGAAGGCAATATAACAAGTAAACACTTTATTTACAAACTGCAGTACAGAGGCTCGCATTAATGCACACAGTGTAGGCACGCTCCGTAAAGTTATGCCGTGAAGCACATAAATGCTTCGCGTGCACTTCCGCGCTGGCAGTTCCCCTTACAATAACTACAAAAACCAGAACCGTAGCTCTTCACGCATCTAACTGATGCAATTATCCAAGATGGGGGCATCCGGGGGGAAAGGGAGCTGTGGACACAGGTCTTCCGGCGAGGGTGATCAAGCCTCTCCGACGTTGTGTGGGTCCCGCCTTTCTTTTTGCAGGCTTTGCTTTTATACCACCCTAGTAGCCAATGGGATTGGGCCTTTTTCGCGCGCTGAACGAGCTGCATGAGCCGGGGATTTTGCTGCATGCATTGATTGCGCAGCTTTCAGGCTGCACCCGCTGCTCCCCCCACACGCCGAAGCATGGCTTGCTGGCGTTTGGTCACCTTTACCACACCTTGTGGCTATTTACCACAAATAGCTGGGTGACTAACACAGTTAACAAGAAGGCAGAGGACCTGGGTACTAATCTGCCAGCTCCAGAAGTGTTTCGAACCAGGCTGTCTTTTGTTTCCTAGCATAGGAAGCTTGCTGTAAATGCAATTACAGCTAGCTTCCTGGTACTGTGAGTGTAGTCATCTGACAGATGAGTGCAGAACTTTGAATTCCAGCCCTGTTGGAATCCAGCCTGCAATGTGTATGATTTCAAGTTACTATGAGAATCTTAGCTTACCTATTCCCTAATGCATTTAAACTTAGATTTTTAATTAAGTTTTGTTCACCTTAAAGTTACATTGACTTAACTAATTGGAATATGCCAAGTACGTGATTTTAGTACTGCTGTAAGAAATGCACGCACCTGAAATACACGCACAGCTGAAGGGACATTTCGAGATCTAATATTGGAAGAACTTTGTGCAAAAAGTACACTTGGTGAAAATGTGTTTCGGTCTATGTTGCCAAGTTAAATAATATTGCAGTGGTATAGTACTGGGCATATAAAACACCATCTGGACAATTAAAATGCTTTAAAAGGTGTAAATGGAGCAAGTCACATCTAAATGTTGGATAAATGAACATTATCATTGAAAAATAAATTAATCCTTTTCTGCTGAAGGTTGGAATGCCAAGATGATGCTTTCTTCTATGTGGGGAGACTTTTCCCCCCAAATTCCTGAGTTCACCATATTCACAGTCCCTTGGCACTGCCACCTAGCTTTTTAAAGAGTGGAGTCATGCAGAAATGTGGCTCCATGCCGGTGTGTATCTCTAGCCCCAATACACAAAAGCATTTATACATGTTTAAATTTAAACAGCTGTTTATAGCTCTTTGAAGTCGATGGGTCTTTGAGTTAAGTTACTTACCTGTTTTCATGAGTTTGGGTCTTTTTGACTCTCTCTCTCCTCCTGCATCCTGCTTGCTGTGCCTAGTTAAACAGCCAGCTCTTCATGTTTCTCATTTGTGTGTATATAACATCAAGGAGAATGGAGCAGGGGGTCTTGCTGGGAACCACATATACTAACACACTACACAGAATTATTATCTCATAATCAAAATGAACAATAAACTACTTACACTAGTAGTGTAAGTCTCAAACCTATCCGTAGGAGTTAGTAATTCAAAGCACTTCTTTGGTTTAGATAGTGTGTGATTTATTATTTCATTGATTGTACATTACCCATGTATTTTATGATTTTGTAAATTTGAAGTTCAGAAGTGATACTGTGCTTCAAAGGCTGCTGAAGCTCTTCCAAATTGAAAGATGTTCAGTAACATGTTCACCCTGCTATCTTATGGAAAATAGGATGTTATAACTGTTATTGTGTCAAGTGAAGGTGGAGATTTGTTTGGTTTTGATTTGGTTTTGCCAGTATTTGCTGGTTTTATACTGGACCCTGGTAGAACAGGGCATGGAGGCCCAGATTTTCAAAAGTTTCCATCTACCAAAGTGCTTCTTTCCTGAAGAGGGATCTTAAAAGCATGAGTGACAGCTTTTCCAGCTATACAATTGGTCCAGTACAATGTATTACTAAAAACACCTTTCTTCCAACATAATTAGCATACCATCACAGCTATAACATAAATCTTAACTCGGCATTATTAGGAACTATTTTTATGACTTGCCTTCCTGTCTTTTAAAGTTACATTTGACATCTGTAGATTTACAGACAGTCTCTCCTTCAACATTGCCACTGGGCATCCTCTTTTTTTTCAGACATTCATTGATGCATCTTAAACTAAAAAGCACCCCACTCCTGCTTTATGCTTGAGCTCTTTTATTCCTGTTTCCTCTCTCCAGAAGTGATGATGGAAGGGAGAATCTCTCTTAACAGCCATGACTGTTTGGCAATCTTCCCTTTAAACACTCTACTATAGTAGAAAGACTGAGAGAGCTTAGTGTATCTCTTCATCAGCAAGTCCATATCTGACTTGGGGCTCTCTCTAAACCATCTGGACCAATTATACAATTGCTCATATAAGTAAACCAGTGGGTGTGATCAGGGCTTGGCTCCATATTCCTGATTTTAATGTGGTGTCTGGGCATATTGCATTGTAGTGGTCTACTAATTGAATACAAATAAATTAGAGGAAGAGAGAGAACAAGAGCAAACACATCACGGTGGAAATTTGAATTTCTTCAGTGGGCAAAAGTGCAGAAATCCAAAAGAAACAGATGTGATGAAAAAGGAAATTTCATCTCCAAGAATATTTTGTAGGGTTTTTTTTAATCTTTATCAAAATGGTTCAATTCATCTTTAATGAGATTTCCTCCAATGACTTATGGGAGAGATTTTTGAAAAACACCTTGGGGAATTCAGAGCACAAGAGCTATCTCTCCACCAATACACTTAGAGAAACAGAAAAGCCAGGTAGGAGAGAAGTCTGTCTTATTATTGGTTTGATACTATTTACTGCTGTGAAACACTGGTGCCAAAATATCAGTGGACATAAATAATTAATGATCACATGAGTAAAAGGAATACAAAATAAATGAAAGCAAAAGACCCAAACACAGAAGGGGTTTACAGCTAGGTGGCATAAGCACTAGGGCATTGCATTATGGGAATTAGTCATACAGAAAAATAATCATTGCCTAGATTACCTAATATTTACTGATTTATTGATTTGGATTCATCCAGCATGATAAAATGGGGATATAACTTTATAAGTAAGGGTCCTTGGCATTACTAAAAACAAAACAAGATTGTGTGTGACCATGAGGGAGCTAAATTGCAGTATATGTTCTTGTCAGAGACTCTCAAAGGCACACGCTGGAGCTTGGTTCTCAAGTCCCTTTGGGTGAGAAGCAAGTGCCCACCTGGAGTGTGGCTGCTCTGTGGTGCTCCATATGGGGCTGAGCCCCACCTGCTCCCACCCAGGGCAGCTTGCCCCATGCTCCCACCTGCACCCGCTCTGGCCATGGCCAGTGCACACAGCTTCCTGGTGGGGCTGCCTTCCATCCTAAGCCACCCATAGGTGGCTGCTGATCATACTGGTCAGGTGGAGTGGGTGGAAGGCAACTGGGAGCTGGACCCCCATGTGCTGGGGCAGGATCCCCAGAACTTCAGATTCCCCTGCCTTTCACCACCATTTCCCCATCTTCCCTGCTCATCACCACTTCCCCAGCTTCCTTCCCTCCCTCACTGCCACTTCCCTGGGAGCCATGGGAAGCCCTGTGTGATGGAGCTGGGCTGGCCAGCTGGTCACAGCCATCACTCTTTTCAACCAGCACAGACTGAGGGGCTGAGGCATCCCTTGCACTCTTCATACGACACTTCCCCATCCCATGCACTGTGGCCCTCCAGGAGGAGCAGGGCTGCCTCTGTTTCATGGCACATAGTTCCTGCCACTGGCAGCAGCAGTGGCAGCACCAGCCAGCAATAGCCCCCCAGGACACTTATGGCCTGTGGCAGATGGAGAAGCTCCCTGCCACCATATGTGGCTCCCAGGATGCAGCCAGGAGCTGTGTGATGAAGCCGGACTGGCTTGGCCTCATCCCATGCCACTGCACGCAGATCCTGGGATTTGGCCAGAGGCCACACAATGGATCCAGGCCGGCTTTGCCTTGCTTCCTGTTGCCATGTATTGCTCCTGGGACTTAGTGGGGAGCTGCACGCTGCCGGGAGACTCCCCCTGCTGTGGACCATGACTACCAGAAGGGGCCACTGCCACTTCCTGTACTTCCCCCACTCACCATTGCCCCTTCTCCCCCCAACTTGCTGCTGCTTCCCCTCCCTATCTGATGCCTGGAGTACTGCAGCAAAGTCAGGAGGAGGAACCCTGTGTAGCAATGGAAGGGGCTTGGCCCTATGGCAAGTGCAGCAGGGGTAGATGTGGCCAGGCCAGATACAATTGATAGGTGGGCACCCACTCATAGGCCATATCCAATCAGCTGGTGTGCTGGATCGGGCCAGCAGGCCATATTTCACCCACCCCTTTTTTAACTCATAATAAGTGTGCCTTCTGAAAGATCTCAGAAAGACTCTACTTCAGGTGAAGGTTAACTCTGGCTCATGTTACCTAGCTCATGCTAAAGTATCTTCAGTCTACTCTATGGAGATAAAATGAGCAATCTGCAGTCCTCCAACATCCTAGAATGCACAGCTCCCAGCAGCCCACCCTCCAACTCCACCCAGAGTGGCAACAAAGACCAGGCGTCCTAGCTCTTAGCCACGCTCCTGCTTACCAGCCCTCTAGTGGCAAGCCAGAGCTGCTCAGGCAAGAAATCATATTAACCCTTAATATGGGATGGCTCACACCAGGTGCTTACATGGACATGTTTAATATGCGTTAGCCAGATTTAAGGTGCATTAAGGGCAGGTGTCTACACATGCACACCCTTAATGCCCTTTAAAAATGGTGATTTAAGGCTATTTGAGCCTAAATTTGATACCTGCATAAAGCAGGTATCAAATTTATGCGTGACTAGTTAAATAACATTAGTGAACATGCAGAAGTGCTAATGCACATAAATGAGTGTGTCCATTGACTTGGGACTAACTTTAGTCCCAAGTCAGTCCGCAAACCTGCGTTAATGTGCATTAGCATGTGCACATGTAGACTGTACCTAAATCATCTCAGTGTGAATTAGGCTAATGTCCATTAAGTTTAGGCATGCGTAAAAGCACATGTAGATATGTCCACCATGTTTTAACTCTAACACCACTTAACATTCCACTGATGTAGTATGGTCTAAGTGTAATGTGTAATTTCATCCATGATATACATACCAATGGGGCTTACTTTAAAGACTTCTATAGTCTCAACTGAGAGGGCTCATCTACAAGATGAGTTTGTAACTCTGTTACAGCATATGTAGTCCTATGCACCTAGGGGCAATGCATACACCCAAATTGGTCTTATGCTGTGGCAACAAACTTCCTGTTTTTCTGCCAAACACCTAAGTGGCTAGGCCAGTCACTGGGGAAACTGAAGGCCCTGGGTCACCGCAACCCTATACAAAAATATGGTATAAACCATGGGTTGTCTTGACTTCACGGCATAATACTCTAAGCACCACACCACAGGTTAGCCACAGGTTAGCACCCAGTACCTTCTCCAGCAATTCTTTTGAAGTTGGACATCTGGATAGCACACCCCCAGGAGGAAGATCTATGGGAGATATGTGGGCCAAGTGAACTAAAGCAAACCTGAGGGTGCGTGGCTTACTTAGCTGGCTACAAGCTTAGAAGGCAAAGGATCCTATGTTCAAGCTTTGTCCCTAGTGGAGCTGAAACTGTCTTCCACCTGTTTTTTAGAACGCCTCTGTAAGTGGATAAGCTTCAACTGAAGCATCAGAGAATGGTTAGTTAATGGCTGTTCTCTTGCATGGTAATTAAACTGCTGTCCTAGGATGTGAAGGAGGCCCTGTTTTAAATACCGTCTGTATAGGGGGACCCAACCAGCATACCAAGTGAGTGTGCTCACCATTTGGGTTATGGGGGCAAAAAGAGACACCCACCCACACTCCTACCTAACTTTTTGTCCACGACATAGTTTTGGGTTTTGGTCAACTCCACTTCTATAAGTCTCTAAGACTGCAATGCATCCACAAGAGGTGCATGCATGTACAGGTCTCAGCCACTACTCTGCATGCTTAGTTTGCATAACTACATAGTCAATTAGTCATGCAGGGAGACAGGGCTATGTAAACAGAAACAGATTCCCAGCTTGTACATAAGTGGCTTTGTTGGAACTTACACAAGTGAAAAACAGGTAGGTGAGCAAATAAGGACACCTAGACAGCCAGTAAATAATAGATTGTCACCCTTCATGCCTACCAATTAGGAGTGACAAGCACTGCTCTCAAAGCAGAGTTCTTTTAGGACAAGTCCCTGTTCAAAGTATTGGGTGTCCAAGTATGGTTCTAGCACTTAAATATGATTCTATGTCATCCTGTTTAAGTTCCCAAAAATCCATTATTTCTTTTCCTTTTGTAGCACACCATCACCTTAAAACTGAGTCACCACAAAGCAATGAGGAAAAAGAGAAGGACCCACCCACCTTTTGCATAGCCCTTTTTCAGGGACTTAAGCAGGCTAAAATTAATTTCCATAGTTTTATAGTTTCATAGTGGGTAGGGTCAGAAGGAACCTGAGCAGATCATCAAGTCCTACCCCCTGCCATGACAGGAAACAGTACTGGGGTCAAACGACCCTGGCAAGGAGTTCATCCAGCCTTCTCTTAAAGACTCCCAGGATAGGGGCCAGCATCACTTCTCTTGGAAGTTGGTTCCAGATCCTAGCCGCCCTGACAGTGAAGTAGCGCCTCCTGAAGTCTAGTCTGAATCCACACTGCCAGCTTGTGATCATTATTTCTTGTCACTTCTGGTAGTGCTCGGGGGAACAGGGACTCTCCCAATGCCTGCTGTTCCCCCCTGACTAATTTGTAAATCTCCACTAGATCCCACCTCACCCTTCTCTTGTGGAGGCTGAACAGGTTCAGGTCCCTCAGCCTCTCCTCGTGGGGCCTGCCCTGCTGCCCCCTGATCATGCAAGTGGCCCTCCTCTGGACTCTTTCCATGTTGTCCACATCTCTCCTGAAGCGCAGCGTCCAGAACTGGAAACAGTACTCAACTGCAGCCTGACCAGTGTCGCATAGAAGGGGAAGGTCACCTCCTTGGACAGACCAGCTTGAGATGCATCTGTGGATGCATGACAAGGTGCGGTTGGCCTTCCTGCCCACATCCCCACATTGTCGGCCCATGTTCATTTTGGCATCAGTAATGACTCCAAGATCCTTTTTGGCCTCTGCACTGATGGGAAGGGAATTCCCTAACCTGTAGGTATGCTGCCGGTTCTTCCTCCCCAGGTGCACCACCTTGCACTTGTCAGTGTTGAAACCCATCCTGCTCTCATCTGCCCACCCCTGTAACCTGTCTAGGTCTGATTGCAGCCTAAGTTCACTTTGACTAAGTCCACTTCTTCACCTAATAAATGGGAAAGAATCTTGCCCTTAGTGATCAATAGGGGTTTACCCAGTGCAGGTTTGTGCTAATTAACTAGTGCCCTGTAAACTGGAAGTCTAGCTTATGCTGCAGTAATTTTTCCCATGTAGACAAGAGCACCAGTGTAAAGCTGGAAAAGAATAGAGAAGGTAAACTCAGGATGTACAGTTAAGGGAGTTTAGCTGAAAGATACTGACATAGTAAGAGCTGGGTTCACACACTCTGTGGTTGGCATTGTTTACACAGTGATGACATCACAGACACCTACATATGCCTGTGTCCTCGATGTCACCAACCCTTGCAGGGAAACCACAGAACTCTGGTTAGTGGGATAAATACAAAGCAGAGGAAAGGTTTTGCTGACTTCTTGAAATGCTTTTCCCTGTAAAGCTTTAGTCTATCCAAATGTTGCCCTTAAATTGAAGTTCTACACAGACTGTTCGATTGATTGACTGATTGATTGATTTATTGATTGATTTTTAAAAGTAATTCAATCCAATTTGGGTAGTGCAGAGGCATTAGCTTTTGTGATCTGAAGAAAGACCATATTATGGAGGGAAACGGTAAGTGAAGTTACTGATAATGTTGATTCTTGATTTGTCTGGAATTTAAGCACTGATTGAATGGACTATATAATGTACTCTGCCTTGGAAGATGGCTGATGGTACTGTATACTGAATATGGACTCAATTCTTCTTTCATATATCAATTCTTCTTTCATATAAAGCAGTCTAAATACAGAGAAGATCATTGGAGTCTTCTGGTTGTGCACCAAAGTAATATTAAGAGGAGTTTTGGCCTTATATGTTCATCTTCATAAAAGAGGATTTGTTGTGCATGCTTATCAGCAGTACATGGATCTACACTCCCAAGTATCAAGAGAAGACTTGGCATCTTTGATGTTCCAGACTACATCCTAATCCCTGTTAACATTTCTATATAATTTCTCCCTGACAATCTTCCCCCCGCCCCTCAAAAAACCTTTGTCCCTGTGGTACAACATGAAGGTAAACAGCAATTTGGGAATATCTGAACTGCTTTTCCTTTTTTATAATAGCAAGAGCTAGCTGGAAGAACCTCATGTGAGAAGGCTGGTTCTCATTACTACAAGTGGGTCAATCTGTGATATAGAAAGTAGCTGAAAATTTCTAGTGCTGTATCATTAGTTCCAGGAGGATCACAGAAGGTTTTGACTCAGAACAGGCATGAACCCAATGAAATAAGTTCTCCATTTATGTAGACTGAAGAGGAGAGGAAGCTACTGACATGCTCCTTATTCACTGATGCCCTCCAATTGCATCAGCCCTTTGATCTGTTATAGTCTTCTAAGTTGAGGGGAAGAAAGAAGCCAATTACACTCCATTCCTGCTTAGAGACAGAGTACCCATATGTTCAAGCGCTCTATTTATACTACTGGGATTAAAGCAACTGGTTTGTGGGGTAAGTCTGGACTCTTTAAAGAAGTACTAAGGGTTTGGATAACTAGCTATCATATTTCAATAGTGCAAGGCAGTGACTAACCTGTTAGCACGCTTTGATAGAAAGCTGGAGATGATGATTCAAACCCCCTTAGGGTGAGGGGAGTCTAGACTGTAGCTCTCTGATTCCCTGGGAAAGGGTTTACTAAGGTATTGGGCTAAGCAGTAGAGGGCTGCCATCCTCCATTTCACTTTCACCAGACACACGCAAGGCAATTTTAACCTGCCAGAAGTAGGAATAGTCACCAAACTGCACAAGTGCCAAAAATTGCCGTTATGGTCTCTGGTGCACATTATAGTTATGGTGTGATGAATGTTTTACCCGCACCATCAGTTGTAATGGTTCTACCCATTCAGCCAATTTCTGGTGCCATGAAATGGCAAACTAGCCACAAAGTTCTTATACCAAATATGTAAAACATATGTTGTGTTTGTATAGCACCATAAATTGAATGTATAGCATGCCCCCATCCTGATGATGACAACCAGGATGCTGACAATCAGCTTTGATTATCAGCACTGGCATTGGGACAGCCCCAGTTCCCATGCTTTTTTCTTCTTTTCATGTCTCTACACCACAGTCGACCATCTTGTTATGCATGGTTGTGTTCATTTATTGTACTTCGCAAGACTTTTCATTGTACATGTGTGTTCAAGCAGCGGCACTGCAGCAGGTGTTGCGTAGCCTAAAGCTCTGTGCCACAGTTACAGGCAGTTGAACTAATGGTAAAGCCACACTTCTTCATAAGTTGTTCCCTGGAGCATCCAACTCTGGTATGTAGGTGACTGAGAGGTCACCGTCTTTGCCACAGTTCATCAGCCCCTGCTGGCAAGGACTCATCTGCTAGAACATCCATTCTTCACTGTCAGATACTTTTTCAGCCTCTTGTTCCACATCTGGAACAAGAGGGTCCACATTTTGCCCCTACAAATTGGTCCCCAGGAAGGTGAGCTTAGGGGTTCTCCCTGCTATGAAACTGGCAACCCATGGCCAGCGGCCTTTTCTCCTTTCACTTTTAAATGCTCAGTCATGGAGAGCCATATGGAGGTAAGCTGCACACAGTTTTAGAAGTCCCAAGGTACCAGGACCCCAGAATCAAAGAGCTTTGAGAATCAGCTATTTGTCATCCCTGGCCCTGTCAGCCCTGGGTTTGGAACCAGCTCAGCGGTGGGAGCAGCCCTGGGTCAGGGAAGGAGCCACAGGGTCAGGCTAAGGGCAGTTCTGCCATAGCACATTTCAGATGGGAGCAACTGCATGCCCCCATTTGGGATTGGCAGCACTATATGCCCCATCCCAAACATTATACCTTGTGCCTATCATGGAAGGTGATGCAGTATTTAATTTGGGCCATACAATTCCTTTGATCCCAATTGTGCCATTGTTTTAATGTCTGTCAGGGTCCCATGTCTACATAAGTACACTTGGGTGAGCAAAGGCAAAATAACACATCCATAAGGCCTAAACTCTCAGATAAGTGACATGGAAACCACTTGGCATCTGTCTCCTCCTTTAGGCACCTAAATGCATTTGATAATTTGTCACTAAGCACCAAGGTCTATTCCATCTAGTAGAAATGTCAGTGAATTTAGGCACCTAAGTGCAATGAAAAGCTGTCAGTGTAAAAGGTGGGTGTGTCTTCCTTCTTGCTGAATTTTTGTTACTCAGTCCTAAGGGCAAGATGATGGCATGTTGCAAAAGTTGTTGCATTCATGGATTTTCAGTGTCTTGAACAAGGTGAAATAGAATCACACTTAGGTGCTTAAGTCTATTTAGATGTCGTATAGATGGAATAGAATCTGGTCCTTAGTGATTTAGGAGTATAAACCCCAATACGTTACTTGTGCTGCTAAAACCATTTAAACCCTAGCATATTCCATGTATCCACTTCATCTACAGAGAGTATCCAACAAAGAGTTAAATTCCTCTGCATGGTAACACAGAAGCAACTGCACCTTCCACAGGTTAGCTTACAAAGAAGGGCAAGCAGAACAAAAAAGAGCTTCCCAGTTGCTTTGCCAGGGGAAGCTGTGCCATGCACAGTTGACACTGTCTGTCTGTGCTGATGCTAAATACTTTGATTTCCCACCTAAATAACAGGGCTGTAGGAAAGAATGAAGTAAAGTTGCTCATCACAAAGGAAGAGGGAGGGAGGGAATGAGAGGTGTCTCGATGGGTGGCTTTCTTTTCCCCTTTCCCTTTTCCTAGATTCATGTTATAAAACGGGTCATATTTTGTCTTTGGCAATTTCTTTTAATAACCACAATTATTCTCTCCCATTGTTCTGACGCCACATGCAAATTAGGGGAATTCAAAGGCAATCTTCATTATTGTTTGTTGTCAGGCGCTTATGAATTGGCTGCTTTATTTCACTGGGAAATTTCATTAAATAAGTAATGAGTGCTACACAAGAAGCATAAACAGCTAAATAAAGATCAGTTCATTTAGGCACAGATCCTGATTTGTTCTTGGTACTGGGAGGAAGAAGGCACAAGAGGTCTCCCTCCCTGTGGAGAAGTTAAGCAGCTTTGCTAGCGCTGAGTTCAAGGGATCGTGGCGTGGTTTTTTTTCCATTCCAGCTTCCCAGTGTCTGGCGCTCCAAAAGGGGTGGAGCAGAATGATTAGAAGGGAGCTCTCCCCTGCTACTCAGGCCATGTATAGAGGAATTTTGCTTCCCAGAAGCACCATGCATTTTTCTCCCTGCTCAAAGGTAACACCCAACGCAAACAATTTGAGTACAGTTATCTGAACCAGCATAATGAAGCTAGGGGGATAGACCACAGCTCAGCATGGCACAGTTCAATATTCGAGTCTTAAAGCAATCAGCCTTCTATTTTCTCCTGCTGACATGCAAATGAGCTGTATTTTTAATGACTCATTTCTGAATGCACTCGCTAATAATTGCTTTCTATGGATGATATATTTTATCTTAAGCAGTAGGGGTTCTGGATTTGAATATAATATTACCTTTTAATCTTTCATTTGGCTTGCACTTCATAATATACTCTGAAACTTGTTGAGCATTGCCTTTCCCCCACCCTACATAGACTTTCTCTGTGTTATATGGCTAGAAGCCATGTAGTTCATTTGTGATTGACATTACCTGAAATCATGAAAAGGCAAAATTGCACAAGCAGGACATTTCACCTGGCAAAAAACGGGATTTGGTTATTTCCATACTTCATGCACCCTGAATAAGCCCTGCAACTTGTTTGGGGAGGGTGGAATGAAGAAAAAAACCTTTTTTTCCAGAGTCATGGCAAATGCTGGCCACTTATAGCAGGGCTAGTATGTACTCCTCAGCAGGCACGTCTACGCGAGACAATACTGCACAGTTGTTACTGTGCTTTTATTTAGTAATTGTATTAGCAAGTCAGGACCAGTAGTAGCAAGTCAGTACCATAAAAATAAGTTCATAGCATTCGCATTGCTCATATCAGAAGATTTGGGTAATAACCAGACTAGGCAAACTCATCGTTTGTAGAGGTTGACCCCATTTAAGCATTGGGAGGTCCAAAGTGAGACTCAGCTGCAAACACTATTGAGTTCATGTGAATCTGTGGCATTATGGGAGCAGATATAGGACAAAGAGAAAGCAATCCATTGAAAGAACAACTGGAGAAATAAATTGAAACTAAACATTAGAAAGCATGGGAACAGCAGCAGGGAAAGATTGGAAGAACAATTTTGATGCTAGTATTTATTTATAATTTTTTTTTTTGGTGGATGAATTCTTCTGGTTTATAATGCTGTCCTTTGTGAGTACAACAGTAAAGCTCTGTTTTTCATATGCCTATTGATTTGGGGGTGCATAAAGGGTAACTTTTCAGCGGTGTCCTGTGTTGGCCATCTGCTTCCATTGAAGTTACTTATCAAATTCTCATTGATTCTGTAAGAATGAAAGTCATTTAATCTTTTAGCCCCCAGCTGTAGGTCATTTTGGCTTGTTTTACAGAGACGCAAAGATGCTCCTGGTGAGTGTTAGACCCTGTCACACTTGCATGTGGCGCCCGACGACTGGGGAGATGACAATCTAATTGCTCATGGATCCTTTACTCATTAGCCAGAGCAGAGTCGGGCTCAAACACCAGCACGCATTACTCACAACAGCTTCTTATTACAATGGAGACAGCTTCGGGTGAGTTCCCGCACTGACAGCATATGGGGAGCAGCAATGAACAATATTTTTTTTCTACATTTATACACTTTGGTTCATGTTTATTAACATTTATTCTACCCTTGCTCCTCCTACGTCCCACCCATTTCTCCTCTCATCTTAAGGCCTACCTCTGTTTACTGTATGCTTCATTAGCATGGAATCGCCTGTGCATCTCAGTGTTTTACATGACTTCTTGCTATGAGCACATGTCTAAGACCTTGACACCTTTTCTTCTGTCACTGGATGGACTTTGACTAAAACCTGGAAGCTTCTGGTGGCTTCTTCACCAGTCACCATTCACCGGTTTGCATACGTTCATCTCGGATTTTGTTACCAATTACGTGTTGTTTTCCACATTCCAGCCTGTTTCTCTGCACACAGACTCACATAGATTCACCTGCTGCTTTTTCCTCAGAAAATGGTTGACACAGTTAAGATGGTTACTTAGCATAAGCAAATGGCTGGCTGAGCATAAGCATTCATAAGCAAAATCTGGTCGCCTAAGCATCTTGTAATAAATCATTCTGCCTTGTGGTTAGCAGCTCTTCTAGGCCACAAGTCATGCCTTTTATTCAGCTGCAAATCTAGTGCTCCCCTAATAATCTAAATTATTGTTACCCTAACAGTGAGAGCAGATGATGTGGTCATTTGTGCTGAGAGTCTTGAAGAAGTGCAAACTGGATTAGACTAATGAAGAGACGTCCTGGAGGGAAGAGGACTGAAGTTTAGTCAATCTAAAGTGGAATAGATGCACTGTGATGTCTTTGAGGTATCTGATGTTGGAAATATGATAATTAATGAGAAACATGTTAAAAAATTGACAAGTTCAAGTATCTGGGGTTAACCATTCAGTGGAATGCAGAGATAGATGAAGAGCTGAACCAATACATAAGAGCAGAGTGGATAAACTGAGAATCGGTGACAGAAATATTATGCAGCAGAAGAGAGCCAGTGAAGCTGAAGGGGAAAGTCCATAAGATGTGTGCATCCAGCACTATGTTATGGTATGAAGATACAGCTCCTGAATGAAACACAGGAAAAGAGGCTAAGCATGGCAGAGATGAGAATGCTCTGATTGATGTGTGGCATGACAAATATGAATAAAGCGAGGAATATTTACATCGGAGGATGAGCGAAGGTAGTGGAGACATCTAAGAGAATACAAGAGAGAAGACTGTCATGCTATGAGCCTGTTCACAAAAGAATATGTGGGAAAAGAAGTTACCAGAATGGCACTACCCGGGATAAGGAATATTCTCCTGAATATGAGATGGAGAGGCATAGGGGAGAGGGACATGGGAAGGAAGGAGTTGGAAGAAAAAATATGTATGACCAAAGCTGATGGAAAACTAAGATCTGCAACAGAGAAGCCCTTTCTGATAGGACAAGCAAGGGCAGAAGAAAAAGAAGAAGGATGCTTGTGATGCCAAGTGAAGACAACTAGAGTTGCAGGTGTTAAGTTTCTCTGGAAATGGGCCTTACAACTGAGTATTAAAAATCAGTGTTCAATTTCATAATCTTGGCCACGCTTTTTTTTAACTCTTTACCACACAGCCTGATCTCTCTCCCATCTCTAACGAGAATCAGTCTGAAGCTCACTTGGAACGAAACCTTTTCTCCTGAGAAACATTCACTTTCTCTGTCTCAGAAATAGTTTTATTTCTCATCAAAATAGCTCAATCGTGTGAAGTTTTCCCAAGCATTTTAAGAAATTCAAAATGTGAGTGTGGCAGCATGAAATTGGATGGACCCTTGCATGTCAGGAGTGATTAGTTCAAACCTGTGCTGCTCGAGTTAATCAAGGCTATTAACTCAAAGGCCAAAGGAAACAGCCTTGTAGAATGGTCCGATATTTAGCCATCACTGGGAAAAAGACCATAATCACACCACTTCCCTTTCCTAGGAAATCTCATATGGAACTGATGAAATCAAATCTTCATACTTACAAGCACTAGTTTTGTTTGTTCCAGAAAGGGCTGACAGCAGGACTTGAAGCCAAACCTCCAGATCTAAAAGCATGAGCTAAAAGGACTACAGGTAGGTACATAAACTTCTGTGCAAGGGGGGGAAAGGGGATGTCATTTAAACCTATAGATTTGTTCATTGGCAACGTATAGGAGGTGCATGAGGGTGTACCCCCTGCGAAAAGGTGGAGCCGACACTGCCGACGGCACCTGTGGGTGGTCACCATTTGCTACCCCAGCTCCCTGCTGGCAGCATCTGTGGGCAGTGCACGCTCACTGCTGGCTGCTGCTGCTGGCAGCGTCCGTGGGTGGTCACTGACCACTGGTTAGCACTTGCCACCCCCCCAACCCCCACCAACAGTGCTGTGGATGTCTGCGGGAGCTCCCCTTTGCCACCACCACACTCCTGCCACCAACAGCACCGCTGCCACCTCTGGGAGCTCACCATGCCCCGCCAGCCTCCAGGGGCATGCAGGGTTCATGAATTTGTTCATCTCAGGATGTGAACAGATGTTACATTTAAGGGCTTCACATGCCTTCAAAGCACTTCAGAGGGCAAACCAGAGAGGTGCACGTGCACTTTGAAGCACACCAAAAACAGTGGAAGCACTTTAAGAGTCGAACTGAAGGAGGTAAGTATGATGTAGGGTTGCTCAACAGAAGGGTTTGCTGTTAGACATAGGCAGGGGCGTCCTTTTGGGGGGGGGGATCAGGGCACCCACCACAGGCCCCATGCTTTTGAGGGCCCCATGGAGCCGGGCAAGAGCCATGGCCCCACCCCTCACAGTGTTAAAGGGGCCTTGCACAGGCTGATTTGCCCTACCCTCTAAGGTTATCTCTGAACATAGGTGCTATACAGACTGTAACAAGACATGGATCAGTTCTCTAGCATCCCGCACTATAGTGTGCATCCCCTCCATGGGGTGGGGAGAAGGAAAGAGTGGGACACTGTGTCGATAAGCACACTCCTTCTTGCTCCACCTCCACTTTCCCAGAGACCCCCCTGCCAGAACTGGGATTGTTACTCTCCAGACCCCAGCCCCTTACTAGCAGTGTGGATCTGGCCTCCTGGTTCCAGTGGAAAGTCATGCATTGTCTCATCTCTGGGCTACTGAAAAGAGGCTATCCAAGACAGAGGTGGTAAAATGGCTACTCCCTCTTGAACTCCTGTGGGAGAAGAGGGGCCATAAGCCCTGGGAAACCAGGGACTGAAAATTTGTACTCAGGGTCCACTCCATTCCTCATTCTCCATGGAAGGGCAGGAGCACAGCCACAGGTTGCTGCATCCCCCTGTCATACAGCAGCTGTGGCAATTATGAAGCCATCCCACTGGGTGGGACGGGGGTGGCATGGCAGGGAGCTCTGTACATCACAATGTGGCTAAAATGCTTCAATTGTGAAGCATTAGAAGTGTGCCTGCATGTTGAAGTACTTCAGATATTATGCTTGCCCCTTCCTCAAGTGCCCCAGAAGCTATTTCTGCACAGGTTGGCATTCTGGTCCTGTGCCTACAGCCCTATGCACATGCATGGACAGCTAGGATCAAGTATGTAGCCATGAAGAATGAATTTGTGCAGTAGTGGTCAGAGATGTGCTTTTGGACATGAAATGGCTTTAGAAGCCCAGAAATGGAGTTATCTAAAACTCATGACTAGTGACCTTAGACTGGGGAAGAGAAAGGAGTTATATGTGTGCATGCCTTTTGTCCCCCTCCAGTTTAGTAGCCAGGCACTCACTCGAGATGCTTTAGGTTCTTGCTTCTAAGCTACGTCACCCAGATATGGGGGCCAAACCAACATGTTTTCCACTTCCCAGCACAGGGATCCTAACTACCTTGCCACAGATCATCCATTAGACAGTGTTCTTCAATGTGCCTTTTGAAACCAAGCAACTAACTGTCCTTGGGAAAAGTCATGGCAGGTGAGAGATAGGAAACAAAAGGGAGGCTGGGGAGCATGAGCTGGCTGGTCTTACCACTAAGGAATATAAGACTATGTTTTTAGCTTGCAGTTGCAACTGGCATACTAGTAATTCAGCAGGATGAGATAGCAGAGTGCAGTCTTCTCTGATGAGCAGTTGGGTCCCTTGGGTATCATGAAGAACTGTAAAAGCTTCATGAATAGTGCTCTTTCAGCTTTCATTCTTGTTTTAATAGGCCAGCAGTTCCTTATGCTATCGTGGAAAGGTTTAATGTTACCCGAAAGTATACACACTGAGAAACAGAGGACATTTTATTAGCACAGCCAGAAGCAGAAAGGTATGGTCAGCCTCGTCACAAGGACTTCAAGTTTTACAACGAAACATCGGTCTCACAATCCTTTACCCAGCCACTGGTGCAGGCCAGAAGAGGGCATAAAAGCACCCTTTAATTGAGAGTGCCCACGCATCATGTGTATCAGCATCTCCAGGTGTACTCACACTGGAAAGATGGTGGTGGGGTTCTTTGAACTACAGCTCACTGGACGTGTTTTATTTCATTGTACACCACCACATTTTGCCAGTGCTGAGATGCATGGTGACGCTCATACACATGGTGCACGAGGCTGCCAGAGCGCTTCAATTTCCGCGCTTGAGCAAACTCGATTAATTGAGATGGCTGTGACATGCTGGATTTCCAGCATGCCAGAGCAGGCTCCCTGCACGTGTGTAGGAGCCCAGTGGTAATATCATCTCTAACTCCTTGCAAGCCAGCCTTATGCCGGAGCTCTTTCTGCTCCCTTCCAGGCTTTTATCCCAGTTCCACCCTACCTGATATTTGGCCTTCTTTCAACAACCAGCTCCCAGGATGCTGGCTCCAACCTGCTGTACTCCTGTTCATAGGCTACTTCAGGTTCCCCCTGTGCCTGGTTCTTCCTTACCTGAAGGAATATCATCCTTTCTCTATATTCTGGTAGTCAGGCAAACTCCAAAGGTGGGCAAATGAACTGGGTAACATAACACAGTAAAACCTTTCCCTCCAAGTCCGCAGGGATGGTTGGCAGTTAGCCAGTAATGAACCAGCAAGTTCATTATGGTATCGTGGGATGCTTTAATGAGCCCAGCCTTCCAATCTCCTTAGGTTCACTCATCATTGATTTTCATCCTGATTTCCAATTGTAACAACAAATTAAGAAAGGGAAAAGCAACGGAAGGGTTGGCTTTTACTTGTTCCAATTTACAACCCCCTTTTTTTTTTTTTAAAGTAAATTTTCAAAGAAAAGTCAAAATCTGATACAGCTTTTTCCTCTCTTCATTCTCAGTTAAACTAAGCTGCTAAATCTACAGTGGGGGGTGGGGGGAAATCAGTGTTATCTGAGTTATTATTGGGAATGTCTCATATAATCAAACTAAACTGTGAGCATAATAATGAACCTTAAAATACAGTCTTTTTACCATAATGTTATTTCAGGTTAATAAAGAGAATAGCTGCTTGTAATTTAAAAGAATTTAAATTGTTGTATGATTAATACTATTGTGTTGTACAGAGAAGTTATTTTGTTATTAGAAAGAGAAGCATAAGTTTTACAGTGCGTGTGGGGGGGGTGTGCGCACACATACGACAGACACCTATATATACATTTATTCCAATGGCAACTGTGCACATTAGGCATACTTTTACATAACAACTCTTCTCAATCTAAATATACAACAATACCTATATTTGTAAAATATGTTCTTGACACATTGCTTTATTTAGCATCTCTTCACATGCTCTGCATTGAGAGGATCCTATCCAAAGCAACTGAAAGTAATAGGAATTTTCCCAATGATTTCACTTCCAAAAATGAACAAATGGAGCAAAGATAACTATTAATAGCTATACATGCTGCATCGGTGTTGCAGCTAAAGGTTGCAAAACTAAAAATTCAATTTAAAAGGTCCATCATCAACTAAAATCTCATCCTTTCTTTAGAAACAAACACACAAAGAAACAAAAGACACTTTTGTATGAACCTTTATGAAACCAGCAAATTAGCATACTTATTCTGTGCAAAGCTAACACTCTGTCTTTGTTCTCCCAAAACTTACCAGTGATTTCACCCCCAGCTGAGTGTGGAAAAGAGATCTTGAAAGGTCTGCAGTTCTGAAGTGAAGACATTGACATTTCTAGGAAACTTATTGAAAAGGAAGGGCACCTACACACGTGCAGCAAGGCTGCTCCTCCAGCATCGCATGTATCAGCATCCTCACACTGAAAAATGGCAGTGGAAGTCCTTTAACTAAAGCTCATTCAGTCAGCTTTAGTTAAAGCCCCCCCCGCTATCATTTTTCAGTGCAGGAACACTGATAGACATCACGCTCTGGGTACCTTAATTAGAGAAACTCTTGGAGCCACTCTAATGAAAGTGCCCTCCCACACTGCCACTCCTGGAACCCATGTATAAATGCCTGAAAACACTCCATTCCTACAGTGGATTTCAATGTATCTTTCTCATGATAAATATTTTTGCCCAACTTCCTTCAACAGCGGCCAAAATTATTATTAGTAGTAGAAATATTATTTTTGATAAGCCAGTGGTCACTCTGGGCAAGATCTTTCAAGCAACTGATGTTGGTTCAAAATAGCTTAGGTACTTGATTTAGAAACCTCAAACTCCCTGAAAGTCATTGGAAGGTAGTAACCTGAATTCCTGGGTCAATTTTGTAGATGGCGCTTGCATCCTGCCTACATTGTCTCTGATTGTGTTAGAGACCACCACGAAAATATGCCTCACCCCCTTGCTCCTGCTGTGCATGAGCTGAATGCTGAAATATTGTAACTGGCAGTCCAAGCCTGAGAGCAGTGTTTGACTCACCCAGGTGAACACAACAAACAGCAGCCATGTTATTTTTTTTTGGCATTTGGGGTTTAAATACGTTCCTTTTTTCGTTGTCTAAGTAGCAAGTTTTTAATCACCTAAATGGCTCGGGGCACTTACACTCAGGCTGCTGTCCTATTCCTGGATGCATAACTTCATATGTGGATGACTATGTATGTACATGGCTGAGCATTTGCATTCCAGCAAGGAATGGAAGAGGAGGCCTCCCCCGCATTTTAGATCCAGTAGCTGACTGTTTAGGGCACTCATCCGGGAAGAGGAAGATCTCTGCTCTAGGCCTCCTTTGCGCAGAAAGAATTTGGGCCTGCATCATCTTAACTTCGTAATGTAGTAGACCAACCACCACAATGTAAATCAGGCATTATCCAGTCTTCTTTCTGGCATTGCTGATTATGCTGTTCTCCTGAGCAGTGAAGAGAGGGAGAAATGTGGGATGAACAGGTGGGGTAAATTTTCATGGCAACACTCTCTCGCATGGTAGGAGATATCACAGACATGCCATTAGCAACTTCAATTATGGAGGCAGTACTGAGCATTTTACTTCACATATTTAGATAAAGATGGAGAGTATACCCAATTGCTAAGATACTGTGTGTTATTCTTTCCAGTCATGTTTTCAGTAAGTTTGTATCCATAAGCAGTTTACAGAGAGTTAAAATAGGTTTTAATGCACCACTAATGAAATTCTGTGAAGTCCAACAGGTGAACACATTGCATAAAGCTATGGCTTGTAGCCAACCAGAATGTTTTCAACTAATGAGCTTATACCCTTGTGTAATACACACTGGTCCTGACTGTAGCACCTTATAACATCTCTCAATCACTTATTACCTTTTCTGAATGGTAGACATACCCTTAATATAAAGAACGATCATTTTACGTGTGCTTGCCTGAATATGTATGAGCACTCAGTCATAACACTAAATTAATTTCACTCCTAAGCTAAACCTAGTATTCCAAACTGATAGAGCTGAATTTAAATTAGGGGGAAAAGTAGATTGCAACTCATTAAAAAAAGCCCTTAAAACGTGACACTTGCTTCATACAAAATAGCAACCCCTTAAAAATTAAGGTTGACCTGACACTTTTATGAAGTTTGACACAAATTCAGGTTGCTTTTAGTTTTATTTATTATTCCTTTGTCACCTGTTGCACTTCTTGTATTCATCTAACGTTGGATGCAACTATTATAACACTAGAGACTAAGGCACATAAGTGTGATTGGATGCCACCTTGTTTGAGTACCTGAAAAAAAAACAGTTAATGCAAAGGATGGTAGCTTCTCTTCTTTCTGATCACTGTTCTCTGTGAGTGTATTTTAAGGGGGAAATGACTGTGGGTTTATAGTAGTAGATGATTTGGCAAATTTTCAGGACTTGAAGAGGGTGTAATGATACTTAGGCATTTAAGTACCCTCAGATGCTCAATAGGTAAACTAGAATCTGCCCCATGAGTAAATCCCAGTTTCTTTAAGTCAAAGGCAAAATTGAAATATTAACCTCAGTGAAGCTAGGATTTCACTTCAGAGGAAAGAACATGTTCACATAGTTGAAATCGAGAGCTGGAAACCTTATTAGAGAGCTGACTAAAGAAGGGAGGAAGAAAATGTTGCTAACACGTGATTTTGTTCCATGTTCCATGGTAACTTGGTTTTCTTTCCTCTAAAGACTCAGCTTTTGCAATCATGGATTATGTGATAAAATAATCTTTCCAAAACTTGTGGTTTCAAAGAAAAGGCAAAATACATGACCTCCCCCCTCCCACCTCCTCTAAGGCCTCAGAAAGCAGAAGACAAGTAAAAAGAGCACTGCATTTATTAGAGGTTTATATGCTATTTTTAAAGACAACCTGATGCATTTCAGGGTCCTGGCTTATGTTTTTTTGAATGCATGTGGCTGGGAATACTGACAAGGGAAGAGAAATATTGGGTAGAGATGGTCACTGCTTAATTATGTGAAGGATTGTTCCCCTTTACCCTGCTGACATGCAAACGAGAGACGTAGATGATGTACAAACAAGAACTTGCAACTGTGCAAGTTCCTGTCGAATCATAGGAAAGTAGTGATGAAGCGGATCTTTAGTGGTCACCTAGTTCAGTTCCCCCACCAGAAGTAGGATCATCCCTACCCAAACCATCCTATACAAATCCATTGTCTGACCTACACTGTCCACTCTGTAGTTAGCGAAGCTACACCATCAACCCTGATGCAGCCATAACAACCATGATGGAACATTTTACCGGGGGGGGGGGGGAACAATCTTACTGCACAAGCTAGTCAGGATTTGTGGATCCTCCTGGATAAATGACCCAAGCAAGAAGACATTCAAAATAAAAGAGTGTTTTAGAACACTGGAAAACTACTAAATGATTGAGGCCTGCAGGTAAGTGTGCATCTGTAGGCTCTTCTGTCTCAGGCAATCAGGCAGAGGGTCACACTGGGGCATCTGTTTGCAGTCATAATCAGCTGTCTCCCTAGCCTGCCTTGGTCCCTGGATTCAGTGTGGGAACAGGGGAGAGGGAAGAGCATGACTGAGCATGGGGAGCCTGACCCAGCCATTGTTTTCATATGGGAGCCATTTATACTTCTCTTTCTATATGGAATGAGAAATGCCTCTCCAAACTTCCCTTTTGTTTTCCAGGATGTAGTGGTCCCAGATAATTTCCCCCTGAGAAAGTAGTATCCTCACCATCTTCAAGTATTGGGGAATAAGAGAGTTCTGATATCGACTTCAGTGGAGCCTGAATTTCCAGTCAAGGGCTTCATTTCCCAGACGTGACTGACCTCGCTGGGCACATGTACATGAGCTGCCCACTGTGCAGTTGTTACTGAACAGTTATCTCGTACTTGCATAAGCGAGTGCTAAATGACTGTGCAGTACCTGGCATTACTGTGCAGTACCATCCCAGTACGGCCGTCTAGTGATGCTAACTGTGCAGTAGCTCGTTACTACTGCGCAGTAGCTTTATGGCACAGTTTGTGACTGGCAACACTACTGTGCGGTAGTAATGAGCTACTGCACAGTATACATCTCTGCATGTAGACGCAGCCACTGACACCAAAGGCTGCAGAAAGTGGAGCGTGCTGAATAGGTGTTTATGAAACAGAAGCTTTAGTCTGTCATGCACCCGGCTCTGTCCTCACACAAAAACTCTTCTTTATTCCTATCTCCTCTGCACAAGCCTCATCTCTGAAGCTAAAATCCTACATGGAATCACTATTCTTTGACCTTCAGCACACCCACCTGCTCCATTCAGATGCATGGATTTCATTCCTTTGCAAAATACAAAGCAGTAAAATGGAAGAAATTACATCCACGCAATGTGATCTTTTCACCTCCTTTTCACAAAGCTGTCAAAATAATGATGTATTCACAGTTTTTTTCCTTGATGTGTGAAATTTCTAGCACATAGATGTGAATCAAATCATTTTGCGCTATTTATCCTTTCAAGAGGATTTGAGCTTGTTTTAATAGATGGAGACAATAATTTTAGAAGGCGCAGAGCGATTTTTTTCTTTACACTTCAGTGGACAGCTCAAGGTGATATGGGAGCAATCGTCTCTGTGAGACAGCGTTGCAGAAATGTTTTATGTCCAGGTACGGCATGACTGCTTTGTGCTAAGAGCCATTTAAGGAAAGAAAGTTATAGGAAGTGTGTTCATATGTGTTAATACAGGCATACCTGTACACAGCCATTTGTACACAGGCACATTCTGGTCTAAAACATGTTTCTAGAAATCCCATTGTCTTCTGAGCGAAAAAATGGGGGGAGGGGGGATATTTCTCAGTTAAATACTGAGCAACTTTAACTGATAGCTAGGGCTGGCACTTGTAAAAATGCTCCAAAAATTGGTTTAACAATGTTCACAAATATCAACAAGAATTTTACTATTGTCTGCAGTTTCAGCAGAGGTAAACCAATGTAGCCAATACCTATTTTCAGTAATATCTGGTAAGAAGAACAGCTGTCTATTAGCAACATTTCCCCTCTGAACATTTTCCCTTTCATATATTCAGATGGCATTATAACAATGAGAGATGTTTAGGGAGAATATGACATTTGAATGCAGACACGTTATTACTTACAGATACTGACTGAACTGCCTTTATAAGTCACTTTTTCAACCCCAACAGGCATAGTCTTTTGGTTCTGCTATTAGATTATAGGTCCACATCCTCAGCTGGTATGAGGCATTGCAGCTCCACCAATTTCCGTGGTGCTAGGGTTTATTATGGAAGCTGTACAGAGGGCCCTGAATGGTCTGTTCTAAGTAGGCAGACAAGGTTCCTTGGGTGAATTTGATATCTTTTATTAGACCAACCCAAATGGTTGGAAAATAGTTACTAAGCAAGCTTTCGGGTTCAAAAACCCTTCGTCAGGCTAAGGAAGCTGCAGCAGTCAGTGTGTGCTCTTCCTGGATGGAAGGAGAAGTAAAGAAGCCGGGGGCTGGGCTGGGCTGGGGAGTCAGTTGCCAGGCAGATTATAACGTATCAAAAATCCAACGTCTATGTTTAGTCCCTGATCTCTAGTATCCAGGAGGTTGATGAAATGGAGCTCATAGGCTTGTCTCTGGGAAGTGTTGTGTAAGTTTCCCTTGAGGACCAGGACTGAGAGATTGGAGAGAGAGTGGCCGTCCTGTGAGAAATGTGCCCACACCAGTAATTGGGTATTTCTGTTTTTGATGGATTTCCGGTGTGCGTTCATTCTGGTGCGCAGTTGTTGTCTGGTCTGTCCTACATATCTTCCATCAGGGCATTTGGTGCATTGGAAGAGGTATGTTACATTTCTGGAGGTGCAGCTGTAAGATGCAGGGATGCTGATGGCTCTGTTGTGGGGTGT
>JAGPOW010000229.1:26272737-26296857 GCA_030014935.1 Caiman crocodilus
TGAAATCAGCTTTCCTAAAGTCTAGCACTTTCACCCTACTAGTTACCTTACCCACTTGACGTCTTATGGTGAATTCTATTATTAGGTGATCACTGTCCCTCAGATGGCTACTGATCTGTAGGTTCCCTACCATGTCATCCCCAGTTGCCAATACCAGATCCAGTATGGCATTCCCCCTAGTGGGACCATGTACCTCCTGTGTCAGGTGGAGGTCCTGTACACCAGTTAGAAACCTGCGTGAACAGTGGGACTTTGCCGTCTGCATCTCCCAGAAGATGTCTGGGTAGTTTAGGTCTCACATGACTACCGCCTCCTTAGCTTTTATGGTCTCTCAGAGTTGCCTCAGGAGTCCTGAGTCTATTTCTTCCCCTTGGTGTGGGGGTCTGTAGCAAACCCCTACCACCAAATCCCTTTCTCTTTGCCCTCCATGTAGCCTAACCCACAATCCTTCTACTTCCTCATTCTTTGATTCTGTCTTGATGAGGATTGATGTATATTGCTCATTGACATAGAGTGCAACTCCTCCCCCTTTCTTCCCCACCCTGTCCTTTCTGTACAATCTATAACCCTCAATATTTACCTCTCAGTCATGGGATGAATTCCACCAGGTTTCTGTTAGCCCTACTAAGTCATAGGTGTTTTGTGCCAGCAGGAGTGCTAGTTCATCCTGCTTGTTCCCCATGCTTCTAATATTAGTATATAGGCACTTGAGCCCTGCAACTGGTGCCTTTGCTGCCCCCCCCACTCTGAGTCCCAAGGGGCCCCTTATTTCTTACCTTCTCATTGCTTACCTGTGCTGTAGTGCTAGCCGCCCCATGGCTTGCAGATTCCCAATGTTCTCCTTCAGGCTGGGCTGTCCCTATGGGTGCCACATGGTTTGGTGGTCCACAGCTTCCCCTGCCCTCATCTTCCCCTCCCCACAGCCTAGTTTAAAGCCCACCGGAGGTGATCCGCCAACCTAGAAGAAAACACACGCTTACCTTTGGGGGACAGGTGAAGCCCATCCCAACTGAGCACATCCCTCATCATGCTGTGCGGGTCATTGTCCAAGAAGCTGAAGTCTGCCTTGAGACACCACTGCCGAAGCCGCCAATTGGTCTCTCTGATGCAGTTCTCATGCCGTCTTCTGTGTCCATTCACTGGTAGGATGGAAGAGAATACCACCTGTGCACTGAACTCCCTCAGCACACTGCCCAGAGCACTGTAGTCCGCCATCAGGTGATCAGGGGTTCTCCTGTCCGCATCATTAGTACCCACATGGACTAGGACCATGGGGTAGTATTCGGTGCGCTTGATCCTGGCCTGGATTACTTCTGTCACATCCCAAATCTTTGCTCTGGGCAGGCAGTAGACCTCTCGTGTTGAGGGGTCCTGGCAATAGATGGGCCCTTCCGTACCTCTCAGGATGGAGTCACCTATGACGAGCACTTGTCGCTTCCTCCTCTGGGTCCACTTGGCTCTCTTGACCTGTTCGGAGCGTGTAGAATGTGGTGTTGCTTCCTGCCCAAGGGTGTCATCCTCCCCTTCCATCTCCTGCAGGGTCGCCAGGACCTCGTACCTGTTCTCCAGTCAGACTGGAGGAACTGGTACCTGTTCACTGTGAGCAGCTCCGGTCCTGGATGTGACCATCTGCCACTCTGCTCTGGAGGGCATTCCCTGGGATGCTTCTTCCTTAGGTGCCTGGTCCTGCAGGGAAAAGAAATAGCCACCAATTTCATCCTCTGCCTCCCTGATGTCTGAGTAAAAAGGTGACCAAACTCCAGTCCACATGCCAGACCAATATAAAGCACGAGAGCAGGTTATGTTTGAAGTGTGGAGAGCTCATGATCACAGTGCGGACAGGCACATGATCAGATGACCTCAGCGAATCAAAAGCTGCATGAGGCGTGTGGCTGCACAGCCGGCAGTCACACTCTCTTAACTGAATATCAGCAGCATATTCTGATTAGCACACGAGTTTATAAAAGGGGCAGAACGCCAGAGCACAGGGACTCGGGGTTCCACACAAATAGTTGGAGAGGACTGATCACCCTTTCCAGGAGCCCGTGTCCCCTAGGTCAGCTATTATATACTCGCTACCAAACATACCACGCATATCGAACATACCGAACTCTCGAGCAACAGTTTTGCTGTTGTTACCGCCATTTGCAATCGTCATTCGTTGTTCTGTTATCTTCTGACTGTACATCGCAAGAAGCAGCCGCTGCCTACTTGCTGTTTAACTGCTGTTTAAGAGTTTTCTGTCATCCTACACAAGTTGTAAGTAAAATCTCAGTTTATTTTACCACCTTAACTTGAGTCAGTGTCCCTTTTGTCCCCAGCCTGGTCGTATCAGAGGGTTGGTCATCCACACACCACAGTTTACCTCACCTGATACCCCTCAGCCTGCTAACCTCCTCCCAGAGCTCCCTCACCTGTGCCTCCAGGCCCTAAGATGGGCTTCTGTCAGACAGGTGTCGGGGCTCCCAGTCTCTAACCCACCTGGCCCTGCTGAGGATCCCCTGCAGGCCAGGAGGTAGGGGGACATTGGCTTCCCCATGGGCTTGGTCTGGGTGGAGGCCTCAGACTAGCCCCTGGTAGGCTTGGCCCCCTGGGCAGAGGCCCTAGCAGCACTCCTTGTCGACACCATTCTAAGCTGTTTGCTCCTGTTTGCGCGCTCTGTTTGCGCTGCATGGCTCGGGAGCATGGCTCTCTATCGGCTCAGCTATATGGGACCCAGGGGGCTTTCCCTCAGGATCCGGCTCAGCTGTGCCGGGTTCCTCTGCCCCACTTACCTTCAGGGGATCAGCTGTTGCTGCCCCTGCTGCTGTCTCCCTCTGTTGCTGCTGCTGCTTCTGCTGCTGCTTCCTCCTCGGGTCAGCAAGTTAGCTTAATTGTGCATCATTTTAACTACACATTAAGGGAACAAATGTGTAGATATGCACATGTGATGCACATTAAGTTAATGTGCATTAACATGTCTTATGTAAGCATGTCCAATGTGTTCCTCTTTGATGTTTTAGTCCCAATCTACAGATAAACCTTTATTCATTCTTTATTAGTCTCAAGTTCTGAGTTTCTTGCTTTGCGATCAGATAATTCAACCCCAAATATAAATTCATTATAAAACCTTTTTTGATATTACAGCATATTTGCATATTTAGATGCCATTTTAAAAGTATTTTAAACAAGGTATATTATTTGATGCTTTATAATCTTAATAAAATAATCTTAATAAAATATATCTTAATAAAATAAGTATGAGAAAACAGTGCCCAATGCACCAACATAGAGAAACTTTCCAAAAGGACCAGCATCACAATAAATATATGTAGATCTGACCTTTATACAAGGTAGAAATAAAACTGAGTTCCATTTGTATTTCATATCTGCATCCTAGATATTTGTAACTAATCAATAGAAAAATGATAAGACAGGCTCTAATTTACCTATACATTTCCTAAATTAGTTTTATGTGGGAACTTTGGGGCTGCATAACTCCATCCCATCTCTCAAAGGTTTCTTCCACATAGTTCTATGGGAGGTCAAGGAATTAAAACAAAATTCTTCCTTGCAGTAACAATGTGAATGAATGTGCTAACTGGGTCTGCTTGACCTGTAGAAAAAATAGTATGTGGTTATAGCTAGGTACAGACAGACTTAAAGTGCATTAAGCATGCAGAAAGTGCTTTGAAGCCATAACAGAACAGACATTCACAGCACGTAAAGCACTTTAACAATGGTGGATCATGCTCTAAGTTAACCCTCAGTGGATGTGGTATTAGACTAAAGTGCTTTAAGTTAGAGGGCATTTTTTAACATCTGTACAACATCCATTGCGCTTCAATGTAGGTTGCATTCCCTTGGCATCCCAGGGGCCCCTCATTGGGCAGCTTGATAGCCTCAACCACTGCTCATTTTCTCCAAGCTAGCAGGAGCCCACCTCTGCAGTTCAGATCCCTCCCCGCAAGCTTGTGGACTCAGGTTTTGAGGGGGGCTGCGTGACATCCACACAGCAGAGAAGCTACCACTGCCCAGGCACAGAAATAGCTAGTCAGGCAGACCTGTGTTACAGCTTCCAGATACAGCTGTCAAGAGGCTGGGTTATGGTGGAAGGGAGCACCCCTGAATCGAGGATACCCCACAGCTTGCTGGTTGAGGTATCAGGAAGGGAAGATGGATCAAAGAGGTGGGGGACTCCCTTCCCCCACCATCCCCACCCCAGCCTCCTGACAATGACACTCAGAAGCTGCAGAATGAGGCTACCTTCCTCCCTTTTCATCACACTGGGAACTGGGGGTAAGGGGAAAGGGAGCCTCCCCTGCTGACCTGGGACTCAGGAGGCGATGGGCTGGGTTTGCACAGCAGGGGGAGGATCCCTTCTCCCTGGCCCCAATTCCTAGTGTGGTGAAAAGCTGACTGGGCAGCCGCACACTGCAGGTTTGGCTGCCACTGTCAAGAGGCTTATGTAGGAAGGGGAAGGAGCTCCCTGCCATGTAGACCTGACCAGGCCTCTGCCCTGCCAACACCCCAGCTAGTAAACTTTTGGGGGGCCCTTGCAGTGGGACAGGGTCCCTTCCTACACCCTCCCCAGCCTCTTCACAGCTGCAGTTAGGAGCTGCAGCATGGAGCTGCCTCGATAACTTTTTGCTGCACAAGGAACTGGGGCCAGGTGGGAAGGAAGAACACTCTGCCATGATGTTCCTCCCTCAACAGCTCGCGGTCTGGGGAATTGGGGGAGAGGTGGATGAGCTGAGTCAGCATGGTGGGGAGGGGGCGCTTCATCCCACAGCCACAGTTCCTGGTGCAGTGACAATCTGGGCAGCCCCACACTGCAGTTCCTGCCTGTAGTTGCCAAGACGCTGGAGTGAGGGGAGCAGGGATCCTCTTCCCACACACATTGAATGAGATTTAGTTAAAATTAGGCTCCGGGAGTGGTGAGAGATGTGTGGGTGAAAGCCCACTGAGCCCCCGCTCCCCTGAAAGCCCCCCAGAGACCTCTGCTGACCCCCAGCACAGCCAGAGGTAAACAGAACCTAAGATGGGAGGGGGTTAACCCCTAGAAAGTGGGAGGAGGCGGCTGAGTGGGAGCCAGGGTGAGTCTTGCTCCACCCAGGCCCCTACTTTGCCCAGCCCCACAGGGAGCCACGCAACCGGAGCCTCACAAACATTCTGTGCAAACAGGTGCACTTATCTGCCAGCGCATGAGTTAGCATGGAGTTCACACAGGATGGTGTGCAGGAGGGCCCGAGGCCCTGCCTGCACACCCCCTAGGGTAGGTAGACTTAGGCCCAGCCCACCTACCAGTGACATGCCATGGATGGGCACTCACTACACCCCAAGGGTCCCCTCAGGGTCTCCGGCCCCCCCACCCTGGCACCTCAGAGATAGCCACCCAGACAGAGCCCATGGTTCCAGGCTGCACGCAGACAGAGCCCCTGGCTCTTGGCTGCAGGGGCTGCCTTCCCCTTTTTCAGGCTCTGGGGCCCAGGAGCATGGCTACTTACCCTTGTGGGGTCTGCTCCTTTTTGGAGTCTAGAGGAGCTCCAGGCCACAGTCCAGAGATTGCATGCCATCAGGGACTGTGAGCAGGAGATAAACTCCTACTGCCAGGCCCTTCTCTCCCAGGATCCGGAGGGTAGACCATGGTCTCCCTCCAGGACAAGGGAGGACTCTAGGACCTCCCATTCTGTCCAGTCAGGGGGATGGACCAAGGTGGTGAAGGGCCCTAAGGTCCGCTGCACCAAGGCCCCTGCCTCACTGGAGCTCATCAACAGGTACAAACCTCTTGCAGCCCCAGCAGATCCTGCTAAGTTGCCAGCTCCTGCAGACAACACAGGGTCAATTGCTGCTACCACCCCCGCTGTCCCCAAGACAAAACACAAAGTGTTTGTCATGGGAGACTCCATTCTGAGGGGCTAATCTGCCATCCCAACCCCTTAGCCTGGGAATTCTACTGCTTCCCAGGAGCTCACATCCAAGACATTCCAGAGAAGATCCCTTAGTTCCTCCAGCCCACAGACCACTATCCCATGCTCCTTATCCATGTGGGCACCAATGACATGGCTTAGAGCACTCCCAGCTGGGTCATGAGGTGCTACAGGGATTTGGGAGCGGGGCTAAAGGGTCTGGGGGCACAGGTGGTGTTTTCTTCAATCCTCTCATTTTGGGGGTATGGGCTGAGGAGGGAGAGGAGGATCCAGGTAGTTAACCGAAGACTGCAGTGAGGGTCTCATCGGAAAGGCTTTGGCTTCCATGATCACACCCCACTCTTTGGTGAAACAGTCAGTGAGCTGCTGGGAAGAGATGGTCTCCACCTCTCTCTGCTGGGGAGGAGGCTCTTCTCAGCTAGACTGCCTGACCTGCTCCACTGGACTTTAAACTAAGCCCGCTTGGGGATGGGGGAACTACTGCCACTGCTGGCCCACTGAACAACCCTTGCAAAGCCAGCAGTCCAGGCATAAGGGAGCATACATAAGGGAGCCCACCCCAACCCAGCCCTAGTACAATCTGTGGGCAAGGCAAGAGCCCCCAAGGATACACTTGCCTGCCTGTAAACAAATGCCAGGAGCTTGGGGAATAAGCAGGAGGAACTGATCCTCCTGCTTAACACAAATAATTACAACATAGGGATAACAGAGACCTGGTGGGACTCCAGCCATGACTGGACCATGGGTATAGATGGCTATATGCTGTACAGGAGAGATTGAGTAGATAAAAGAGGTGGGGGTGTAATTCTTTATGTTAAGGAAAGCTACATGTCCCTGCAAGCTGATACTGGTGACCAGGGTAGATGACTGCAGACTCTCTTGGTTAAAATCCGTGGGGAACACAGCACAGGGGATACAATAGTGGTAGTCTACAATACACCTCCCACCCAAAGCCAAGAGCTTGACCAGGAGTTGGACCAGGAAATGGCTGAGGCTGCATGCTCCAGGACCATGGTTGTCATGGGTGACTTCAGCTACTCAGACATCTCATGGGAGGATCAGTCAGCAAAATTCAAGCATTCGCAAAACTTCCTATCATGCATGGATGACCTCTACCTGACTCAAGAAGTCCACGGGCCAATGAGATATAACGCACTGATCGACCTGGTACTAGCAAGTGGGGATGACCTAATCAGTGACCTAGTGATTGATGGGAAGCTGGGTGACAATGACCGCAATCTGATCACCTTCACCATCTGCCATAAAGCTGGCAAGTCAGTCAGCAGTACCGAAGTCCTTGACTTCAGGAAAAGTTGACTTTGACAAGCTCAGGAGGCATGTCAGTGAGGCCCTAAGGAACAATGACCGCAGGGGGAGAGGAGTTCAGGAAGAGTGGTTGCTCCTCAAAGGAGTGATCTTCAATGCACAAGCTAATTCTATTCCATCTTGGAGAAAAGGCAGCAAGAGGGCACAGCAGCCCCCCTGGCTCTCCAGAGATCTAGTAGACCTCCTGTTGCTAAAAAGAAAGGCCTACAAAGGATGAAGGGCAGGATTCACCTCCAAGGAGGAATATTCTGCACTTCTCCAATCATGCAGGAAGCAAACCAGGAAAGTCAAAGCTGCAACTGAACTCCAACTAGCTTTGAGTATCAAGGACAATAAAAACTCCTTTTTCAGATACGTGGAAAGCCAGAGGAAAAGCAAGGGCAACATTGGACCCCTGCTGAACCAGATGGGACAACTGACAACTGACACCCAGAAAAAAGCTAATCTATTAAATGGGTACTTTGCATCGGTCTTTCATCAGTCCCATGCCCACTATGGGATAGGGAGGTCCGGGTAAGGATGATCCCATGCCCTCCATCAATGCTGACCTCATGAAGGAACACCTTGAGAGGCTGATACCTTCAAGTCAGCTGGACCTGACAATCTACACCTCAGGATACTCAAGGAGCTGGCGAGCATCATAGCCCAGCCCCGGCACAGACATTGAGATCTGCTAGCACTCTGGTGAAGTACCCAAAAACTAGAAGAAGGCCAATGTGGTACCTATCTTCAAAAAAGGGAGGAAAGTGGATCTGGCAAACTACAGGCCCATCAGCCTGACATCTATCTCAGGGAAGGTCTTAGAAAAGCTCATTAAAGGGCCATCCTTAATGGACTGGCCAACGCCAACATCCTGAGGGATAGCCAGCACGGGTTTGTTGCGGGTAGGTCTTACTTGACCAATCTAATTTCCTTTTACAACCAGGTGACCTATCACCTGGACAAGGGAGAAGATTGATGTCATATATCTTGACTTCAAAAAAGACTTTGATCTGGTATCCCATGATCCCCTCTTGGTAAAACTGGTCAGTTGTGGCCTTGGGTCCACTCCGATCCCCTGGCTAGGAAATTGGCTCTGTGGTCGGACTCAGAGGGTGGTAATAGATGGAAGTCAATCATCATGGTGCCCTGTGACCATGGGGTCCCCCAAGGCTCCGTCCTTGGCCCTACATTATTCAATAACTTCATTAATGATGTGGGCATTGGAGTCAGAAACAGACTAGCCAAGTTATCTGAAGACACCAGACTCTAGGGCAAAGCATCCACACTCAAAGACAGGAGGGAGATCCAGACTGACCTGGACAGGCTCAGCAAATGGGCTGACGAGAACCTGATGTTTTTTAACACTGAAAAATGCAAAGTTCTCCACCTTGGGAGGAAAAAAACTGCAGCATCCTTATAGGCTAGCACTATGGAAGAAAAAGACTTGGGGGTCCTCATTGACCACAAGATGAACGTGAGGCTTCAGTGCGATGCTGCGGCTAGTAAAGCAAGTAAAACACTGGGTTGCATCCATAGATGCTTCTCAAGCAAATCCCAGGATATCATTCTCCCCTTGTCCTCGGCCTTGGTGAGGCCGCAGCTGGGGTATTGCATCCAGTTTTGGGCCCCACAATTCAAAAATGACGTGGAGAAGCTTGAGAGAGTCCTGAAAAGAGCCACGCACATAATCAGAGGTCAGGAAAACAGACCTGACAATGACAGACTGAGAGCTATGGGGCTCTTTAACCTAGAAAGGTGTAGGCTTAGGGGGATCTGATGGACACCTATAAGTTTATCAGGGGTGACCACCACTATCCGGGGGAACATTTGTTCACCAGAGCGCCCTAAGGGATGAAGAGGTCGAATGGTTATAAACTACTGCGAGACTGCTTCAGGCTAAATATAAGGAAAAATTTCTTTACTGTCTGAGCCCCCAAGGTCTGGAATAGCCTGGCACCGGAGGTGGTTCAAGCACCTACACTGAACATCTTCAAGAGAAATTTGGATGCTTATCTTGCTGGGATCCTATGACCCCAGCAGACTTCCTGCCCCTCAGGGAGGGGCTGGACTCAATTATCTTCTGAGGTCCCTTCCAGCCCTAATGTCTATGAAATCTATGAAAATGCCTCCACCATCATTTTGAAATGCAGGGACACTGATACATGAGACACGGGGAGTGGCTGGAGCTCTGTGATTACCCCACTCCAGCAGACTCAATTAATCAATCTGCTCTGACATGCTATAATTACAGCACATCAGAGCAGTTCATGTACAGGCACCCCATCATCTTTAGTTAATGCACATTAAAACGGGCTAATGCACATTTCTTAGTACCTTTTAATGGAGGTACTAGATTCAATGCACATTAACTAAAGTGCATTAATGGACATGTAGATGTATCCTATATGATTAAAGACTGTTTGCCTCTTCACACCTCTTAGTTCCGGTTTCTTTCTGACCTGGCTCCAGGTCCTAGTCCCTTTTGCGCAAACTGTTGCAGCCCCTCTCTTCCTCCTGGGTCCACATCCAACCTATCTTTCCTATACTCACCACATGTTGTTGGACATCTGTCACTCCTGGTCAAACCAATCCATGATCCTGCACCAGTATCCTAATGGCTAACAATCTGGACACTGTGTCTTTAATAACTCTGAAATGAGAGCTCATAGGTCAGTAGCCTGAGGCATCTCATGACGTTCAACAAGGACAAATACAAAGTCCTGCAGAAACAATCCCATGCATCAGCACAGCCTTGGGCTCAACTGGTTACGCAGCAGCTCTGCAGAAAAGGATCTGGATGTTACAGTGGACAATAAGCCGGATATAAGTCAACAATGTGCCTTTGTTGCCAAGAAGACTAACAGCATACTTGGCTTCATTAGTAGGAGCACTGACAGCAGATCAAGGGAAGTGATTATTTCCCTATATTTGGCACTGGTGATGCCAGATCTGGAGAACCGTGCCATGTTCTGGGCCTCACACTACAGAAAGGATGTGGACAAGTTAGAAAGTCCAGTGGAAGGCAACAAAAATGGTTAGGAGACTGGGGCATGATTTAGAAAGAGAAGCTGATGGAACTGGGCTTATTTAGTCTGCAGAGAAGAGAAGCTGGGGAGGGGGAGGAATTTAATAGCAGCCTTTAACTACCTGAAGGGTGGCTTCAAAGAGGATGGACATAAAGTGTTCTCAGTGGCGATGGATGACAGAACAAGGAGCCATGCTCTCAAGTTACAGCAAGGGAGATTTACGTCAGATATTAGGAAAAACCTTCTCACTAAGAGGGTGGTGAAGCACTGGAACAGGTAACCTAGAGAGGTGGTGCAATCTCCATCCTTGGAGGTTTTCAAAACCTGGCTAGAAAAAGGTTTGGATGGGATCATCTATTTGGGGGCGGTCCTGCTTTTGAGCTCGGGGTTAGACCGGACGACCTCCTGAGGTCCCTGCCAACCCTATTTTTCTATGATTCTGTGATCTCCTCCCACCTTCCTGCTTTCCAGACAACCTCTAAGAGAGAAAGACACAATATTCATATAGAAAATCCTAATCCACCAACCTATCTAATATATAATATTTTCAAGTGATCACACACTAGGTCCTTCTTTATTGTTGTGTTGCCACCTGTGCACCTATATAATATATAGGATTTGTATAGATGTTATATGATGGAGTGAAACTTGCTTCAAACAGCATGAGACTCATGTTCTTATCTTTCTTCCCTGTCAGTTCTTTTTAATCATTCCATTGATGCAGCTATAACTTAATAGGACTAGAAGGCACAGCCAAATGCTTAATAATTTGCAGAGTTCTCCCCATCCGCTGCAGATTCAGACAGTGTGAATGGCACTGAAGAAGCATTCTTGAACTCTTCCGACCTGGCCAAGCGTCCTAATAACGGCTGAATTTTGCAGGTGTTTTTTCTCTTTCACTCTCTCTCTCCACTTTAAGGATATCAATGCCATTTTTTAAATGCAGTTAATAGGCAAATATCAGAAGTGAAGCAGAAAATTGTGTGTCAACCCAACCAACTCTTTTTATGATGGATATTACATGCAAACTCTTTAATGTTAAAATAACACAGAGAGCCTGACTGAAAGTGACAGAAGTGAGAAGAAATAAGATTGAGACTGCTTCCAGCTCACCTTATTTTAACTGCAGACAAAATGACTGCAGAACATTGTCTAATATCATCAGTGCCGGCAACGGGAACTCAGATTTCCAATGGTCTTTATTACTTTTGCCCCACTTCACTTCCATTCAGTTGCTCATAACTTTCTCTGATAAATACCTCCAGGGCAAACATTTTCCATAATCTCAGCCCAAAGATGGTAAAAAAAATAAGTCAAGATTTTCAAGATTTCTGCTCCCATTTTGGTACCTAGCTGAAGTGAATAGTTTTTTTTTCTGTACCCTGTAAGATTCTAGCCTGTAGTTCCAGTGGGAAGCACTTAAAGGACCTCACTGGAGGTATGCTTTAAAGTAAACGCTTTTTGTAAATAGTTCCCTAAGTAAAATATCTATATTCCCAGGGGCAGATGGCAGTCTGGTCCCGTCAGAAGAGTCTGAAAATTACTCTCTAATTCTGCATGACATGTTTCATTGTACTGGGTGAGTGTTGTCTCCCAGGTATGATTATAGTTTAATTATTGTTTTGTTACAAGTGTGTCACTGGGCCTGAGGAGAAAGAGGGAGGTTCTGCGGGGCTGGAAAGAGCAAGAAGCTCCAATGAGTAGGAGAAGGTCCCAGGGCAAGCCAGGAGAAGATCCCAAGGTGAACTGGGGGGAAACGAATGGTCCTAGGGAGGACAGAGTAAAGTCCAAGCAAGGACAGAGGGAACTGAAATAGCACAATAAAGACTGTTTTGGATCAATCTGTTTTGCTGTTGGAGACAGTTGCTACCCTCCTACCCCTCTTCTTTAAAAAAAAGAAAACTCTCCCTCCTTCCCAGGAGCTGACAGAAAAGAAGAAGCTCCCAGAGTTGGGGGTGCTGTGAATCACTGGGGAAGACAGGGACTGAGAAGAGGCAAGGTCTCATAGCTCTAGGCTTGCCCATTGTGAAGCCACACTAAGGCTGGCTTCAGGGGGTTCTCTTAGGAAAGGGACCATATGAGGCTGCTTCTTGTGGAGTCCCAAGGAAGAGATTTTCCTTTCCCTTGCAAAGCGGCTATTTGGATTATTTTATGACAGCTTATTAGTAAAGAGAGGTCCACAACACTATCCATTGTTCCTACTCATATTCAAAAATACAGGTTGCCAGTGAAACGAAACTGAGAGCATGTGAGTGGGAAAGAGTCAAATTGTCCAGGTATGTATGTACCTTAAAATGCAGATAAGTGTGTAGTAGGATGCTCAAGAGCATTTGCTTCCTAAGGAGGGTTAAACATTTAGATTATTTTGAAAATAAGTGTCAGAACTTATTTCACCTATTAAATGGGATTTGAAATACAACTCCTTCCACCCCGGCCTACTCTGCTCCTTCCCATTTACTCTGGGAAACAAGCAAGCAAGCCCAATGCTCTCCTTACAGCTGGACTTAGGGGAAAATAAGAAAAGACTTATTCTTCCCCAGGCTATACCTCAGTTAAGACTATGGCAATCCAACCCAGCATAGGTTTGAATGTCTTTTCAGACACCCTGTGGAGCAAAGAGTTTTTGTGTGTCCTGTAGGTGTCTTCAGAGTTCTGTGCTAGAGACTAGACATTTTTCTGCCTGGCCTCAAAACCAGGCTCTGAATTACAGATGGAGAACTTCTCTGATGTGATAGGGTTCAAGATCATTTCCTCTTAATTTGTGTTGCCTCCACCCTGCTCACTCTGCTCACATTGTCTCCTCCATAATGAAAGTTTCCCTTTAGCACTGGAAAATATTTTTTTTTTTTTAAAGCAACTAAGTAATTTGAGAGCACAAATCCTAGTAAAGGCCAGTGGTAGTTGTGTTCCTACATCACGTCCATGGTTTTCAGACACCCCACCCTATCCTTCCATAAATACTTGAAATCACACCCATGTAAATCCACACATAGGAGGTTTCTCCACACACTGATCTTCCATCCTCCCCACAAAAAGGTAATTTAGGCTTCTTCATAATGTCAAGTTCCCCCTCTCTTCTCCCTGCCTGCCCCCCTTCCCTGCACACAGTTCTGGCTCTACAGGAGGCTCTCCACAAGTCTACAAGCTGGGAATGGCGTGGGCTTGAAGCAAGCTGAAATGGATACAGAAAGGTGGCAGTATTGGGAGGAAATCTGTATCACCTCCCCTTCTGTGGAAAAATACATGGCAGAAGTTATACAGCTCCAGGAAATGTCCCATGGATCCTGCTGTCAGGATCCAGGAGGCAGTTTCAGCTATACTCCCAAGGAGCCTGGGAGGACTGATGGGATCATGGCCCAGTGAACAGGGACAAGTCTTCCTATAAACTTTCTCAGCTTCACACCTGAGGGAACAGAGAATTTGAAGACAGGCCTTGTGGCCTCTAATGTGAAGGAAGAACTGCCTCTCCCCTCTGGCCTGTTGTGAGAGGGGACAGGGTGAGAGATATTGGGATGAGGGATGGGGACAGAATTCTGGTTCTGCTTTACTAAATCTTTGGTGAAACTGCCTGCAGGAGCGGTTGTTTTCCATGTTGAAGCCAACTGAATATTTGATGTCATTAAATATTTAAAACCTTGACATTTATGCAGTAAATTAAGGCAGATGCATGCCAGTGACTGCTGGGCTTCAAAGCATTCCTAATGTTGCTTCTGTGGTCTCAGTCAGAATAGCCAGATCCCCAGTACAAGGTGCTGCTTTATTCTTGCATTAATGAGGAGGGACACCTAGCCAGAAGTTTAACTTTTATCTAAATATTGAACATTGGCCCCCAGCTCTGTATTCACTGGATGTTAGTGTGACCTGGATAGAAAATAAGTGGCATTTACAAAGAGTCAGAGCACAGTTTAAGATAACTACCCAACAGGATCAGATCTGCAGTTCATCTAGTCCAGTGATATCTTCTCTGACAATAGAAAGCATCAGACACTTCAGTAAAAACTACCAGGGCCCCTCCAGACATGTAGGTCAATATGTGATATGATCTGATGAACAATGCACACAACAGCAGTTTCTGCCATGCCATGTGTCCATGGAAGAAGGCTTGATTGTGGGATCACATATCATACATTGCCAGTACAGGTGCCTGGTGCTAGGGCTAGCTCTTGGGGCTTCCAACTACAGGGGGACCCCTGCCCACACATTCCAATTAATAGCATGATAGGAACCAGCCCCCAAATTATTACACATTAATTGTTGAATAACTTTGTGGTACATTCTTCACTTTATCACTCCATTAATTGATTAAAAAAGTGGCTGAGTCACAACTTAAGATGTGATTAACTGATTAATTACATCTTCAAAGTAACATTTGGCAGGGGCCTCAAAAATCCAGTTTCAGGAGTCTGTGGAGTTATCCACTCCTTTTCACAAAGGATTCATCCTGTTTTAATGTATCAAACCACTAAAGTATAAGGTTTTGATACCCTTTCACAAGCATTCAGTTCCCACAGTAGACACTAATTTTTGAGAAGAGTTTGTTTCCCAGTAGGCCAATGATGAGCTCATCAGAAAACCTCACCCACTGTTCAGGAGTCTTAACCTACTCTTTGTTTGTGGGGGCATTGTTTTTTTTTCTTCACATGCCAATAATTATTACAAGGTCCTGGAGAACAGTATATGAGTAGCTGTGTAGTATTCATACTAGCAAAGGGCTTTCTCTCTCTCTCTTTCTCCCTTTTTCATTTGTCTTTTGCTGTTCTGTTGCCAGTTGAATTCCGACCTGCTTATAAATCACAGGAGTATGTGCCATTAATCAAGGAGCTGAGATGTTCTGCATGACAAATGCTCTAATTCACTATAGTCTGCTCTCTCAGGTATAGCTGCCTTTGGTTTTGTTTTATTTTGAGCTACTTTATGCTATCTCTGCAAAGAGTCCAGGGGGAAGGGAGAATACATGAGGGCTCATCATCTTATTTTCAATAGTACAGTCTTGCTGAGAGATTTTCACTCTAGTATTAGGGAGGAATGTAGAAAGCAACATTTTCTTCTTTCTTCAGTTATACACTTTTCATATCAGGAGCTAGTTCACTTTGAAACTCATGTAAGAAGAGAACCACATAAGTAGGCCTTTGAAAAATGTCCAGAGCATTGCACAAATAGTTTTCAGTATAAATAAGGGCCAGGTCCTTAGAGTTCAAGTCACATTTTCCAAAGTGTTCAGCTTCTGTGTAGATGTGTATGTGGTATGGCAGGCCAGATACACAGACTCCCTTGAAGTTTCAGGTCTCAGGAGCTGCAGCCCATCTGTAGGCAGTAAGAAAGTGATTACAGGCCTGCCTAGCAGAACTGGGCCAGATGAAGAAGATAGCAGGCTGACCCAGAAGAAATTAAAAGCTCCCAGGGAAGGGAGCTGGAGAGAGAAAGGGAAAGCTGGGAGGCTAATGTTTGCAGCAGTGTGCCAGGGTATTCCCTCTGTGTCTGGAAAAATAATAGGTGTTGACCTGTGGGGTCAGGCCAACTTTCAGGATCTCAGAATTGCACTGTTAGATGGGAGGGTGTGACACAATTGCACATATACAAACGCACAAATCATTTAAGTGCATATACATACACACTAGCAACTCAGGCACATACACATCTAAGATTACCAGCCTAAGCACATGCATACCTATCACCAATTCAAGCACATACACACTACACATACCAAAAATTAGACAAAATCAGTTACCAACACCCATACAACCAATACACATACATGAATAATTCATTCATATATCATGCACACCATGATATATATATATGTACCAGTTCAGGCATATGCTATCCACCTACACATACGCACAGGTGAATTCCTAACTTGGGTGGTGTGGGGTGTATGTGTGTGCTTAGGGTACTAGGATGCTTTGTTACCATGGGAGGAGGAATCAGAGGTCAAAGAACTCCATAAGGAGGGAGACAGATGGGGTTAAAATGAGTGAGTGAAAGTGTCAGGAGTGAAAGCTGCTGGGGCCAGGATTGGAACCAGCAGACTGGAGGGGAGCTGGGGTTGCTTAAGGTCAAGTGGCCCTAGGGTTACTCAAGGTCACTGGTGCAAGGGAAGAAGCCTGGTGGCAAGGAGGAGACATCCAGGAAAGAGAGAGAGGAAGAAAGCTGGGAGTTCAGGGCTGGAAACTGAGGCAGAAAGCTGGGAGCTCGGGGCTGGAAACTGAGGCAGAAAGCTGGGAGACTGGGGCTGGAAACTGAGGCAGAAAGCTGGAAGATTGAGGAGGAGGGTTGGGAAGTCAGTAAGACAAAAACCCAACTCGGAGTTTCAAAATAACAGGTTTATTAAACAGACAGCACATTACACAGCCCCATGAAGTTATTGGTTACTACACATACACACACACAAGCACTCATATACCCACCCACACAACGGTAGCAGGAGAAAAAGGCTTGGTAGAGGGATTGAAGTCAAGGTATGTAGGTCCCGGTCCTTTGCTTGGGGAAGGAAGGTCAGTGACAGCTACCTATTCTGGGGCTGTGAGTTGATCCTTGATGGCAAGTCAGGGTCTTCTCCAGCAAGGTGTTGCTCAAAGGGGGTGGGGGATCCACCGGCAGGGCCTCTGGGTGGATAAGTAGTGTGGCATGATGCTGGTCCAGATGAACAGGATGTCCTGCTGGGTCTGTCTTCACTATCCCCTTTTATAGGGGCAGACCTCCTATGACCCTAATGTCAAGGGCATGCCCAGGCAAGAGTCAGCCACTTGTGTACTGAGCATGTGCACTCCTAGTTATGGACATGCCGTTTCAGGTGTCTGTAATGGTGGGTTGACTGATATCTGCAGCAGTCTTTGTCTTCCAAATCTTGAGTCAGGGAGGGTCAATGCAGGGTGATGGTTGGGTCATTGAGTTGATGATTCAGTCATTCAGAGAGAACTATTTTTAGACCTATTGTCACTGTCTCTCAAGCACCCTTGTTCATCCCTATTCATTCAGGACCCAATTTACATAGGAGGGTTAGGTATGAGTCTCACAGCTAGAACAGAGTTACAATAAGGCATGCTTGGGCAGGGGACACAAGATAGAGACTTGACATTACTTGGCATTACTTCACAGACACAGGCCTAAACCATACAGTACTCATATGAAACAATAAACATCAATGCAAAAATGATAGGAACAGAACACTATTTACTATATAAAAAGGGGCTTATTACAATAACAAACAGCATACAAGAACTTAACTTACCTAGTATTACTTGTAATCACTTATAATGGATAGAGAAGGAAGAGAGGTAGTCAGAAATGCTTAGGGGAAGGGGAGGGAATGCAAAATAAAAAAAAGAAAAGAAACACTGGGGGTCTTGCTGCACAGGTTTTGGTTTAATCTTTTATTATTTATACCTCATGTTTGCGGATTACTGATTTATACTGTATTCTGTGGGCAAGTTCTCTCAAGGAAATAAAAGACTGTATGGTGCAACCAGATAATCCACTACATGTGGCAGAAAACAGAGGTAGCTTAAAGTGACTCCAGCAATGGAGACTGGAGCCTTGCTAAAATGACTGAAGGGGGTTTAGCAGCAATGGTTTCAGCAACTCCAATTTCAACAGCAGCAACTGCAGCAATTTCAAAAGGGGCAGCACCTGTAACAGCAGGAGTTCCTTCAATAGCAGGGGGAATGGAGAAAGAACCCTACCCGTGTTGGTGAGTTACTGGGAACCCTAAGGCTCGAAGGTCGAGGGATCCCTCAGATGGGACCAACCAATAACCTAGAGGACTTTTTCTCACAGAGTTTGAGTGGGTGGCTGCGACCCATCAGTAGCTGCGGGATACATGGGCTTTGACAGTGGTTGTGTTACTAACTGGAGAAGCCCAAACTGTGTATGGAACCCTGGGGGCAGATTTGGCCCAGGATTACTAGACCCTCAAGGCAGGCACATTAGACTGGTTGGGTCTTACAGAGGAAGTCTATCCCTGTAAATTTTGATCAGAGACCTGGGACCCAAGTACCTGGCCCTGAGCCATGGCCCTAAGTACCTGCTGGCCAAACCCAGAATCCCAGTTACCTTCAGAGATTGCCAAACTGGTAATATTTAACAGTTCTGCAACATCCTCTCAGCAAAAGTCTAGAAGTAGGAGTGTTGCCACTGAGTGACCAGTTTGGAAGAAGATACTCTGAAAGTGGAGGACTTCTTGGTGTTGGAGTCAGTCTCCTCAGGAAACAGTCTATCAGCCTCCAAGCCCAAAGAGGTTGGAATTATGTGAAAAATAGGCCAAGTCTCTTGGGGGACCCCAGTGAGGACATTGCCTACATCTCCTTCAAGGGCATGACCGGGAGCAGGGCCCTTGAATGGCCCCACCAGAGAACACAGCCACCTGGGACTTCCCCACAGCCTGGGAGGAGGATGAAAAGATTAAATCACATGCTTCCAATGCAGAGAGAGGGCCACCACTACTGGGACTGCCCAGAGATGGATTGCAAGTATACTCACACCTATCTTTTAGAGGCAAAAAAAAGAAACCCCTAGGCCCAGGGGGATAAATATCCTGGTAAAATTTGGGGCTGTATGCATTGTATGACTCATAGATTTGGGTTTGTGCAAGGCTTTTGTGTATGAATGCTTTATGAATCCTACCAATATTCCGGTACGAGAATGCACATATATTATATGCCTTCACAGGGATACCCAATCCTACCCCATAATTCACCTCACCCTGACCGTTATAGGACAGGAAGACCATGTGAGGGGCTGTAGTGGCCAGCCATTTAGTCTACTCCATAGCAGCTGGGTTAGACTGGGTCTCATGGGCAAACTGATAATGATGGGTGTGATGAGGGGATAGAAGCCTGGCTATTTACAACCCTAGTGAACCTGATCTGGGAGAGATTTTTCCCTTCTTGCACCCTGAACTTTTCAAGCCCTAGCCCACATCATGCTGGGAATGGTGGCAGGTCAAATGGGAGGCCCTTTCCAGCCAATAGAAATGTTCTTGAAAAAGCATCAAGGCACAAAGCAACCTAGATCTCCCACCACAGGGAGAAGACAGTTCATAAATCAATGAGGTCCTCAAGGAAAGAGAGCTTAATCAGGTGGGGGAAAGCCAAGATATCATGAAAGATGAACAAGAGGATCAAATATATTGCCCTTTGTATGGACAATTGGGTTGGGTGAATGAGTTCATTGTAGATACACATTTAGCCAATCAAGACCATCATTTCAAGCTGAAGAGGGCTCTCTTGATGAAGGTGACCAGGAAAAAAACCCCACAGGGGTCTGGTGGTCATATCTTTTAATCCCAAGGCAATACTGCCATCAGGTGTTGACATTTGCACATGGCATCACAGGGCAGGGGAAGGGGGGCATTTGTGGATAAAGAAGATGCAGATGCAGGATGTTGGCTAGAAAATGATATTTAGAAATTTGCTTTTAGAAATTGGCTAGTGAGAAGAATAGATATAGTATTAGAATAATGGTCCAGGTGAATGGCAAGGAGATTCACATTCTCAGCACATGCAGTAGCAAAACAACCACAATATTCCCTTAAAACCCATAACAAAATAGGAACATACAGAATCAGGATCAGGTCACAATGACCAGCTGTAACCTGGCAAAGAGCCCATGATCCCCAGGTCTTGGGGAAATGACCAAATTCGAAGACTATGAATGACCAAATAAAGATATGAACACAGGATGGGTTTAAAAAAAATAAGGGGTTAGGCTGACAGGGCAGCATGTGAACAGCATGACAACCACAGGGACATCTAATCAACGGGAACTGGAAATGAAGAGTCATCAGGAGAAAGAGAATACAAAAAGATTGATATTCAGGGCAACAATTTGAGCACTGACTTATTTCAGTAGCCTAGTCTACTGTGCATTCAAGTGGCCCATTAAAAAAAAAGTGCTTATGCATAGTACAATAGGCTACTGTGTATTAAGTATCACGTAAAAGCATGTGTTTGTGCTACTGCACATTAGGGCAGCCTAATGCACATTAATTTAGTACCTCAAATTGAAGGTGCTAAATTGAATGTGCATTAGGAAAAGTGAATTCATGCACATGTAGTTACACGCACTGTGTATCTATAACATTTTCCTATTATTGAATGAAGGTGTCATGGTCATTTCATAGACTTCATAGACATTAGGGCTGGAAGGGGCCTCAGAAGATCATTGAGTCCAGCCCACTGCCCAAAGGGAAGGAAGCCAGCCAGGGTCATAGGCTCCCAGCAGGATAAGCATACAATTTACTCTTGAAGGTGTTCAATGTAGGTGCTTGAACCACCTCTGATGGCAGGCTATTCCAGAACTTGGGGGCTCGGACAGTAAAGAAATTCTTCCTTATGTCCAACCTGAAACGGTCTTGTAGTAGTTTATAACCATTTGACCTCATCATCTCTTGGGGCACTATGGTGAACAAACATTCCCCCAGATACTGGTGGTCACCCCTGATAAACTTATAGGTGGTCATCAGATCCCCCTTGAGCCTGCACTTTTCCAGGCTAAAGAGCCTCATAGCTCTCAGTTTGTCATCGTAAGGTCTGTTTCCCTGACCTCTGATAATGCATATTGGCCTTCTTCCAGTCTTCAGGCACTACACCAGAGTACCAGGAGTTATCAAAGATCCATGCCAGGGGCTCGGCTATGATGGTCGCCAGCTCCTTGAGTACCCTGGGGTGTAGATTGTCAGGGCCAGCTGACTTGAAGGTATCCAGCCTCTCAAGGTGTTTCTTTACAAGGTCCGCATTGATGGAGGGCAAGGGATCTCCCTCACTCGGACATCCCTGTCCCATAGCAAAAATGGGCATCCCATGGGACTGATGAAAGACTGATGCAAAATACCCATTTATTAGGTTGGCTCTTTCCTGGGTGTCAGTTGTCCCACCTGGTTCATCAGAGGTCCAGTGTTGCCCTTGCTTTTCCTCTGGGTCCCTGCATAGCTAAAGGACTTCTTATTGTTCTTGATGCTCGAAGCTAGTTGGAGTTCAGTTGCAGCCTTGACTTTCCTGGTTTGCTTCCTGCAGGACTGGACCAGTACTGAATATTCTTCCTTGGAGGTGAATCCTGCCCTCCATCCTTTGTAGGCCTTTCCATTTAGCCTCAGGAGGTCTGCTAGATCTCTGGAGAGCCAAGGTGGATGCTGCATCCTCTTGCTGCCTTTTCTCTGAGAGGGAATCAAATTCGCTTGTACATTGGCAAGCATTCCCTTGAGTATCAACCACTGTTCCTGAACTCCCCTTCCCCTGGGGTCATGGTCCCTTAGGGCCTCACTGACAAGCCTGCTGAGCTTGTCAACGTCGGCTTTCCTGAAGTCAAGGACTTCAGTATTGCTGACTGACTTGCCAGCTTTACAGCAGATGGTGAAGGTGCTCAGTTCATGGTCACTGTCACCCAGCTTCCTATCGATCACTAGGTTGCCAATTAGGTCTTCCCCAGGAGCCAGTATCAGGTCAAGCAGCACTTTACCTCTCGTTGGCCTGTAGACTTGTGTCAGGCAAGGTCATTCTCGCATGATAGGAAGCTGTGTGACCGCTCAGATTTTGCCGAATGATCCTCCCACGAGATGGCTGGGTAATTGAAGTCACCTATGATGACCATGGTCCTGGAGCATGTGGCCTCAACCAGTTCCCGGGTGAACTCCTTGGTCAAGCTCTTGACTTTGGGTGGGAGGATTGTAATAGACTCCCACCATTGTGTCTCCTGTGCCATGTTCCCCATGGATTTTAACTCAGAGGGTCTCCAGTTGTCCACCCTGGTCACCAACATCAGCTTGCAGGGACACATAGCTTTCCTTAACATAGAGAACTACACCCCCACACGTTTTAACTACTTGATCTCTCCTGTACAAGGTATAGCCATCTATACCCATGGTCCAGTCATGGGTGGAGTCTCACCAGGTCTCCATTATCCCTATGACGTCGTAATTATTTGCATTAAGCAGGCTATGAGTTATTTAGAAAGGTTGTGTCCACCCAGAACAAGGTATCAGGGCTTTTTTTGTAAATCCAGTATGAACACAGGATAAGGTGTTGGCAAGGTTTTTTTCTAGCCAGGGGTATATCTGTAGATCAAAGAATATTGTGTCTTGTGCCTCAAGTGTCAATTGGTTGCCTCCCAGCCCATGTTCAAGACTCCACTGGTGTCCATTCCACTGGTGGAGGTACCCTTTGAGGGGATTAGGATTAATTTGTGAGGCCTTTGGAACATAATTCAAAAGGTCCTCATTTACTATGCCATCCACTACCCCAAGATGGTAATGATCTGCTTAGCACCAGCATGGATAGTGGCATCTGAGCTACTGCAGTCATTTTCCTAGGTAGGCAGTCTGAGTGAAGTAGTCTCTGACCAGGTGGGCCTTTATGTCCCATTTTTTACAAGAGGTCTAGGCCCAGTTACCAATGTGCCTAATAAGGACTTCTGTGTACCATTCCCAGATGGATGGTCTGGTTGAGAGATTCAACTAGACTCTCAAGGGAATGCTGTGAAAATGTGTGACAAGGGAACCAAGGAACTCAGACCAAGTATTTCCCTACTTGTGATTTGCAATTTGAGAGGCTCCACAGTCCTCTCCAGGCTTATTGCCCTTTGAATTAATATATGGATTGCCACCTTGGGGTATGCTAGACCCCCTACAAGGATATTGGCAGGTTCAAGGAACTGTGAACCAGAATGTCGTCCAGCATGTTCTAATGCAAAGCTGTGAGAAAGGTTAGATCTTGTGGGGATCTTTTCAAAGAAAAATATTGAGGCAGCCCAGCAGGCACAAAATCAACAATACAATAAAAATATGAGGCTCCAGGTGTACCAACCAGGGGATTGGGTTTTATTATTACTGCCTTTGAGAGTAAGTTGCTAGCAAAGTCACAAGGTATGTTTGATGTCTTGTGGAGGGTAGATCAAGTGGACTATGAGGTTCGCCAAGTGGTAAAACAGCACGGTTTGCAAATGTATAGTGGTTACCTGGAAGACGCAAGAGAGATGCATGGCCTCCACATGTTTGCTAACTGGGGGAGGGGGGCCAGGATCCCCACCACCCTGGATCAAGTGACCTTCAACTAGGGGAAACTTTCACCCCAGCTCATCTGGCTGAAATAAGAGCCCTATTAGGAGAGTTCAAAGAGATTTTCACAGGGACCCTAGGAAGGACTAACTTGTTTTAGTAGTGGCTCATCCTCAAGGTAGGATGCAATCCAGAAGAGATACTCAAAAATGACAGCCTGGATAAGGGAAAATAGTAAAGCAAAAGATTAAGAAAATTCTTAACTACCCCCGAGCTGCTGACCCTGTCAACACCTCCCCACCTCCCCTCACAATGGACACTATTCCCTGCTGACGGAGGATGCAAAAGTGGATGCAGGTGTTGCTGTGGCAGGTCACAAAAGCATTGGATGCAGGTGTTGCCGTGGATGTAGTCTTTCTGGACTTCAGCAAGGCCTTTGACACTGTTGACCACCCCATCCTCATTAAAAAACTAGGAGACTGTGGCATCGATGAATACACGGTCAGATGGATTGCGAATTGCCTGAAGGGTCATACTCAGAGGGTGGTGGTGGACGGGTCATATTCCACCTGGAGGGAAGTGGTCAGCGGAGTCTGCCATGGCTCGATCCTTGGACCCACACTGTTCAATTTCTTTATCAGCTATTTGGACGACAGGGTGAAAAGCAACCTCTTCAAATTTGCTAATAATACCAAACTTTGGGGTGAGGTGGGCATGTTAGCAGGGAGGGAAAGACCTGGATAGGTTGCAGGGGTGGGCTAACAAAAACAGGATGCATTTCAATACTGACAATGTTGTGAATAACCCCGAGCCATTTCTCTGAAGGCCTAATAAATGGCCTCGAGCCATCCTCCCAAGACAGAATACACAGCGAGACTGGAAGGTTGTT
>JAGPOW010000229.1:26296957-26325530 GCA_030014935.1 Caiman crocodilus
AATAAAAACTTTTTTTCTTTCAAACTTCCAACTGGCATTCGTGTATTGGCTCATGCATGCCGGGCAACGAATTCAGACTTGGGCTGAAGCATAACAACAAGTGCAGCACCCTGTACTTGGGCAGTAGTAACCAGCAGCACACTTATAAGATGGGAAATGCTCTTATTGAGAGCACGGAGGCAGAAAGGGATCTTGGAGTCATCATTGACTCCAAGATGAACATGGGCCAACAATGCGAGGTCACGGTCAGCAGGGCTAACCAGACTCTATTGTGCATCCACAGGTGCATCTCAAGTAGGGCCAAGGAGGTGATCCTTCCCCTCTATGCAACACTAGTCAGGCCACAGTTGGAGTACTGCGTCCAGTTCTGGGCACCCCACTTCAAGAGGGATGTGGACAACATTGAGATGGTCCAAAGGAGGGCCACCCGCATGAGCCAGGAAGAGCAGGGCAGACCCTACAATGAGAGGCTATGGGACCTGAACCTGTTCAGCCTTCACAAGAAAAGGCTGAGGGGGGACCTGGTGACTGTCTATAAACTCACTAGGGGTGACCAGAAGGGTTTGGGGGAGAACTTATTTCCCCTAGCACCCCCCGGGATAACAAGGAATAACGGCCACAAGTTGTTGGAGAGTAGGTTCAGATTAGACATCTATAAGAACTACTTCACAGTTAGAGTGGCTAGGATCTAGAACCGACTTCCAAGGAAAGTGGTGCTGGCTCCTACCCTGGGGGTCTTTAAGAAGCAGCTTGATGCCTACCTGGCTGGAGTCATTTGAGCCCAGTTTTCTTCCTGCCCAGGCAGGGGGATTTGAAGATCTACAGCATCCCTTCCAACCCTACTTCTATGATTCTATGGTCCCCTTGGGGCCTTGGCTAGGATCTGCCTCCATAGTGGGGGCTGCAGGAAGTTCTGTGCAGGCATCTTCCCCCCCCCTCCATCCCCAGAAGGTTCCTGCCCGCCATTGCTTCACATCAAGGAGGGGAAAACAATGAAGAAACCCAAAAATGTATATTGGGGCTTGTGAACCTAATATAGGCAGGGTGGGTTTCTGGGGGAAAAAAGCCAGGAGGGCTATGACTGGGGAATGTGAGGGAGGGGGAACACACACACACAAGGGCTGGGGAAACTCGAGCTAGCTTACTCAGCCAAACAACAAATATGGGGGTAGGGGGACAAGACCACAGGACTTACCATACAGACACAAAACACACAGGGAAGCTGCTGGGGCAGATGTAAAATATGGCTGCAGCAGTGAAGTGGCTTTGTTTGTTGAAGCCCCTCAGACACTAGCCAGGCACTCGGCAGCAAGCAGCAAACCAAACAGGATCAGATGCAGTGAGGCAGCTGTGGAGGAGGGTAGGCGCAATCAGTAAATTAGGGAGTAATTCAGTGCAGGTGTGGTGTTGAGTAGTGCAAGGTGATGCAGCAGGGAATCTCCATCTCTCCTGAGAGGGTGCAGCAGAAGAACAGATGACAGCAACAGCATCAGTGATGGTAGGAGCCATAAAGTTCAGCCACTCGGGGTGTGTTTTTGTTGAAAGTGGAGGTGAAGGTGGGGATTGGCCTGTCAAGGTACCTGGGGCAGGCAAGGCACCTTTAGGCTCCAGCCATGATGGTGGAGGAGGGATCACAGACAATTCAGGCTGCCTCCCCAAGTTGTCCCTCGACCCCAGCTTGGCGGTGGGCTGGGCAGCAGGCCAGAACAGGAGTGAGGAAGTTAGGGTGCATTGCTGGGGTGCACTGCTGGGGTGTGGTGCAGTGTGATGGGTTCCTCCCTGAAACCAGTTAGCGGCTCGCAGTAGAGGAACCCACTGTTGGGGGGTGGGCAGCAGAAGCCCAAAGCAGGAAGGGGTGTGGCCAGCTTACCCCGAAAAGGTCTGAGAACAAGCTAGCAGCAGCCAGAGGCAGGAAGGAGCCTGGCTATCCTCTCCTCAGAAGCTCCTGAGACCACGTCTGCAGCAACAGCAGCAGCAGCCACCTGGGACAGGAAGGGGTGTGGCCACTTCCTCCCAGAGTTTCCTTCCCCAGCAACTCCTGAGGGCAAGTAGCCCTGAGCTGCTTCCTAGGGCATCTTTTTGTACAGCTGGGGTCAGGACAGATGCTGGCCCAAGGCTCTAGCTTCCTCTGGCTGCAGATCTGGGAGGAGCCAGGCAGGATTATTTTGCCACAAAGGGCACAACTTGCACCACTCCAAAGTGCATGTCCAGGTACGTACACTGAGGCAAAAAGCCCTGGCTCAAATTTGCATCGCTTCTATTTGAGTTGCTGCAAGAGCATGTGCCTGCATGAGTGCATGTGCCCACAATGTTTTTGTTTGTTTGTTTCTGTTCCCTGATTAGATTAATTGAAGTTTGTCTGGCACAAATCTTCATGTGCCTCAAGAAAATGTTTTCATCCCACGGATCCTTGCAGTTGTTTCTGAAATACGCTTTCCCCCCCACTTTCATGACCGAAAGTGTTGACTATAGTTAGAACATCCTATACATTTCACAGCTATTTTAGTGTAAATTTTTGTGGGATAATTAAAGCCATTGGATATGGTGTTGTTTGGTTTTTAACTCCATCATGCTTAGATGTGTAACTTTCTAGTACTGCATAAGAAGCTAAAGTATCATATGGATTTGTTTAAACAAACTCAGTCACAAATACTTGGGAATTCAATAAATATTTTAGTCGTGGTCATTTTCTCCACAGATTCACTTCACCAGAGGGAAAATTACATTCAGGAAATTGCTGAAAATGACAGAGTTTTCAAGGAAGCTTTTAAAATATTTTCATCCGTATTAACTGCATGAGGGCAAGGAAAAAGCTAGTGGCAATTGGCGAATTCACTGTCTTCTACAGCAAACAATTACTGAAGTGAAAAGCACATACGGAAAATCACATACCCTAAAGCTAGCTAGGATATTAGATTTACCCACTTATAAGTAAACCATCAACTGGCTTATGGCAATCCCACTTGTGAGTTATGCTATCTTCCAAAACATAGCTCACATTTTGCTTAATGCAGTATGATGTGTTCAATTTAAATCAAAATCTGCTAGATAGAAACAACTGTCTCTAATAAGCGACTCAACCGTTCAATGGGTTGCAGGCTTTTACTTGGAGTATATGAAATTCAAGGACAGTTAAGAATGGCTTTCATTTTGTAAAACTATACAGCAAAATCTTTGTTATTCAGCACCCATGGGGAATGGTGGGTGCTGGATTATAAAATATCCCGGTTAATTGAGAGGTCTGAACAGAAGTCTTTGTTTGGGCTGCCGCTTCTCCTGCTGCATCTGGGGTTTCGCTGCCCCTCCCTCCACATTGCCGACCCTCGCACAGGCCCTGAGAGACAGGGAGCTGGGCCACACACAGGCTGCTATGCCCTGGGCCATGGGGGCTTAGACAAACTGGAAGTGCCATGGTGGCCACTTCCAGTTTTGCTTTTACCTTACAGGTCAGCACGCTGGTTAATGGAGCATGCCAGCTTATAAGGTGTCAATTTAAGACAGCTTTTACTCTAGTATCTTTACTGTGAGCATAAGAAAATTATCTCTGCAAACCCCTTAAGTTCATCTCACAGGTTCTATATCCATTCATTGTAGGATATATATCTTTTCCTATTGAAATCTTTCCGCTGATCTCAGTGAGCATTGCCTCAAGCTCATGAGTGTTCCCACCAAAATCAATTAGGATGCGAGTGATTAACCCCATTCTACACCTGACTCCATGGCTGCACCATTAAATTAATAGTAGGCGCGGCACTAAGTTTCAGTCAGAGGAAGTACGTACCTTGACTTCAGCAAGGCTTTTGATTCAGTCTCCCGCAACACTCTCACAGGCAAGCTAAGAAATTGCAGGTTGGATGGATGGGGTGTAAGGTGGATAAAAAAAAACTAACTGAATCATTGGGCACAGAAAGTAGTAATCAATGGCTCCATGTCCAGTTGGCAACTGGCATCAAGTGGAGTGACCCCAGGGGCTGTTTTTGTTCAGTATCTTCATCAGTGACCTGGAAGATGGCATACAATGCACCCTCACAAAGTCTGCAGATGACACCAAGCTGTAGGGAGTAGCAGATATGCTGGAGGGTAGGGTTAGGATTCAGAGCGATCTAGACATATCGGATCAGTTTTTAAGAGCTGGCTAGACACAACCTTGGTTGGAATGACCTAGTTGGGGATAGTCCTACTTTGAACAGGGAGTTGTACTAGATGACCCCCTGAGGTCCCTTCCAGCCCTAATTGTCTATGATTCTATGCTTCTAAGCAGAAACGTTTGGTCTACCCAGTGAGAAACGGTCTACCCAGTGAGAAACATGATATAAGTCAATCAATGAAGGAATTAATCTTTAGTCATCTAAAGGAAAATGTAACACAAATTTACACTGAAGAAGATGTATTTAACCATTTTCTTCAAGTTTTATCCTTCCACCTGCCCTGCAAGCAATCGGAGCATCATGGAACTAGGAGGGACCTCAGGGTTTTCCAGCCCTACCCCTGCACAGATGTAAAGTAACACTGACTTGCTGAGGACAGTGTTCCACTCTGCTGGCCTCCAGCTCCACTTAAAAGCCTCACTAGCCCTTTCCAAGCACAGCCTCCAGACAGGCACAGACAGTTTCCCTTCCACCCCACCATATGGATCCGTGGAGAGACCATGTCAGGACCGAACTATTTCCTACACAGGAAACTGCAGGAGAAAATTGTTAAGGCCCAAACGTAACCCCACTGTGTACAAGGAAGTGGAACTCCTTCCATTACTCACAGTACACCTTCACCCATCCATTAGGAGGAGTCAGGAGTCATTCTTCAAATTCTGCTTTCCCTGGGATCTTCCATCTATGGGTGGATCTAGACATCTGAAAATGGGGTGTAGATGGTGTGGTGCATTATCACATATAATACAACACGTTTTGCTCTATTTAAAAATACATTAGAAGCTTTGCTAATATGCTAATATGCTAGGGGCTGAGGGTTGTATTATTCAGTTTAAGAAGCAAAAACAAATATAACTTCATTGGAATGAGTGAAAAACAATCTTCAGGGCTGGAAGTAAGAGTTTCACTACTAGGAACCGCAGAATTGTGGGAAAAAAGGTAGTTTGATTAATGGAACATCAAGACCATTAAGAAGAAGAGGGTCATTAACAGTTGTGGAATGAAGAGTTTAGAAGGGATCATTTAGATTATAATGAAACATTAAGTCAATTGACTTCCTCAGCACTGCCTAAATAGAAATGCAGCTGCCACTGTCAGGCAGTTGGTCTTAAACTTTGAGTGGACCGGGAATCGAAGTGAGGACAAGTGTACCAGTGCACCCCCCTCAAACTGCCCCAGGCTTCATCCATGTAGTAAGTTGGTGCTTCCTGAATATGCCCCGAGCAGCACAAAGAAGCTGTGAGATAGAACCAGGTCCTGGACAATGTTTTGGTTCTTTAAGCAACAGTTGTTTCAAATCTTTCAATGACCATGAAGTTGAAACTATAATGTCCCTAGTCCCTTTCTAACCAAGGTCAAGAAGCAAGAGACCATCTCACTTCCCCTGTAGACTGCCAAGAGTACTGCTGCTTCTTTTGAACAATTCATTAAAAAGGCTGTGCTTTATGTATATCCTCGAACACGCTCAGCATGGTGCCCAAGTCATCAGACAATCAAATAATGATCCCTAGCAACACATACAATGGTGTAAAGTGAAAAATAAGAAAAAAAAAACTAAAAAGGGGGGAAAAAAACAACCACATTGTGATATGGCATGGGAATCTCTTTGAGAAATTACCTGTTCCCTGTTATATGGGAAGTCAGACTTTATTATCATAATGGCCCCTTCTGACCTTAACACAGAACAAAAACGGAACCTCCTATCCTTTGTCCTTTTACCAGAATGCTATGCACTAACTTTTTGAACTCACACAGGTACACTAAAGCATGTTTCCATTTTCTATCTAGGGTGAATTAAAAGCAGCCTTGTCTTTTTTCTTTTGTTACATATCACATATTACATTCAAAGTTTTGGGGCTATTTGTCTGGCTACTATCTGCTAGTGTTGGATAGAAAGCATAAAATAAATATTTCATTACATATAAAAGTATTGGATCTTTTTACCCACGTGAAATAAAGTCTCTTTATAATGTTATGAAATACAGCAGACACACTGTGTAATGAGTGAATGCTTGCAAGTAAGGGAGTGCAGTTCAATTCCATTATCTGCGGATCATGTTGCTAATAATAAAACAAAGTTTCTGGAACTGGCAAGGAAGGAATTCCAAGAAAGCAACCGATTAGCCTTTAAATGAGAACTATGCAAAATTAGAATTTGAAGCTCGTAGGTGGCCATGAAGAAGACAGCTTGTCTTAAAAAAAAAAAGGAGTAAGTGCTTCCTTGAAGGAATAAAACACAATTATAAACACTTCAAAAGAAAAGCCTGCCAGAAAAAGTGTAACAAAGATAATAAAAAAATGCTTTGAATATGCATTTCCTAAAAGGTCATGGTAATCTATCACTCACAGCTTTCTTCCACCAGTCACCCCACTGACACAAAGACGTAGCAGATTTTGTTTTTCAACAGAAGTCACCTTTCTCACGTACAGCCCAAAAGCCATTTTAAGGCCTTGGCTCTTATAACTATCCAGAGCATGTTCATTCCACACCTGTTTTCTGCACGCTCTCTGTGCTTCTCAGAAAGCCACAGATATTAAGAGTACCACACAAGCAGGTTTTTACCATATATTTTTGTGACAACAAAGCTAAAAAGGAGACAGGTTATCCATAACTGAGAGACGCTTTCATCTGAAAGGCACTCCAAGTTGCTGGTGAAATGCTATTGAGCGGTTCATGTGACAATATTTGTCTGTGTCACTTTTCTAATAAAAATACAGCAGTTCCACAGTTCATTTTATAGCACAATTGATAAATCGATTGGAATGTTTCCTACCGAGCTAATAGTAGCAGACATAACTTCTCCAAACTTTTCCAAGAGAAAGGATAGCATCAGCAATATCTGTACGAGTAGGTGACCAAATAACTTTACTGATAAAATGAAATAAGCCAAAAGCCGGTGGGGAAATTTAGTGAGAAGCCTTCAAGATTTTAGCATATCAGAGGTATAATGAAAACGTATAAATTATATAGTGCCTTTAACAGGGAAGCCTTCTTGGGGCCGGTCTGTCCCACCTGTTTCTGGGCCAACTGTCACACCTCGATGATAAATAATTATGGTGTTAATTAGACAGGAGGCTGCCCATTCTTGTTCCGAATCCAGGAGGCACTATCTGTGGCTCTGTTCCTCCCCCTACGCCGCAGCCCAAGCCTCACAGATGGCCTCCAGGTTAATAATACTCTCAGCCTGAGACCAGAGCACACTGAGTCCAAAGTTAGGCTCCACGCACATGCACATTCATACCACCTCCCTTTTCACAGAAGGCCTCTTCCACTCCGCCCTTCGGTCATTGGGGTCTCGCATACTGCCCATTACTGGGCCACACTTCACCTCCCTGCTTCTCCTTGAGTGACCCCTTTGGGCCTTCAGGCTTCGCTACTCGCATCCTGGCCTTGCCACACAGCCCCTTTGGGTCCCACAAGTTCTCCTACTTTGCATGGTACAGCCCAACCCTGGGCTAATTCCACCCCACACCCCTCACCGTGCAACTCTATACGCTCACATACACATACACCGGGCTCCCAGCCCTCTGGTTGCTCCCTCACTGTGGCTGCACACCTGCCCCCTCACTGGGGCCACGGGGCTCCCCTCCCTAGTGCGGGTTCAGGTGGCCATAGTCATGCCTGGCCCCCTTGTATCCACAGTATTGTTGGGGCTAGAGATTAAGTTACCCCAACCTACCTTTCACCAAGGTGGTAACTGACCTGGTATTTCCTGGGACCTCCTGCACCACTGGGAGCCCCACCAGGCCACCCACTCCCAGCAGGGTGCAGTTTTAGGTCATACCCAGGACCAGAAGCCACCAAACTATCCCCTTAAGCTCCTGCCCTTATCTCCAAGATATTTCATGCAGCCTTTCAGCCAGGCAATGTTCCTGCCTGGCCCGCCAGCTGTGAACTTCTCTGCTTATATAGGTGGCCAGAGTTCTAAAATGGCCACCACAATCCAGCACCTTCTGGCTGTTTGGCTCAGCAATTAAAGTGGCCATTGCCCTGCCACAGTTCCCTGTAGCAAAAGGCCATAACATTTTGCCTTTTCATAGTGCTGTAGCAGAGTTTGGAGCTTTTATGCTTTTATTTTCTCTGTAAGAGACAACTCTAAAATAATTATATTCTTCTAGGTAAAGCAGATAAATGGGTTACAAGAAAATCTGATTACCCAGTTCTACCTCTGGCATAGACTTCCTGTGTGATCCTGAAAGAGTTCCTGAAACCAAAAAATTTGCAGATAGGAACATCCAAGTTTGCTGTTATTTTCTAAGTAAATAGGCCATTGTCCCTTCCCTTGCCACAAACAGAGAAGGGCTGTAATGGTGTCATAGTTGTGATGTTGTAGGGCAATGGTGGGGGCTGGGGTGGGGAGGAGGAGAGAGGAAGAGAACTAGGATGGTGTAGTCAAGGATGTTCCTGTCTTCAGTGTGGAGTTGGACTAGATGATCCCCTAAGGTCCCTTCCAACCATACTTTTCTATGATTCAATGAGTCTATCAATAATTCTCTGATACCGTGAGCAAGTGATCCTGGAAAGCTGTTTCTCTTGTCTAGAATCTGATGTAATTGCAACAGTATGCAGTCATTTTAAGTTATACCCAGGTAAACAAATTGTGTATCCTGTCCCTATGTCCTTACTGAGGTTTTAAATTGTCTTCATTTTTGTTCTAAGTGCTAAACTGTACCAGAAACTGCTGTTGATATCAATGGGGGCTTGGGAGTGCCCCTTATTTTGGGGAATGACCTCCTTAAGTGTCTAAGTATGGATTTAGGAGCTTGAATGTAGGCTCCTCTTTTTGTAAGACTTCAGTCTAAACTCTGTGCAATAGTAAAATGGAGATTATAGTAGTTATTTTGTCTGCTTTATGCATTTTACTGTTACCTCTAAAGAGTACAGGTTGTCTCTTCATGTATGAACTGTAGCAAATATCAGGCCTCAGTGTTGGCCATGATGCCCCCTGGTGGCCATACAGCTCCTATTCTTATCCAGCTGTAGGAAGCCCTCCCTTTTCCCTCGTCTGCCACACCTTTCTTAGAATTATTAGAAAGTGAAAAGATAGGTTGCCCAAGGGTCCTACAGAAAGCCCTAGTCCTTTTTGCCAGCATATCCCTTTCAGACTCTGCTGGTCTCAATCCTGCCCTCATACTAGGTAGGCCCTCCCAGCTCATCCATGACCTCAGGGCACTGATTGCCTTAAGGGATAAAGTTGTGGTCTCCAACCTTCCTTGTAGCCATATCCATGCTTCACAGATGTTGCCATACAATCACTCTCCCTTGCTGGGACCTCAGCTTTCCTGGCATTTGCCTATTTTCTCTCACAGGACCTTTTAGCCCAGGTCCACTGAGCCAGACCTGGCTTCTGGGCTCTAGCTCTTGTCTCCACCCCATTTCGGCACTGGGCCTCTTGCCCCGGTTTCTACCCCACTTGGGCACTGGGCTCCCTGACTCTGTCTCTGCCCTGCCAAGGCACTGCTGGGATCTCCACCACCCCTGGTCATCCCAATCCAGTCTGCTGGTAACTAAAACACAGGAATAAGCTCTCTGTCTATAACACAAATTCCATATGGGGTCTGAATACAAACATCAGCTCCAAGGCTATATCACAAAGCCTCCCCCCATCCTCAAGTCATACTCCCAGCAGCTTCGTATTTGCATTCCCCAGGGTAGCGTAGATGTCAGCCAGGAGGTTCTCTGCATCTCTCCTGCTGTGGAGCACTGTCCTCTGCAGGTGTGTCCCGTTGCCTTAATGGGCAGCTCACTGCCTAGGCAGCAGTGTTTCCTTTTTGCTTTGTCTCTTGCAGCTAGGCCCCATTCAGCTGCCTGAGCTCTATGTGCTACAGTTTTCCCCTTAAAAGGACAACAGGAGCACTAAAGGCACTTATACATGAGCCTGGTAATAACCATGCTCCAGTGGACTCCAGCATCTCATGTATCAACATTGACTGAGCTCTAATTAAAGCATCCCTGCTGACATTTTTAAGTGTGGGGACGCTGATACATGAGACACTTTGGGTGCTTTAATTAAAGTGGCTTTTTGGAGCCACTCTTATTAAAGTATCCCCCCATACACACACTCCTGAATCACATGCATAAATGCCCAAATCTCCCTGTTACAGGATATATGAACAGCTTACCATGACATTAAAGGGGACAAGGCTTAACTGAATGCTAGCTGGTCTATTATAGCAGCCTATTTACATACTCTTAACTTGTGATAGGTGAAAGTTAAACGACAGTAGTTTAGTTCTTAATGAAATGTGGGTAAATTACTGCAGTTATCTCCCTCTTACCGTAAGATAAGGGTATGCACAAGGTCATCTACTGTATAACGTGTGACATCTGGTAAAGCCCTGACATATTTTACCACAGGGTAGCTTTTTTGTATGTCCCTACCTTTACTTTGTATATGTGAAACGTCTAGTACAATGGAGCTCCAATCTTGCTCCCAGCACGTAGACACTATTACAGTACAAACAATAAAGAAATAATAACAATTTGCAATGGTGCTTTTCTGACTGAGTATAAAACTTAAAGATGCAGTAGACAAACTCTCAGTGTTCTTTGAATCTATGTATAAAATTGCATTGAAGTCAAAGAGAATGGTTTATTATTTCACAATGGTAAAGCCTTATACGCTGGGAAAGTGTTCCTTCTATCTTCCTGTGTTCTGTAACAATAGCAGTGAATGTCATAAATCTAGTTTAAATCTAGCTGTATACACACATAAAAAAAAAAAAAAAAAGTAGTGAGACTGCAAGTCAGTTGCTGTGGGATGCATTTTCTAAGAAAGTTTGTAACGAATTATCCTTTCAGAGTCACAGTCAAGCATGTAGACGTGTAAGATGATACCGGATGGGAAGGAGGGCAATAGCACTATATAGGGATGGGCTTTGTTTTAAGCCCTCACTCCATCTTAAGCAGCCACACAGGTCAAATCTCAAACCCTCCTGGAAGGGTTGCAGCACATTTGTTATAGGTCACGGAGCTCAGGGTGAAAAGCCACTCTAAAACACTCAGGGTAAAGCCACTCTGAGGGACAGCCTGAAGACATTAAAACAAGTCTGCATATGCAATTTCAAGTTCATGTGCAGCTGCATGTTTGGCCCCCAGGCTTGCCATCTCTCCTCTTCTTTTATCACCTTTAGTCCTACCTGTCCACTACTCTTACTTCTCCAGATCATCCTTGTTCCTGTATTCTCTCACCCCTTGTCCTCCATCTTCAGCAATTCTACCATCCTACCCTTCTTTTGTGATGCTTTGATCCTCTTTCAGCTTGGTCTGGCACATTTCTGCCCCTTTCTGACATAAAGCTGGCTCCTGCTGTCAGGAAGCCCTTTTTTGAGCTGCTAATTAAGTGGCTTATAAGACTGACTGTTTCTGTTCACTAGGGCCTAGCCAGCTCAATATCAACCTTCATTGCTACCCCATATTAAATATAAATTGGGGACACACAAAAGTATTTATCACATGGGGTATATAGTACAGACCAGGATATAACCCGCTATGGTATGGATTGAAAACAGATTGTTTCTCCTGTAGAGCAAAGGGGAACCAATCACAAACCCTTTCCTGGCTCAAGGGGGTGACACAGTTGCTTTCTTCCCCATTCAGATATTCTGTCTAATGAAATCTTCTTATTTATGTACACATACATAATGGACAACACATATTAAGCATAGGTAGCTAGCAAGGATCAATAACCTCCAAGAACTACATTTAGAAAACTCAGATACTGATTAGGCTCATCTGTCCTGTAGCAGCAGGTTTTGGGTTTTGTTTTTCTCAAGTGTGCCTGATATCTTAATAGGGTAATTCCCAGGTAAACATTACAGTTTGGATGAGAGGTAGGGGACAAATGGAATGGAAATCTACAAACTGAAAAGCAGTTTCCCTGTACATTGTTAGCAGCCTACAACAAAATAGCTGGAATTGGTCCATTTCAGGGGCAGTCATAAGATGAGTAACTAACTATTGCATACGTATGTGTTGTATGGTTTGTAAATATTAACCTAGGGACTGAAACATTGCTGCTCGTTTGGTTCCCTCCTGCCTCCAAAAAGAAATAGTTTCTTGAGAAACTAATTGGGACTAAGAAGGTGTTTGTATGTCATAACAATCAATTTCACTAGTATGTAAATTGCCAAATGGCAGCGAGTTGAAAATAAGCCTTTCAGAATACACACACTGGGCATCTGTAGGATGCCTGTCCTCTACTGAGCTAACATTTGGAAGATGGACAAAGAAGAAACGGCACAATTATGAACAAACTCTCTCTATCCTGTTGAAGAGCAGAATAAAGACAGAACGTACTTTGCCCGTAGGGGACTTACATTCTGCTGCCCTGCAGACAGATAACTGGCAGTTTGCTGGACATTGGCCATGCAATGTTAAAAAGATGACAGCCAGCTGTGCCACTTAATTGGTCAGCCATCGTTACAACAGCATGCCTATTTTAGTTAGAGCGTGTACAAAGTATTAAAAAAATTAAAAAGCATGAATTTTATGCTGGACATTAGGGCCCTGGTGAAACAAACTTCTATTTCTTTCTTAGTAACTTTGGTAACTACTAAGTATAACAGACTCGATTCTGACAGAAATATCATTACAGAATCTTGGCTTCCCAAGGGCATGACTCTCATACATTTAGTTGCGCACCGTTGCTAGATAACAAGTCCTGGAGAAATGGAATAGGGAGAATAGGACAAATTCTATGGGGAAAAGAGCATGAGAAATGTGTTTTATTACATGGATGTGACCTCTACATGTATGAAAAGGGGAGTATATGGGAATTTTGGTCTCCGACTTAATTTCAATATTTAGACTGTTGAAAAATCTCAAAGCACTAAAAGTCCATTAAAAGTAAACATTAAAATAGAGGTACTCAATTTTCTCCTCTCCAGAACATGTGATTTTTTTCTGAGGAAACCCACTTTCCTCCCCCCACCCCTTCCCAACATAGCCACACAAAACTGATGTGGTAATGCAACCATGGTGTCTCATGGGAATTTAATTAATGATTGGAGATGGGAGATGAATTCTCTGGCTTAGAATCTTGCTCATACAGGAGAACAATATCATACACAACCTGGCTACAGCTCTCAAGAAGAAAGTCCCCAAGTAAATTGTTGTTGTTTCCATAATAAATGATTTTTTTTTTCCTGTGGGAAGCGGGCACTTTTATGAAAAGACGATTTTGTCAAAAACTTGATTTTCCATCAAAACATATTAATGGTTTGGGGGTTTTTAAATAGCCCTACAAATGACCGAAATGACCAAAATATCATGCATTTTACAATAAAAGGCAACCAAAACATAAATGCTAGGAAAAAAAGTAGTTAAGGACTTGAACCATTTACATAGTTCACATAATAAATTCTACATTGGATCATAGACAAGTAGGGTGAGAGAGGACCTCAGAAAGTTTTGTAGTCCAACCATGTCTCTTCATGTGTCTTCTTACAACACAACCTTGTTTTTGGCCCCAAATGAACCACAGAGATGTAGGACTGGAAGGGACTTAAAGAGATAAATGTGCTTAGACTATCCCTAAAAGACAATTGTCTGTTCTGTTCTTGAAAACATCTAATAGATCTTTTTCATAATCTTTTTAGATAGTCTGCTTCTGTTTGTAAGCATCCTTACAGCTAGAAAGTTCTTCCTTATATCTAACCTAATTCGTCATTGGTGTAAATTAAACAGGTAGCTTCCTGCCCTACCTTCTGTAGACTTGAAGGAAAAATGTTCATCGTTCTCTTAACAATAACTTTTTGCACTCTGGAAGACTATTGTCACGTACCTCCTTAACTGCCTTTTTTTCTAAATTAAAATAACCTAATTCTTTCAGGATTTCCTCATAGACCATGTTTTCCAAACCTCTTACATTATCTGCTGCTCTTCAGCTTATGCATATCTTAAAGTGTGATGTCCAAAGCTGTACATAGTTCTGCACCTGAGGCATCACTAGCCTTAAATATGTCCTGTGTCAATTAATCTGGTATAGACTCTGGAACTGAACCACAGAAATGAGGCATGGTAGCAAGTCTGTATTAACATTGAATACATTTTTCCTCCTTGAAGCATGGCTTTCTATGAAGGGTACAATGTATTTTCATCTTATTTTCAGCATATCAGCTACTGATAAGTGAAAAAGTTTCTAGGATTTTCAGTTAAGTCTGTTACTTATGAATTTAATTGGATGAAAACAATGGGACTTTTATAAAATTTTTCAGGTTATAACATTTTCTCTTTAATGATAGTTTCTTCTGTTTGTCTATTCAGATCATTTTATGGCTGTCATACCCAAAATATCTGAACACTTTATTGTTATTACTCTGATTTTCCATACAGTATAAGTTATCACTCACACTCTTCAACTCTATATTTAAAAATAGGTTCAATTTTCAGAAAGTTATTAATGAATACTTTCTACTATTTTTCCTATTATAATCACAATAAAACAAAGTGTTCAAGGCATTCAGGCACCTCTCTTCCACTGGAGTCAATAGGCCATATATATCTGAATACCTTTAAACATCTGGACCAATATTCCCTTATTAAAAATGGCTGCTATTTTGAACTGCGGTGGTAGCTACCAAAGCTATTCAGTGAGACTGGAACTACTCATATGTCCATTAAAAAGGCCACGATTTTACCAGTGGGCATCAAGGGTTTCCCTCTGATAAAAATAGTTGACATTTCTGATTGTTTCAAATAAAACTGAAGACGCTGTATACCTCAGGAAGAAGGGACTTAATTTTTACATAGGCTTTCGTTGTCTTCATTTTTTTCAGTTTTCAAGCTTAAGAGTGTGTGATGCAAACCATCACAATATGCAACAGGTGATGGATTTTTTTTTTTTTTTTGTTCTCTGTCATGACATAATTTGCATTTTCCATTTCCGGCACTTATTTTCAAGGTTGCATTATTTTTCTTTGGAATTAATAGAACACGTTCAAAATAATACTGGGAAAAGAAAACAGAAATTCTGTCAGGTACAACCAAAGGTGCAGGTGAACTTGTCATTAACAGGAAACGGATGTTCAATCTACACACAGACCACTCAGATACTGCCTACCGTACGCAACAATACTGTAGGGCAGCTGCATATGCACTCTTTTCATTGGTTATTTTCACAGTTATTTTACTTATAGCAGCATAATGCTAAGAAGCAAATATTATGCAGAATTGCTTAGGATGCTCAGTTCAAGAGGAGATCAGATCCTGTTCCAAAGTAACATTTACCATCTTGTAACTCCTATCTGCAGAGACAGATACAGCAGCAGTGAGATGGGGTGAAGTAGGATGGGATAACATGAGGTAAAATAGATGGAAATCTATACTGATGGAGCAAAGGCACTGTTTTTCAACTTTTCTCCCATTTAAATCAATAGTAAAGTACCCAGTGACTTCAATGGGAAGAGATTTTAGGCCAATGATTTGGAAATCACAGTTTACGATTCACAACAGGAATGTGGCATTATTCCTCGCCTGCGTGTGTGACGTGCACAACTCTCTGTCAACTAATATTTCGTTCATGTGGGTTCATGTTCTTTCTACCCTGTCTTGAGTTTCTAGGGTGATACCGGGGGACACTGCTGAAACTATCCAATGGTGCCTTGTGGGTACATTAAAAACCAACAAGCTTTGGAGAACTAAAACCTACGTTCATCAATGAAGCCAGGTTTCTTTGACAAGTTGTATTCAAGGAAGTCCAGCACGGGGTAATTTCCTACCAGCTGAAATGCATCTACAAGGAAATCTTAAATGACTATGATTTGTCACAAGAACCAGAGCATCACAACCAAAATGGACAGCTCAATTCCTTTTGCCACAGTTACTATTACAAAGCAACTTCTTTAAGAAGCCTGAATCTTTTATACAGAGCCATATTCTTCTTCAAAGAAATTAAGCCTTGTTAACCCTGAAATTCCCATGCCATCTTTCAAAGTGCTGAGAAACTGCCAAGGCATCGCATGTATTGAATTATCGGCAACAGCTACTCTAACAATTTTGCAATTTTAGGTTTCCAAGGCACCAGTCAGGGAGTTATTAAAGATTGCTATTGCCCCTTGAGAAAGATTCAAGGAACTGATGTTTGAACACTCTGAAACAGAACATTCCCCTTTATCTGAGTTTTCAACTTCTAACACCTTATGCATACAAAAAACAAAGGGCTAGTAATCAGTGATTGATGAAAGCATTTTACCTCTGGCTAATCCAGTTTACAGAAAGGATGGCTCTTTGCAATTCCGACTACTTTCCCAGTCTGTTTACTAGCATTTTATTTTCTCCTCTATCTGCTCAGGCAGGGCATGACATCGGAGTTGTATTAGAGGCTGATGATAAAGAAGGGTGCTTCCCTCTCTATCTCCTGACAGATGACCACAATAAATTTCTCTATATGTATCTAACACTCCCACAGCTACTGCAAAGGGAGTCATAATGAACTGTACCATGAGATGAAATTTTGTTCTATAGAGGTGTGGTATATATCAGTTCAGTGGGTTGCACTTTCTAACTAATAGTATTACTGATTCAATTTTCTTTCTCCATAGAAAGCTTAAACATGGCCTCTTAATCAGAAACCCCGGCCAGGTATCTAGCTATAAATACTATCATAGCTCAGTCAGCTTTTTTTTTTTTTTTTTAGACATAGGCAAGCATTTATTTTAGGCTGCCTATAACTTGCCTTATCTATGCCAGGATAAGCATGTGAAGTCATTCACAATATGTATGTGTGTGGTGGGGGGGAGAGGGTCAGGAAGCAGGGAACTGCATAGGAATGGCAACTAGAAATCGCAATGTATGGTCTAATGCAAGTCATTTCCACCCAGGTCCACAAAGATACTTATGCATAGCAATGGTCAGCAATACCCTACCTGAGGTTTGGGCACCTGGAATACACAAACCCCTGTTAGGTGCCTCCAGGAGAATTCAATTACTCTTTGTTTTTCAGCCGCCTAAGTGGCGTCTTTGGCACCTATGCACAATTTGTGTTTTTATTACCCCTCCCTACCCAGAGGGATTTAAACTCGCATCTCTCAGACCGCTAATAATAATGTTTTAACCATTATGCCACGGGTCAAGCAGTGTGAATTGATGTGTTCAGTAAGCTACACAACTATCTATGTGCATAGCTCAGCATAGGTTACTCCCCCCAAGAGGATGGTTGAGCCAAGTCGCCTATCCCCTGTGGGTTGGGTCAAATACTCTGAGTGCTTAAGACAGCGGAGGTCAACCTTTTTTGGCAGGTGTGCCACAAATTAAGCCCTGTGCCTTCCACAAGTGCCACTCCAACCTCTTCCCAATCTCCAGCTCTGCTTTATGTTCCCTGCGCTGTGCTTCCTCCAAAATCTGATGTTCTGCTTTCTGCAGCATGCCACTTACAGAGGCTGCCTGGGGCATGCATGCCATAGGCTGGCCATCTCTGACTTAGGCTGCTTGCCTAGAAAGCACCAAATCTGGGGTCTAGGCCCCTCCTTACCCAGAGGGATTTAAACTCCCATCTCTCAGACTGCTAATAATAGTGTTTTAACCATTATGCCACAGGTCAGGCTTTATTAATTTACCTCTCCAGCCCTGCTTTTCAAGATTAGTCACTGCAGGTTACCTTTAATAGTGACACATTAAAATTAATGAAGAATAGTAGGTATGCTTCTACCCCACTGAGAGTAAAGTATACTAGAGTCTAGTACTTGCCTCCTTAAGTCACAGCCCCAACAACATGCTCGCCACCCAGGAAGGCATCTTTGAAGCCCAAGAGCATGCTATATAGTTATCTGGAGTGGTAAGAGGAAACCTCACCCTTTCTTCTGAAGCTGGGCCATTCAACAGAAAGGAATACAGGATCATAGGCCCAAAGGAAGGAGACTATCCCTGCACATCAGTGATGAGGGCACTTCCCTGAGATGGGGGCCTTAAGGGTTCCAGTTTCTCCTCCAGGGGTTACTTATGGGGGCTTTTTTGTTGTTTTGGGGTTTTTTTAACAGAATGATTGGTTAGGAATGGGACCTAAATATGATAAGCTATCTAAGTTTTCTTTTTCATATGTATGTAGCCAATGCTATGTTTAGCTACCTGTGTTGCAGTGTACCCATGGACGTATAAAGAAGCGGAACAAGTTCCCCTGTGAAATGGCAGAAGATCTATCACCTTGGATACAAAAAAATAAATTAAACGTGGAATTATAAAATGTTCTGTGGGGAACAATTCTACGTTGGCAGGAAGATGGATTGGGTGGCCTATAGGTCTTTTCCAGCTCCAACTTCAGTAATTAAGCAAAACATGTTGTTCTTTCTTATGATTCAAATATAATCCGGCTATGGACTTGACAGAACAGGATTTGCAACCTCTAACTGTTTAATGACAACAAACCAACAAAAGCTTTTTTCTTTCCTTTCACAGGCAAATCCAGAGTCCAGGAGGCAAAGACCCAGTGGTATATGAGGGATTCTGGCCAATATAATTATTTTTCCCATTCGGGCAAGTTTCTATATTTAAGTTTTCCTTAAGCACCTTTGAAGTTAAAAAGAAACAGCATGGTCTCCTTTCCATAGAGATTCAGTAGCTTAAAAGATAGTATTCTTTTTCTCTAACTCCAGTAGGTATGTATGTATCCAGTATGTATGCAAGAATATATAATTAATATTGGTTAATATACGGGAAAAAGTAAAGGGAAAAAAACAGTCTTTATTTTCAGTGCCATTTATTACTGATATTAGTGTATAATATTATATTTAATATTTATACATTTATATGTTATACTTTATAATGCAATTTTATTTTTATATTTATATATTTATTAATTATATTTTATATTTGTGTGTACATATTAAGTATAGTTTAATTTTTAACATTTATATCTATTTATATATTTATATGATATATTTTCATCATATTTATATAGGCCTGATTTTTAAAGGAGCATGTGGGCTGCTGTTCTTTGAACATTGTCTCAAATGTTTTCTCCCATTTGCTAATAAATCTTACAAAAGCTTGGGTCACTGTTCCACCATTAGTCACAGGCCCCCAAAACAAGGTCAAACAGGTGACAAAACCCAAATAGGCCTACAAAGTAATGAGTGGCTGGCATAATGGGACCTCATACCCAGTTCCCAGTCTTAGAACAGGAGAAATGCAAGACAGAGAGGCACCTTTTTGATTCTGGTCTCTCAGATTTTCAGTGCCCAACGTGACACACCAAAATGTGATCTTCAAGGAAGGGATGACCTGTGTTTTTTTGAAAGGCCAAGCCTTTTTATGGTACCTACAGTTATGTGCTGTAATTTCACCCTTGCCTAACTTGTCTTCCTGTCTCACATGGGTAATGAGTTCCTGCCTGGGGCTGATGGGTATGTCAAGGGACCAGTAATAGTCACTGGGGATATGAAATTAACAATAGAACACACTGGGCATGTCTACACAAGATGCTTTACTGCATGGTAAACTAATCTACTCTGCAGTAAAGCGCCACTGTCTACACGTGGGTGGCATTTACTGTGCAGTAAATTTGCCTATTGTATAGTTGGCTCCTACCCATAGATATAGGTAGTAGATTAACTGCACAGTGGGCATATTTATACAAGACACTACATTGTTGTAGCTTGTTGCTACGGTGATGCAGCATTGCCAGATACAAACTGTGATGGTGACACTACTGCACAGTAGCAACTAAAAATAACCATGCCGCAATGAGACTGCGTAATGCCAGTTACTGCACAGTCCACCACACATGTAGGTGTGCCCAGTAGTTACTGCACAGTAGTACTTGTATAAATGCTTATGGGAAGCAAAATGGCTTCCAGTCAGCCACACCAGCAGGGGCCACAGGGGATAGGGCAGTTCTCTGTCCCTGGTCCTGGTGCTGTTCAGTTCCCAGCTCCCCCCAGGGAGTATTTTACTACACAGTAAGCTTATATTGCATCAATAGCATAACTGAGTTGTGCTGGGATAAACAGGATGTCTACTTCCTTCTCAGATTTTTTTTACTCTCTTTTAGCACACAGTGTTTTAGGCCAACAGTTTCTTTTTTTTTGAGGATCGAGGGAAATAAGAAAATGCAGTTTAATGCATTCTCCCAAAATCAGGGTAAGGTGATCTATGCTACAATTAAGAGCTGGAGACTTAATAAAGAATAGCACCAGATATTTGCTTTGGGTCGTTATGCTGCATTTAACTAATCAGGACTGTACCCAGATATCCAAGTTACCATTAATTTTCTTCAATATATTATGTGCCTATTGTAGCAACGATGTGCAGCACGGTACAGATAAATCTCTGAGAAAAGTGCTTCTCAGAGAGCTAACCTTGAATACTGATTATGAGACTCTTATTGATGAGATATCCTTTGAATATGAGGAAACCAGACGAGCGAGGAAAAGAGCACCAAAATAAACTATAGTCAAAAATCCAAAAAGGACTGGAGGAAAATGTCAGCTCAGAGAGCAGAAAAGAGCAGGCAGCCAGAAAATACAATAGATGGTAAGGCCTGGTATCTCCTGTCCAGTAGTGGTAAGCATAGTCGCTCATTGTACACCTGTATTATATATCCATGTAAGTTGTTATGTGCACATTCCTGAAGATGCATGAGGCTGTACCTATCCAAAGGAGATCCTTGCACATATAGACCACCTAAGTAAAAGGAAAAGCTATCATTGGCTTTTATGAGCTTTGGGTCAGGCCACAAAGGCCCAATCAGGGGAACTTTACCTGCCTCCTAGTAACTGCTGTGGGCTAAAACATATCTGGAGTCTGCCCTCCCAATAATCACAACAGTGTCCTTGGACCAGTGGTTCTCAACCTTTTTAAAACAAGACATCTGTCCTTAGATTCAGGGCACTTGTTAGACTCAAGAGACACCTTGCAAAATGCCAGCACTTACTTTTCACTCCTTTTTGACTACAGAAAAAATAATAGAGTAAGTTTCCTGTAGCAAAGAAATCAGAAAGACCACAGCAGGTAAGAATGCACTTTTCAACACTGTGCATTCTTATTTGAAATCTCTAGGTTTCTCTTGTGAATCAGATTTGCACACCTAACAATGCTAATATCAAGTTGTGCCATACAGCACCCTTGAAAGGATTTCAGGCATCCCAGTGTGCCATGACAACCTGGTTGAGAATCACTGACTGACATTCATTTATTTTCAACCTAAGTAACAATTGTAATTCCTATGTTGTTGCTTACCCCGGTAACATAACAGAAGGGGAGTGATCAGCAGGAACAGGAGCCCTGGGTGCTGTTTTTGTGGAGAGGTGCAAAAATAGTTGACCCCACACCACTGAGATTTGTACCATAGACGTCAGTGCTGCCTTAGGGAATCACACAGCTGTCTGGGGGGTAAGGCTGTGCTGCTAAGCCTCTTGCTTACCCAATTTGCCTATTCCTAATTGTAGCACAAGTAACCTTTGTGTGATTTTGAGAGAATACATTCATTTATATTTCCATATTTCCCTGAATCCTGAAAGACACCGAAGTGTTGTGCTGGGCCTGATTCATTCCATCCCCATCAGTCCAGGCTACGTGGCTCTTCAACTATACAAGGCACCACCTTCCATGAAGATTTGCTAAGTGAGGCCTCCTTTATGCAAAGCACCTATACTGCAGTCTGGAGGAGCCTTGCAAAAGCTCAGATAGGCTTCTGCCCTGCAGCCCGTGTGAAGTGCTGCTGACCTAGGGCATGTGTACATGAAATGGGAGCCCTAAATTAAAGCTGTGGGTTTTAAAAAAACACCGCTTCAATTGAGGGCTGATTACACTCCCGTGTCAGGCATGCACCCCACTGACTTACCTGCCTGTCTGGTAGGGAAGGGAGGGTGAGCTGCCAGTGGGTGGAGCAGTCCCTGGGCTGTGGGGGAGAGGCTGGTACTTCCTGTCATGGCACCAGCGGCCTCCCCACCCAGGTGGCACCTGCCCGCAAGCACCCAGCTCGGGCAGTCCAGGGGGGCATCACAGCCATGATGGGGAGGGGAGGGGAGGGAAGCACCCGGCCCCCAGGCAGCTCAGCAGGCTCGGGGTGGGGGGAGGACTGAGATCAGGCTTGCTGCTTTTTTGGAGTGGAGTTGCTTTCCTGGGCTGCTGCCACGCTGCCTGCAGGGCTTCCTGCAGAGTTGTGGAGCTGCATGGAGCGTGGTACTTCACTCCGTGGCTGTAGGGGTGGCAAATTCAAACTCCCCAAAAGCGTGCCCCAAGTCATTTAAGGCACATTATGCCACAGAATTTCCTACAGCAGGTGCAATTAATGTGCAATACCCCGCTGAAGCATGCAAACCCCAAATCCATTAAAGTAGTGCAAAAGCATTTAGCCTGCTTTAAAATGTCAAGGCCAGCTGACCCCCAACAACTTCCCTCTGATTGATCCTGGATCTGCTTTTAAGAAACTCCTCCGGCACCTGAACCTTGCTGCACAACTCTCTGGTCTTTAGTCTCTGAGCAGCTCTGATCCTAGCAACATCTCTGTCTTCCCTGGTTCCCGATTCTATTTTGGATTATTACTGAATTTTGGCTTAGGATTCTCCCTGCAGACCTGACTTCCAGCTCCTGACCCTGGTTTGGCTTGCTGTTGACTTTTCACTGTGAATTATCCTTCATATTTCATAACTAGGCATCTGATTCCTAGGTTTTAACTGGCTCAGCATTCAGCTCCTGACTTGTGGCTTCCAACCCCTATCACTGCAACCCCCAATTCTATGCCCACCTCTGCCCACTAGGCAAGCTGTCCTGGTGAACTGTGTATTCTTAAAGCATGATTAAGGCATTTCAGGAGATCCTTACATGGAGCTTGCTATGAGTCTATCCAACCTAATAATCTCAGAGATCATGAGGGCTCATGATTAGATGCATTTGTATTATATTCTTGGCTCTGTCAACAGTATACTGATTGACCTTGGACAGTAGGGCTGTGCGGAATGGGCCACATTTGATTCAGATTCATCCTGAATCAGGGACAGTGATTTGATTTGTTGATTCAGATCACTGCCCTGATTCAATTCGGATGAATCCGAATCTGAAGATTCGATGCTGATTCAGAGAATCAGCAACTCAGTCATAGACACAACTTTAAATGTTTTTCCTACATACCTTGAGGCAGCAGGCACACCTCATGAATGCTGTGATGGTGAGGTAGATGGAGGGTCCCATAGGAGTGTGGCGGGGCACCCAGAAGTACTTCTGGTCCACTGCTGGGTCCACCGGGGAGCATGCTGGGGGCCCCCATGCCCTCCCAGCTCAGCAGTCAGCCACAGGGGGACCCCAGGTGCCCCCCAAACCCAGGAGCTGCCAGTTGCTGAGCGAGAGGATCCCCCCCTGCATGCTCCCTGGTGGAACCAGAAGTAGATCAAAGTGCTTCTGGTCCACTTCTGGGTCTGCAGCTGAGTGTGCTGGGGACACCACCGCATTCCTGTGGGACACTTCGTCTGTCCCACCATCTCAGCATTCATGAGCCACCTGGTACCTTGAGGTATGTAGAAAAAACGTTTAAAGTTGTGTCTATGTCCAAATCATCAAATCTTTCCAAATCTCTCTGAATTGATTTGGAGGGTTCTGATTAGATTCAGAGAGATTAAAGGGTCTCCTGATCCGATATGGATTCAGAGATGTGGCACCAAATTGGGGCAAATCTCTGCCGAATTGAATCAGCCACCAAAGCTTTGCACAGCCCTATTGGGCAAGTCATTTCTCCTTTCCGTGCGTCAGTTTCCTATCTCTTCCATTTTCACTGTTGTCTATTTAGCTGTTAATAACCAAATTCATCACGTTATTATGTGTCTGTACAGCACCTGACACAACGGCACAGTTGTAGACTATCCTATAACAAAAACCTAAGCTTGGGTGAAACACTAAACAAAAACCATATGCTGCCTTTATTTCACATAACAATGTCCTAGATCCTACACAAATGAAGAAAAGATATTTGTTTATCTGCGTGATCAAGAACTTACATTTAAAGTAAATGACAGTAATTCAGATAATACACTACTACTGTGCAAAATTATGTTCTGAGATATTGCCATTGCTCTTTGACTAATCTGCCGTATGCAGAAACTGTGAATTTAATGAGCTTCATAATTATTTTGTTCTGAAAAATCCTCACTTTTTGATAATGACATTATTTCAAATGGTAATTTTTACACCCTGTCCCTAGTCAATCATGTCAATTTCCAGAACCATGTGCCTAAAGTAAACTAGTAAAATCAGGAGAGAGAAGGAGAAGTTGATTTATCTCAAGGACTTTGCACCTTAAATAGCCAGTAAAATATTAAACATCCCTATCAATAACAGGTGGACCGTATTATAAGCTTCATCATAACCAGACTTCTTGGGAATGAAATGACATCTTGCTGAAAAGGTGTCAAGAATTTCATTTAGTCTTTTTTATAGTAGGTACCATCAATCTATCTTAATGTCCATTGGAGAGAAAATAATTGTCTTTTCTTTTTGGCAATGGTATTTCATTATATGCAGTAGGATAAATAACTTCAGTTCAAAGTGAAGTAAGATGAAAATGTCCCCATATTTTTTCCTGGGGTTTCTTTTCTTCTTCTTCTTTGTGTCTAATTTCATGATGAAGAAGAAATGGTTATAATTAAATTAAGCCAGATTCTGTTTTTAATGTGCATCTGAAAGTGAAAGCAGTGAAATGATTTATTTTTCAAAGTTGTTATATCCCAATTGATCTTCCAGGCATTGGCATTATTATCTGATTATGAAGATATATGCATTTATCTAAAGCTGGAACCATCTGTCTCAATTCTGTGTAATTTCATTACTTATTCATCATTGATCTAGTCTGAGTGTGTGACATGGGACCCTACTGACTAGCAATTCTATACTTATTATCACTTCACACTGAGTGTGGATGGACATGAGGCTGTCGACTTCCATTAATCTACTTTTGATGTAAAAATCATCATCCTGGAATAATCCTCAGGGCTTCTGAATAATCAGGCAGCAGTGATATGTAAATACACAGGCACCAGTGTTTCTGTAGAGAGACACACAGCACTTACTGCCACTTTCCTTTCACCAAATGCAGACAGATGTCACCCTGCAGATGGACCCAGTGAGTGGCAACATAAACATATATATGCAGTAGATGCAAAGGTCAGTGTGCAGATGTCAAGTGTTACACATCCACATTTAGAAATGCCTGGGATGTAATCAGAATGCTTTTGAACTTGATAAGACAGAGTCCCCGAAATGTCCAGAGTGATTAGAGATTAGATACTACTTCCAGTACAGGCACAGTTCTAAGGACACTTATCCTTGGGTTTTTTGTCAGACTAAGGTCCAGCAATGATAAGTCTAAAAATGTGTTTCTAAGGAACAGCTTTTTCTTTAATATGTCAAGCAAGCTTGGTTAAAACTCTAATCCACACCCAGACCTTTTTAGTATGTATGTTAGAGACCTTCTTGTTTATCTGGATCTGTTTCAGAGTCGGAGATCTTTGACACAGAGACTTGGGATTTCATCCTTCATTAAGTCAATTGGTGTCAGTGCATTGACTTCAGTGGGACAAGACTGACTTGATTCAGCTGAGGATTCTGGCCTGTACCATGTAACAGGGACCCCCTGCCCTGGTTACTAGGAAAGTGGGGGAGGGCAGGAGACCCAGAGATAGGGAAGGCAGCAAGGAATAGCTGTTCAGATGGACTGAACCAAGGATTTTAAAAGGCCAGGCAGTTAATGAGGTAATTAGCTGTATGTGATACCGGGGTACAGGAGATCTGGACATATGGCTAGCAGGAAGTTGGGCTTAAGTATAGAAGCCCAGTCTCTGACCATGCAAGAAGGGGTCCACTCCTGCATGTGGTAGAGAGAGGAGCTCCTAGGAGAGAAAAGGTACTGGAGACAGACGAGCATGCACCTAAGCCACCTATGGGAGCTAGGTTAGATGGTTCCAATGGAGGTGTGGCCTGTAGGTGACATTAACCCTGAGTGGGGAGACTTTTTGGTGTCAAAGCTATTTACTTGTGTTTCTGTTCCATTTTGAACTCAGTACCAGATTGTGGCTACAGGGGAGGAGGAGCTCACAGGTGGGGGGTACTTTAGTGGCATTCCCCACTATTAGTGCCAGTAGCTAGCTCCAAGCCCAAGGGGCTCAGGGTGGTGGCATGAAACTAGAGCCCTAAGAGAGGCTGCCACCAAGTCAGTGCTGATGCCTGGGAGCTGAGACCCTAGATAGGGAAGGAGTAGCCATAGATAAAGTATGCTAAGGCTATGACACCTAGAGCCCCAACAGGTGCTTGGAAGCCTGAGGCAGCACTCTTTTAAAGGGGAAGTACTTGAAGAGAAAGCACAGGCCCCAGATGGAGTGAACATAGCTGTAAAAGCACAGCTGTCAGTCAAGGGGACCATAAAACCTTTCCCCAGCCCCAGGGACCACATCCCTAAACAACCAAGACAACATCAGATTCATGGCAGGCAAAAGACTGGGGGTGAGGTGGGGGCCGGGAAAGAGCCAGCAGGTAGGTCAGACCATGTGGGCGATGGGGCACCAGGTGTCAGGGTGGTGGATCCCCAAAAGTGGTACAACCATCTTCTTTGTTTGAACAGTATATAGAAACATGGGAACTACCAAATGATAATAGTAATAAACAGTGATAATCGTGATTATCCTGATGAAAATGAAGATGGCAATGCTAAATCATTAACTTGCTGAATTTTCATGAACAAAACTGGGTGATTGCTATATAAGCGTTAGTTCGTAAACTTTTGAATGAATTTATTTTTTCCTATATGCAGGTCCAAATTGAGACTTCTCCCTGTGACTACTCTAGTACGGTTGCAGGTAGGAATATTTGCTGGAATACAATATATTAATAAAGGAACTACTGATGGAATGGCATAAATATTCGCATTGGAACCCCCTTTCAGGAGTTATGCTTATTCTGCCATGGAAGCACATAAGCATAATGGGATCTGCCTCTCTAAAGGAAACACTTCAAATAAAATATTTCAAATAGGACTTTATGTACACCTGAACAATCTTTTGCAATCTGTGATGCATTCATAGGGCACTAGATGTCAAGGATTCATTTTCAGCTCTACTACTGATCATCCATTTAGCAAATTACTTTATGGTGTATCAGTTTCTCAACAAAAGAATGGAGATAATGGCACTTATGTTCCTCTGTAAACCATTCCAAGAATTATGAAAATGTTCTCAGTCAGAGGTGGTTGTTGTTGTATTGATAATGAACTGAACCAGAGATATCAAGATGACCGATGAATCTACAGATAACAAAAAAGAAGGCAAATCTGACAAACATGTTTACTTAACCTGATACTAATCTCATCAAGATGAAGAATAACATGATTTTCTTAGTGCTTTCTTGAGCTGCCATGTAACCAATTCTCAGAAATGAATGGTCTGACTAGAAAATCTACAAGTACTTGGTATGCTGATGAATTTGTATATGCAGCTTGCTGGAAGGTATGCATGTCACACATTGAACTCAGCCAGTCAAAAATCTGTAGTGGTACCCAGTAACCCACCAAAGGCACGAGCTCCATAGTTTCCCAAGACCATCGGCTGCCAGTGATGATGCCAGAAGGGTTTTTAACCCTTTTCCAAGAAGAGCACCCTAAATTCCTAGCTATCAGCTGTTCTGGGGAGCGGCGGAGGGTGGGGAATCCTCCCTGCTGCAGTTGTTTGATGGTGCAAGGAAGAATTCAAGATTCAGTGTCCCAGAGGAAGAAAGTAAAAGTGTGTAGGAGTGAGCGTAAGTGGGGGCTAGTGCTTTAGGCACCTACCTGTGGGAGTGGGAGGATGAGCCTGGTATTGCAGCCCTTGCTCCAAAAAGCATTGATGCATTTTGCATGGGATGGACATCATCCCATGCATTGGGATGGACATTGGACAAAAGCAGAAAGCATTCTTGAAACACAGGCCGGAAGGCGGACTCTCCCTTCATGAGGAGTGTATAAACCACTAGGTGGCAGGGTAGTGGCCTTCTGACCCCTTCCCCTGCCCTACCGGCAAGAAAAGCCCATAGCCTGAGAGCTAGGGCTATCTGTTTGCTGGTGGGAGACACAGGTTTCAACCCCCCTCAGAGGTGATTGCATCTCCCACATTCTTAACCACTAGACCATAATTTAAAAGGAGGATGCAACTTCCATAAGGTATGTTTTAAGAGCAGTAGATGTTCAAAGAAAGAGTAAGGGAACATCTACTTACCCATTTGTGGGCCCTAAAATCCATTTTTTTTAAATCTAGACCTTTGGCATCTAGAAAGCCAGAGACTCATTGACTTTTAATTGGATTCAGTCTCTGAGGTCTTAAAACGACTCCTGAAAATGAGACTCAACTCCTAAGTCACTTAAGTGCTTCTAAACTTATTATCAGCTGTTGTTCAGATAGGATAAAACAAACCCCAAAACTTCCTTACTACTTGTGGCCATTTAATATTTCATAACTTTTAAGCAATAAAGAAGTTA
>JAGPOW010000229.1:26325960-26368569 GCA_030014935.1 Caiman crocodilus
CTACTGTATTATTTCTAGTGATGGAATGATGCTATAGCCATGATGGTCCAGGAAATATGCAAGGGTCAAGGCTTTTTCTGAATGCTACGTTTTATTGTCCTAACTGCATGGTTAGCATAGATTTAAAAAAGCTCTCTGACCTGAAAAACTATGCAATGCATTCAAAAGTTTGTCTATCCCAACCATGAGTTGGTCCAATAAAATATATCACCCACAAAAAGCCTTCTCTCTCATATTTTTTTCTGACTTTCTGAGTAATTATGCAATGTTTCCCTCCTGTCTTCCCTCTTGGCCATCATGGGTGCCTGTAAACATGAAGCCTGGCTCCTCCAGTGCACTGTAATTACAGAACATCAAAACAGATCCTATTATACAAGTCTGCTGGAGCATGCTAATTAATGTGCTCCAGCAGCCTCCACACCATGTGTATTACCATCCCAGCACTTCAAAATGGTGGCAGGGGTGCTTTAATTAAAGCTTAACAAATTAGCTTTAAAGCACCCTTGATGCCATTTTGAAGCACAGGGATGCTGATACACAGGACACTGCGGGCACTTCAGTCCCCTCCCTCCACCACCCCAAGAGTGGTGTAAAAACACCCTATGATTTTACACTATCAAATATTTGTCCACTTTCTCTCAAATATCTGGCAACGTTTTACTGCCTATCAAAAATATTGCGTGTATAATTCATCAACATGACTTTTTTTTCATCTTTATAAAACTTTAGCTCATTTATACCCTTGAACATATACTACTCATAAAGAGTGTTGTCTTTCGTCAAACCATGCAGTCCCTAACGATGAACCCTTTATGTAGCTTCACATTTTAGACATCTATGGGTCAGATCCACAGAGCAGCTGGATGGTTTCTGTGAAGTTTTGGAAACCCAATTCTTTATAACTGCATGTGCACGTCTTTAATTACAGTAAAAAATTTTCTCCCCTGTTTGCCAAGCTTTTCTGTTCTTATTAAAATAGTGAATGCTTTCTAAAATTAAGCCACCACCACAAATCTGTCCCCAAAATAAGTGTCGGAGACCAATTATAACATCTTCTGCCACTTCCTGGTTATCTGTATTGTCACTAAATTTATGTTCTAATGCTATATTATTGCCTATTACCATAACTGTTAAAACCTTACTTTTCATACTAATGAAAATGATGGAAGACAAGGGTTTTGACATAAATACTCTAATAAGAACCATATTAACATGATAGAATATGGCTCTTGTGTGACAGACTATGAAATCCTATGCAAGACTTACAGAAGGATAATTTACCCGAGTGCTTGTCCATCCCTTCCTACAGAGAAGAATAAGTTTCATGCTAGGATTTGGAAAAGTGTGGAGAATTATCACTATCTCCACTCTAGATCACTAATAATATAGGCCTGTGCATATAATTGAATAGCTCTTGTTCTTGAACAAACAACTAATAGACTAAGTCTCACACAAGGCAATAAGAAGGCTGCGTGGTAACCAACTCTTGACTAATCCTAATATGAGATTTAAGAAAACAGTATCTGTAGGGTTAGACTGATCTGGGAGTCATGTTTTCTCTGTAACAAGTACTACATTTTTTTTTTTTAATGAAGGTGAAGGTTTTCAGGCGATAGCCTGATACCATGACCTACAGCTCTGCTAAAATCATCCCATACCTTGGGATCAATGATTTAATTGTGAGAAGTGACATGAATATATACCTCCTTTGCCCTATGGGCACAAAACAAGGTGCAAAAATGAGTCTGAAGGCCAGCTAGATAATATCATAATAAGATCTTTGTTTTCAGCCCGTTTCAGTCCTTGATATTAGTCATATTGTGGTATCATCTTGAGGCTACACTTGGAATCATGTTTTATTGTTCTAGGCCTTTCTATACATAAGGGGCCACCCCTCCACTTAGGCCTCATACAGACGTTCAGTTTCTCCTGAGAGAGTGGCTGCTTTCCCTGAAGAAACCACGAGTGTACACATGTCCAGGCTTTTTCACCCAGGGTAAAAATGGCTGCTCCAGGAGAAATATAATCTGGGAACAACTAGGGTTATATCACTCCCAGGAGAGTTTCTCTTAGAAGGGATAATATCTGTACATGCCATGATGTCTCCCAAAAGAGAACAACTCCAGCACCCCCTCTCCATCTTCCCCAAGGAGACAGTGTGTCACTCTCTGGACTCTGTTGCTCCAGCAGGGAGCAGAACATACCCTTACACAGTGCTCACACTGTGCTGCAAGGAAACACAGGCTGACCATGGGTAGTCTGGGTCAGCCAATGAGGGATGTGCTTTGCACTGCTAACATTTGTCACCAGGCAGATTAAGGGAACAAGCAGAGCAGGTTGAGATGTGTGCACAGCACCCTTTCCCCTTCTCCTTCACCCCCTCCACCCCCCCCGGTGCCTGCATAGTGCCTACACTGCAAGCTCTCTACTCTTCGGGACATCAGCAGTTGAATATTTGAAGTAACGTACATGCCTCTAGGAGAACTGTAGCAAATGCCCTCCAATTCAAAAGAGAAAAAAGCAAACAAATAAAAGATGCCAGTACATTCATGACTACAAGAAGAACAGGCCCAATACAAGCCAGAGAAAAAATCACCTTGATAACATTTTCTGTGAAGAGCAAAGATAATGCGTTGAAATCCATATGTGGATTGAGTGAACCATTAATCTGGTAGAAAATTATGAATGGAAAAGAGGCATGGAAACAAGTGCCCTCCTAAAGGCTACACAATAACCATAGGAAGAGCACTGTGGGCACCAGACTTATAATGAAATGTTGGTTCATTAGGCCACATGATGGAAACCTCTTTATCTAGGTTAAGTAGATCTGTATGGTGCATGCCGGGTGGCAAAGGACTTACACTATACGCATTTCTGTCTATTCCCAGAGCATGAGGGTAAAAGCTGTTGCATGCCATATCGTGCACACTCATTCTCACTGTGATGGCCAAAAGTCAGGACCCTTTGAGAAAACGAAGAAAAAATAAGGACCTTTATATCTTTTTTGTTTGTTTGTTTGTTCTGAACTCATGGCTTTTCAGCATTTGGGAATAAGACCCTGACAATGATTTATTTGTCAATGTGCTGCACTGACAGCTAAATCAGTGAGTGAGCAAATAAGGAATAAAAGAACAAGAGGGAAATATTTGGGTTTGAAATTGTTCTGAAAATTTCTAATAGAAAAATCAATTACAAAAGATAGAGATGTTGTGCCGTGTCTAGGGCAATGATCACTGGGCTGCAATGAGAGGCAAAGTCATTTATCTTCAAGTCACTGATTATGAACGGAAATACTAGAACAATATTTTTTACTTGAAAATTCTAGGCAAACTGGGTTGCTAATTTGATTTCTCTACTTAAAGCAAACTGCTTCAATTACTAACAGTATAGGTTTACAATTTCAATTTTGACATAGCTGCATGGCCTACTTCTCAGAAAAAAAGTTTCATGTTACAAGCCTAATGCTGGGAGCTAACAAAATGACTCAAAAGTAATAACCAACTGCTGAGACGAGAGATGGTATTCATGGGAAAGCTATAGTCTAGGTCTCAGGAGATCTGGGTTCACTTCTTGTCTCTGACACATCAAGCAAAGCTCTTTAAAACTCAATTCCCTTTCTGTAAAACAAGGATAATAATACTCCTTTTGTACTTATTAACTATATGTTTTGGGGACAAGGAACTACTCCTTACCTCCTAGATATCTGTACAGAGGAGAGCACAATATGGACTCTTGATCCTTTTATAACAATAATTATAATATTTTATAGGAGGAAAGATATAGGAGAGATTTGAATTGAACAGAAATTGCTAACAAGTCACATCATCCCTGACTGCTTCTGCTGTTTTCCCATCACTTGTGCTACAACTAGGTTTTTTTGAATTGTCACTGAATACATTATTCTAGTGCTGACTAGCCTTTTTAGCAGTCATACCACAAGCTAAGTCTCTTCCATCTCCCTGTGCAAGCAACACACCAATCCCCACCCCAAAAAGGCACACCTAATAACTTGGTGGTGGCACCTCTTCTCACAGTAGCATCTTGACTCTGTTCTGCTCCACAGAGCACTCTGATTACAGACTCCGTTTCCTGAGTGCTCCCAGCTCACATCTCACACGGTGGCTGCCTATGCAGCTCCTAGCATGTGCGCTATAGCTACCCACCCTCCAATCCCTGCTTTATTACACCAAGCAAGCATTGTGCATGGTGTATCTGCTCCAGATAGTGAAATTAGTCTGCAGTAAACATGTTGCGTTAGCCATCTGTGTTGTGCGTGCATGGCTGTTGCTATTACAAAAACTTTCTGTTAAAAAGGTTCAGGTGCTTATGAAGTGAAGGTATTAAGAATGCCATGACAGAAACCTCTCATTCAGCAGAACAATGCTGGCCTTCAGACATGATACAGGAAAGGATTGGGTGACCAGAAGATGTACAATGTCCTCTTCTGGCTGCATTGTGCTCCATTGTCCAAGGTACCTGGGAGACCTGCTAAGCCAGTGATGTGTGTGCACTAGAATGGGGCATGGCTTGCACTTCCCCTTGTTAACCTGGATCTGTATGCTCGTCACCTTCCCTACATGAGTAATTGTTGCAGCTGAGTTACTGTTGCCACACTAAGTCTGTTGCAGCTACAGCTTCACCATTTGTCCATTCAAATCTATTCCTGCCCTAGGTCTCCTCACTTGTCCTTCCCCACATCACCTCTTTTTTTGTGCGGTATAGCTGTACTTGGAGTATGGCTAGATCAGGGGAGGGAAATTATTTTGGACGGAGGGCTGGTTACTGACTTTTGGCAAGTCATCAAGGCTCACATGACAGCCAGGGGAAGATAAATATTACTTTTCTAAATTTTTAGGGGCCCAGAGGGCCAGATAGAATGGCCTGGCGGGCTGCATTCGCCCGCAGGCCACATTTTGCCCACCCCTGGCCTAGATCAATCACACACTAGCCTTTCAACACAGTTTGTCTTCCGTCCCGCTGGATTCTGCATATGTTCCTGATCTGGTTCCCTGATATGACACACCCATAATTTGGGCTTTAGACTTCTCCATTCATTACTGCTAGTAGCTATCTGCTTGTTATACATATTTTTCACTAGGGTACCTTCAAGTAAGTTACATAGGCCAGTATCAGATCTCTGCAACATAACATTTATTCTTGTGTGCTCTTTTCACATAGATAATCAGGGTAAGTGTGGTAGGTTTGGCAAGTGATATGAGAGAGAGAGATTTTAAAACTACAGTTAAGAAATAATTTATTCTCTTCATTCATTTTGATAACCTCCCCTTGCATTCAGTGTTTCTCTTTCCTTCTGCTTCAGCAGTTCATTGAATGCTGATAAAGAAATCTTGGTCCAACGCCAAAAAGTCATTTTAAAATACTACATATGAGCATAACATGTCTAACTTATTCTGATTCTTATTCCAGGCACCTGATGAGTCAAATACCATATTACCATTGGGTATTTTGCAGGTCCTAATACATACTTAAATGCTCCTATAGCGAAGATAAAGTATAGGAGGAAGAGTGGTACGATTAATAAGAGCCAGACTCAAAAATCCATTTGCAGGGTATAACAACTTTATTGAACCTTCTAATGAAGAAACAATGTTACACATGTTTATATGCCAATAGATGGCAATCTGTATACTACATATGAGGACTCAAACATTTTCTGACAGAACTTTTAAAAATTAATTTGGCTTTTTCTTCTAAAGTTTTTTTTTTTCCCAACAAAAATACTTTTTAGTTTTTAAAACTGAAAACTGATCATCACTACAAAAAAATCATAAGATTTCTCAGTAGTTAGAAGAAAAAAAATCTAAATATTTTTTTTCCAAAATCCTTACATTTGTTTGGTTCCTTTCATTTTCTCTTATAGATAATGTCCTTCAATTAGCTTCATCTCTTATCTACTCATACACATGTAATTTGTCTATGAAACAGTCCTGCATTATTAACCAAAATTATCAAGTTCATAATATTCAGACATCCTTGAACTAGAGATTCAGGTCCCAGTGGAGATTATTTAATTTTTATCCTTCTATGATACTGTAGATAATTGGAGTATCTTGCCTTTTGATATGCCTGGGTCTTTCAGATGAAGCCTAAAATTCTGGTTCTCTTCTGAAAACTTATCATGCAAAAATGGCACTTACCAATTCAATAGATGAGTGCCATGGCATATCCAAAGACATATCCGCTCATTTTCAGAGTGAAAAATGGATTCTGTTTCCCTTGTTCATCCTTCAAAGACTCTTATTAGTCCAGTAGGCAGCCTGCATGAAAATCCCTTTTAAAAGTAGCTTGACAGAAAGGCTGGGTTGTATGGCCAGTGAGAGACCCTTGGCTGGAGTCTTTGGTACCCAGGCAGACCTAGCTGCACAGCCACTGAGAAGTCCCTGGCTGTACATGAACTCTGGCCACCCAGGATATAGGCAACTAAAGCTGGGGTGAGGACTCATACTAGGAGGCTTTTCAGTATACTCCGGACATCTATTCCAGCACTGCTGGGAAAGGAGTTCCAAAGAAATGCAACACCAAGTAAAGCAGCCCTCTCTCTGCCCCAATGCTGTTTATGTAGTTTGCCTACTGACTCGGTAAGGCAAAATGCACAAACAACATGGGAAGCAAAAGAGTTCTCCCTCCCTGAGCAAGATCCCCTTTTCTTGTTCTCCTTTGTTGCAAAGTGGTTTAGCTTCAAGAAGGAGACTTAACAATTGCTTCTTAAACTGTGGTCAGGTCATTATGCTAGGATATGGAGAAGTAGCATTCAACTCCACTCAGTAGCTCCCGCTTTAGAACCCGAATTTCTCATATCCTGGGCAAGTGCTTAACCATTAGGCTACTGGCTGCCAAAGTAAGAGTGTTTGGATCAGTATCAATCATCAGCCAGGGATTCTGGTTAACTAAAATCTGGAAGGACTTGTGCAGCAGTTTGGTGCCTCCACTGGAAGCTGAATTGCAATGGAGTGAATGGAGCAGGCCACTTCAGCGCCCGTTGACTCACTTCCGAGCATGTGCAACAGACAAGCTTATCCACATAGGACGGAAATATAGATACAGTCCTATGCAGGCAATTACATGGATTGAAGCAGAAAGCCATTTTGTAAACTAGACACCTAACAGCTGTGTAAGTACTACTTAGGGGCCAGGGAGAATATAGTCATCTGCATTTTGAAAACATGCCGGTAAAAAAACAAAACAAAACAAAAAACTTGCATTAAAGGGAGATAGATAGGAGTCTCACTTTTTTTTTTTTTTAATGGTGCTGTGCATGTCTGAAAGCTGTCCTAGAAAAGCAAGATTTCTGTCTTTATGCTGAAGTCATACCAAAGTAGTGTATTTGACTAAAATAGGTACAGTACTTTAACTTTTAAAAGCATAGGGTCTACTCTGAAGCAGGCAAAATTGGGAAACTTCATTCTTTTCATATTTATGAACTTCAGCACAGAAACTAAAAAGCAAATGATTTGAACAGATGTGATCTTGATGGGATTCCACTCTTCCTAGAATTTTGTGCTGTGCTATCACAGGCCAGCTGGGGGAATAAAGAAACAGGCTTCACTAAATTCCTCTAGCGTTTTTGTATCTGCCATGTGGGGAACACAGTCCTTGTGTCACATTTCTATTTTTTTCTCTGAATAGAAAACTGTTTATAACATTAAGGGGGAAAAAAGCCCTCAGTGATCTAAAGTGTTTGAAAGTAAAAGTATAAAATAGCTTCTGCGTAGAAGATCAAAGACTGCTCTGTCTCTTCGATCAACCCAATAGAAAACATGAAATAAGTATAAACCCACTGGGAAGAAATATGTAAGTAATTCAGTTATGGGTGACAGTAACTGCAGTGATAGCGTTTGAAGAAAATACTAATGTGAAGGCATTTTCACCCTATATTTTTTGGATTTTAGTTGAGAAACTGAATGCACTGTCATTTATATTATACTAGAACATAGAGCACTTAACCAAGACTGGAGCTAGACTCTGTGAAAATACATGGCAAGGGATAGTTCTTACCACAAATGACTTTTTTTGAACAGAGATAGCAAACAAAGACCAGGAGGTAATGCAGATGAACACTGTTCCAGGTTACACAGAAGGTGGCTAAGGGTGGTGACCAAGTACTGCAAAACCTTAGTATGATGTCCTGTCCCATTTGCCGCTCTTAGGATAATAGACAAGTGATAAAGCATAATAGAAAATATGAAATAGAAAATAGAAATATGAAAAATGGTAGCCTGTTTTGCATTAAAAGGGTTCTAGGTAATGCTACACTGCTAATACAATGACGTTTTTATCTGCCAAACTTTGAAGCCATAGTAAATAAGTAATGAAATAACATTACATTAATATCATTTTCTTGTAAATTTGGTGCAGTGCTTAAATTCCAGCAATTTTGACCAATCTATCAAGTCCAAATTCCGCACTTACATGTGGAAACATTGATATGGCACAATTTCTTTGAGTTTTCCAGTGAAGTTACAGATTACATTTAGACAGTATTAAAGGCACTTAAAGCATAAGGGTGTGCACATTAAAGCTGGATAACTTGCATTAAGTTCCCTCTGAGATCATTTGTACGTGTACTTTTTTTGTCCAACGACATGCCAGCGATCCACTGCTTTGTGAGATATCCGTGAGCTGACACACACTGCACTGCACTGAGGCCTGCAACTAAGGCCCCTCTGAGTTGTTTTAGTTCAAAAGTTACTGCCACCATTTTCTTCATGCTGACATGCATTTCACTGCTTATATAACTGCACGTGTCCTCCAGCATCCCCGCATGCACTGCTCCCAGCCCCCTTCTCACAACCCGGAACATGGATGGAGCCCGGGTATCTTGGCTCCTAGCTTACCAGCCCTCTAATTGTAAGACAGGCAAGAAACAGGTAATGTTGCTGCAGGCAAGAAAATGACTAGTCAAAGATAGCAGGAGCAGCAAATTCCATAATGTTTCAAAAGGAATTTTAGAAGAATTGTGCTTGCATATAAACCCTTGTCCTTGAAGAGTCACAGTTCATTTCTGAACATACTAGGCAGCATTTCATTAGGTTAGCAATTTTGTCTTCACACTATAAGAACTCTTACTAGAGTAGTCTATTAAGCCAGATAACACTTAACAGTTTAAAGGTCAGAGCAAGCCAACTTCTATTTTCATATATTCTCACTAGCAAGGAGCGTTGTTTACCTTTGGTCATTCCAGAGCCAGACCAGAGCCAGTCATGACGTCTCGACTTCATCCAGATTCCAGTTTCAACACTCTGCTTTCTAAAGTTCGGGTTTGTCCGGGTCCTTCAAACCTTTCTGGTGTCAGTTACATGCCTACGTCTTTCACTGAAACAACGGGAGGTAAGTGGTGTATGTCTAAATAGGGACAGATGATTTCAGATAGAAAAGGGATCATGAAATAATTAAAGAAAGAGTCAGTAAATGGAGAAGGATGAGGTATAAGACAAAAATGCAAAAACGATTTTAAAGATACGAAAAGAAAGCCCTTGGGAAAACAGAGCATAAGCACAGGGATTCAGAAACAAATGAATACAAGAGGTATGGATTAAAAAAAAAAAGGAACAATTTCAAGACATCAGTAAAGAGTAAAGATTTAGATGGCAGCAAAAGCCTCACTATCAGAGTAAATCAGCCACTCAACTAAATCGGTAGAGTGATGCTGATTTTCCCTGGCTGAGGATCTAACCCTCAAGATCTTATTGTTCATTGTCAAGAAGTTAAGTCGGGGTGGCAATTACTTGGGCTGGAGGGCCACGTAATGAGTTTTGGTGAGCTGTTGAGGGCCACAAGGGCACTCCTTGAAAGGTGCCACACCCCCTGGTGACCATCTTGGGCAGGAAGCCTCGCCCCCAATCCCTGCCCTGTGCTTGCTTCAGACTTGCCTGCACTGAGCAGCAGTGGCAACCAGGCAGAAGCTGCTGCTGCCCTGGATCTCTGGTGCCATCACCAACACCTCTGGGTTACCCAGCAGGGCAGTAGTAGCCGTGCAAAACAGCTGCAGAGCAGTCTGAGCACCGGTTCCAGGCAGCTGCTGCAGGAAGGGCCCAGCGGTGGTAAGGGAGAGGGTTGCTTTGCAACAGTTTCTGCCCGGGCACTGCTGCTGTTCAGCCTGGGTGGGCAAGTCCAGAGCAGGGGTGCAGCGGACCAGGTTGGGACTGTGCACGCAGATGCCCACCAGTATCATGGGGCTGGGGCCAGTGGCAGCAGCTACCAGAAGTACCCCCATTGCCTGTGCTGCCTAGAAAGGCAAATCCAGCTATGGAGCCATCTGAGCCTCGCTGGGTGCCCAGGGGGCAGCAGGATGTCACATCCAGAAGATGCCTGGGCCAGGTGGGACCAAGGGACCTGCCACAAGCTGGACAAAGACCCTCCGCAGGCTGGATCCAGCCTGTGGGCAAATCTGAAGTAATTCTATTGAAGTCACTGGAGGTGAATCATTGACTTATGAAAATCTGCTGTAATTCAATTGAGAGGAGTAGAGGTAAAGCATTGACTTCAGTAGAACAATGGCAATTTACATCAGAATAGGACCTGCCCTCAGTTTTCAGAAGACCTTAGTATGATTGCTGGACAAAGATGGTCAGATTGCTATAATTATTTGGAAAGGAACAGTTGGTAAAAAAATGCAGATTAAGAGATAAACAGGGTGTGTCCAAATGAGCGTGGTTGTGCGGTATGTGGTGCTGCAAAAGCATTTGCAGCACCACATACCACACAGTCTAGAGTTCTCCAAGCTGCAAGGGCTTGCTGCCCAAGCATGCACTGCTCTTTTTATTTTCTGTGGTATTTTTTGATCCTTGGATATCCAGGGGTCAAAAAGCAACATGGAAAAAAAATGCCTGCTGCAGCACACGCTTGGGCAGCGTGCACTGCTAAAACTTGGAGCCTGGCTGCTCAGAGCTGTGCTGTCGCTGCCAGTCAGGCTCTGCCCAGCAGGATCACTGTAGCTGCAGCTCTGGGAGGCCCGCAGGACTCCAGATAAGGTTGCTGGGGCCAGCATAGTGCTGGCTCCAGCCTCCCCTATGCCACCCGGGGAATTTGCCATGCACCAAAATGCACGTGGCATGGGCGTTCCCCAGGGACAAGAAGCACTGGCACAAGATGAGCCACTGCTTTTTGTCCTTGGGAAACCAAACGTCCATGCATATCTGGACATGCCCACAACATTCTTAGCATGTTTTCGCTTCTGTTGGGGCATGCATAGACACTGAGTCCTCTAGAAAAGAACAACAAAATACATGTTAAAAATACATTTTCACAACCTATTCGTAATGAGGTACTCTTCCTCTCCTTCTTTCATCCCGACATTCTCCACTGTACTGGATACATCTATACCTGCATTTAATGCAACAGAATAAACTCTGGAGCTTATTGCTCCAGGAGTTTTTTGCTCCCAGGCATGCCATTTGAATGTGCATCCAGGAGCAAAAAAACCCAAACTCTGGAACATATTGCTCTGGAATTTATTTATGCCCAGCACATGGAGCACTGTCAGAGCAGCCCAGGCTGGCCTGGGACCTCGAGGGTCAACCTGGCAGCTCAGAGCTGCTCCCATAGGGTTCCACATGCTAGAGAGGGGCTAGCTGCATCATGCACAAAGGGGCTGAAGCATGTTTGTGCCTCAGCCAGCCCCTCTGGAAAGGGCAGTCTTGGGCTGGTTGCTCCAACAGGGCTCCACGTGCTGCGAAGCAGCTGGCTGGAGCACGAGGGTGCCTGCTGCCTGGCCCTGTGCTGAAGCACCCTGTGCCCCAGCCAGCCAGGGCAGTATCTACCCATGCAATGCTGTGTGAAAAAACTCTGCAGTAGGGTAGTACTTGTATTTTACAGAACTACTCTGCTGCCAACGTTATTAGGGCACACGAAACAAATAGAGACACACACGCAGACTCCAAGACATTTACTAGGAAGTTAATTAGTCAGCTGCATAGTAAATGCTCCATGTAGATGTGCCCACTGAATTGCACATCCTTGTGTCCTTGCTACAGTGTTGAGTGGGAAACTCAAATGTTAAGGAGGCATAGTATAATACCAACAAAATTTCATTTAAAACAATGGTAGGTTATTTTTGTAGGATAAAATGCATCTGTTTTCTTGCAACCATTTCCTAAGGTTAAAGCCTTTTAAATTGAAACCTTGCCAGCATAGAATGTGCAGATTCACTCACTTTGCATGAATGGGAAGAGAGGAGATTAGATTTGAGCTCTGCACCCAGGCAATAGATCTTAAAGTAGCCACATTTTTCACAGTTATTCCTTGAGCACAGCCAGTATAGCTCAGAAAGGAAAAGGTTTAAAAATTCTAAAATCCAAATCCTTTTTATTAGTCACCTTTCTTCAAGCTGTCACCTCACCTTGAAAGTTTCAGAGTTGCGAACATTTTCATTATTTTTCCTCAGTATAATAAGTTCCCTTATCCAATGGGGGAAAAATACAGCAGCATGTGATTCATACAACTATTCCCCACAAAAGAACTGAGCTTTGAATATTACACATTGAATGCTCACAGCAAACAGTAAAAAGCCATGGTCTTTTTCCTTCGGCAGCAAACAATTAAAAGGGAATTGAAAAGTATTCCTTAACATCCCTTCAGCAGAAAGTAAGAGTAGTTCAATGTGACAGGGGCTCCCCAGGGCCTCTGGTGATCAGCCCACCCCCTGTCTAGCGCAGGTTGCCCTGCTCTCACCCACCATGCCTTGATGTGAATAAATAGAGGTGAAGTGGGAGGCTACCCCATTTTATAACCCTGATGCCTTGGGCCCAAATACACAGATTCAAACCACCACTATGCTATGTCCCAAGCCTTGCAGATAGCATCTGATTCCACAGCTCCCCTGGTCCCTTAGTGAGCTGCACCTGACCTAGTACATACACACACTGACCCCTCGCTGGGTCTGTCATACACACCATTTGACCCCTTACCTGGCCCAACTCTGACCCCTCACTGGTCCATCACACTCATACTCTAGGCCTCACTTATGCCTTAAGCCTCAGGTCCCACTCAATGGACCTTGGCCCTGGCTCCTGTTTGGGATCACTTTTACATAGTCCTCAGGCCCACTCAATGGACCTTGGCCCTCCACCATGAGCCTCTCACTCCCTCAGGCCCAATTATTTTCTGTCAAGGTGTGCTTCCCTAGCCTTTCCCTTCCATGGGTTCACCCACAGAGTAGCAGGGGCTGAGGCTTTCCAGCGCCTTGTCCTCTCCTTTGGCTGGGGAAGCACAGGTGCGACATTTCCTGGGGGCTGCCCTGCCACTGGCAGTCCCACCACACCTTTCAGCACGATGCAGTTTCAGGTCATACCCAGGACCAGGCAGACCCTCCTGTCCTACCCTTGAGCCTTCCCCTGCTCTCCTTCAGCATGCCTCTTCACATATCCAGGGTCCTTCTACCAAGTCTGTCCCTTATTCTGCTACATGCCTGGGCTGCAACATCTCTGTCTTTAGGTGGTCCTTCTGACCCCCTTCATATGGGCCCAGGTGGCCCTGGCTTCCACCTCTTACTAGTGATCCCTCACCCAAGGGACCACCTAGGATTGGGCCTTGCTCTCCAGCCAGTTGAGGTGCCATGGCTTTTTGTAGCCCTCACCTGCCCCTCACCATGGGCATCTCCTCCCTTCAACCCTCCCTGGGTCCTGGCCCCAGTCTGTGCCAGCTGAGGTGCAGAAGGCCCTCCTGGCCACCTGACCTCTCATACTCTCTGCCATGCCTATCTCTCTGAGCCCTATGCTCTTGTACTGGCTCTGGGACCTCATGTGCCCCTGTGACTCAGCCACAATATTTTTCCAGCACTTCCCTACTACCTGGCACAGCTCTATTTGTGCCTTGACCTCCAAGCTCTGTGTGGCTGTTCACCCTCACCTGGCAGCTGGCTGGTCCAGCAGGGCAGGCTCATCTCCCTGCACGTCTTGGCCTCCAAGTTATCCTCTGGGCTCTGGTCCTGTTGCCCCACTCTCATGGCATCTGCTGGTCTGAGGACCCTGCCAGGGTCCCCTGGAACCTCCTCCATCCCCATAGTTCCCACCCTTTCCTGCAGGATGTTGCAGGGGCTATAGTCCCTTGGCTGGGGAGTATAAATCCCCTAGTTCTTCAGATAAAACTCACAGACTGCAACCCTCACTGACCTCAATCAGCTTCTTCCCCAGGGGTCATATGAGGCTCCCAACTGGCTACACTTGCTTGCCTCTTAATTGGCAGGCTGCTTAATGAGGCCAGCCTCACCTGCCAGCCTTGCTCTGCCCTCTGGACTGGGCCTTAAAGTAGCAGGTGCGCAGTGTGCCCTGCCACAGTCAAACTTTTTCAAAGTGACCAGTAATAAAAAAATATTTCTATTTCTGCTGACTCAACTTGAGTCACTTTGAAGGAATTACCTATTAAAAAAAAGAAGCAATCAAATTAAAAAAAAAAACCTTTTGAAATGAAGCCTTTCGAAGTATCTGAAGTTTGGCAGCTCAAAACCCCTGAAACATCTGAAATAACTGGACACTTGAATTTTTTTCACTACATTTCTGAAGCTTCTAATTCTCTTTGAGTTTGTTGTGTTCTTTTATTTCGGAACATGAATTAAGTGTGCTGTTAATTTATAGTCAGCATTCACAAAGTAGATGAGATGAATCTGGTTGACAAAGGGTATGGGAGAGTTCTGCTCAAGTGGATTGAGGGCAGATATTCAAAATGGTCCCTTCTGGCCTTAAAGTCTATGACTGTTAGACAAAAGCATGGGGTTTGAGGTGTCATTTTGATCTTTAATAAGCTGGTTACTTATTGTATGGAGACAGCACACAGCTCAACAAAAGAAGTGTGTTTTACTGGTTTGGAAACCTTCAGGGTAGCATACTGGCAACATCTACATGAGACACTACTGCAGTGCACAGTGGTTACTGTGTATTTCTTTAGTACTTGCATAATTAAGTACTAAAGAAATGCACAGTAACTGGAGTTACTATTCAGTAGCACCGGCAAATGCCTTTATAGTGAAGCTACGGCACAGTAGCCTAATAATACCGGGCAGTTCTGTATTGGCACTGTTGGTGCTGTGATACACTACTGTGCAGTATTATTCAGCTACTGAACAGTTAGGTCTTATGTAGAGGTGTCCACTGACTTGGAAATAAAGACCCAGTTTGAACTTTATAGCCACATAATATTTCTCCCACTTAGGCAGCTTAAAACAGGCTTATTGTTCTGATTGCAGTCAAGGAGAAAAAATGTTTTTTGCTTTGTCAAACACTCAAAAGTATTTCAGACACTTCCGACATGACACAGTATAGTCCAAATGTCTCCCTCATTAAAAAGCTTTTCTTTATATTATTATTAATGGGGATCAGGTTTACATAGGGAGGGGGTCTTGTCTGATGACAGCATGATTCTTGGGGGCTTCTGAAAAAATAGATAGAAAGAAGCTTCTTTGTGGTAAAAAAAGAGGTCTGAGTGACTAGCGTGGTAAACCTGGAGCTTCTAAACCATTAACTTTTGTCGACAGTAGCTTTTAAGTTTGTACAGATTTAAGCTTAACTACCTGTCAAGAAATTATATAAATCTGACTGACCCTGTCAGAAAAAGTTATGTTTTAGTTTTGAGAATCCCCAGAAATTATGTTACTTACCTTTAGAGAAGAAAGTGGTATATTGCAAGACACATCTGGCATCTTATTATCCAAGCCCAACACAATTAATACTGGTTTGCAACTAGGCTGCACACCTGAGGTTGTAGGGGCAAGGGCAGTGAAAGTTGAAGTTCATGAATACTGAACTAGTTAAACGAATAAACTCAGTGAGGGCTGGCTAACTTATGTGGCCTCTTGGGCCAGATCTGGACCATAATGCATCTCATGTGCCAGATGACCTGCATCTAGTGGCAGGGCAATAGCTTGTCAGCATGTTTGCCAGAGCCTTTGCACTGATACGGCTCCAGAACCAAGGAATGAATACTGCCACCACTTGTCCCCACTTTTCCTCTGCTTCTGATTCAAATTGCCAACAGCAATCAAAGACTCCAAATTTGGCAGTAGGCAAGAGAGTGGGGAGGTGAGCAGAGGTGGTACTCACTCCAGGGGTTCCAGATGTCTACCAACATAGCTGCTAGGACTGTGCAGGGCTCTGGACCATGCTTCAGATCCATGGTTAATGGTTAATGGATGTTACAGTGCCTGAAGCAGCATGCCTGGATCAAAGTGCTGGCTTCTTTAGACTTTCCGAAGAGGTTCAGAGGCACCTTGAAGATCTGGCCATGGAGTATAATGGGGAATCAATGAAAAATCTGTAACTTTGGTCTGAATCGGATGAAACTTGCAGGGGAGGTAGCCTCTGCTGACAACATGAAGCCTGTTAAGCTTCAAGATCAGTTTAGGGGGTCAGGGGAAACTACACCCCGAATTCCTGAAAGCAAAACTCATGTCATATGTATGTGTTACACCACAGGGGGGTTTAAACTGCAGGAGTGGTGGACCCTGGTGAGGCCACAAAGACTGCAAGTTAGTTAGCAAGGATTAACAACTACAAAACCACAAACTAAGGAGAGGAAATAATCAATAAAGACAATCAACTGCCCCAAGACAGACACAGTTGCACAAGCACCCATGTCACCGGTTTTGCCTGTCAGCAGCTAGAGGTGCAGGGCCCCAGAACCCAGAAGCCCTGCACTGAGCTCCTTGGCAGCTGGCAGGCTTCCTGGCCACAGCAGGGGCTGCCATCCCTGCAGCTTTCACCCTGCTGTGTCTTAACACACACAGTGTCACCCGTGTCATGAGTTTTGCTTGTCCACAGCTTGGGTTGCAGTTTCCCCCAAACCCCTGCACCGATCTTCTTGAAACATGGCAGGCTTTGTGGCCTCATCAGGCCCTACCACCCCTGCAGTTGTCACCCCCCCACCCCCCACCCCATGATGTAACATACAAATGAAATGAGTTTTGCTTGCAGGAGTTTGGGGTGCAGTTCCCCCCAAACCCCTGCACAAATCATCTTGAAACCTGGCAGGTTTCATGGTCTCAGAAATGGATACCAGATACCATCCCTGTGAGTTTCATCCAAATCAGACAAAAAACAACAAAGTTATAGCTATTTAATTGATTCCTCATTATACCCTATGGCTGGATCTCTGAGGCGGCTCCACAGCTTCAGAGCCCCTTTGGCCGGATCTAAGTGGGAAACCGATCCAAAGCTCTGGATCAGATCGCTGGCATCCACTCGCACAGGCCTAATAGCTGGTCCCACAAGCCCTATGGGTCACAATTTAACCTCTCATGGGCCTCATGTGTGGCCTGGCCTGGCCAAAGCATGTAAAGTCCCATTCTGTAACTGGATCCCTGTTAGGAGTTGTCTGTATTGGTGTGGAGATTTGCTGACTTTAGTGAGGTTTAAGGCCAGTAACATAACAAAGGTCCAGCAAGGCACTGGTTCCAAGATTCAACTTCAGGGGAGGAAGCACAAAAACCAGTCACTGCCATCACTGCCAGCCTTGCACCACTGCCACTGTGTCAGATCAGGTTGTGGGCAGCCAGGTCTGGCCCCACTCAGGGATCAAGGTGCTGCCCAGGGTTGGGAGGAGGGAGCAGACTCCAGGGACAAGCAGTCAGGAGACGAGGAGGTCTGTCCAAGAAACAAGCCAAGTCAGGAAGCTGGGAGATCAAGCAGGGACCAGAGTCACAGCACAATCAAATTGACTTCTGTTGCCCAGACACTTTCTGTTCCTGCCAATAGCTTCCCAAATCAAGAGAGAGTTAAAGTTCTGCTGGTGGCCCTAGGCCCACTGAACCACGGTACAAGGATAGGCCTGATCCTGTTCAGGGGTTTATATGGAGAAAGTGGAGGGTCAGCTGACCTGACCAGCCACTCTGGTGAGAGGAAGTGAGTGGAGGGTTAGGCCCTACTGGAGATTTCAGGCCAGCCTTGCACTATCAAGGCGGCCAGCAGCTTAGCTGCTGCTGCCACCCCGTGCATTGCTACTGCCCTGGATGCAAAACCGCCCAACTATATCTGTGGGTGAGACACTGGTTGTGGGGATTCGCTTCCAGAATCTGGGTATAGGTATATTCCTAGAGTAGCTGCAGTTCTTGCCATGATACTTGTATTTGCAAATAATAAAAGAAACAAAAATTGGGGAGGAAGTTTAGCCTTTTCTTTTTCTGATATTTTTCTTCTTCTTTATCTCTGGAACAAAGACAAATAAAAAACGTTTCAATTCTAAGTGAAACAACTTCCTTGTCATTCAGCCGAGGAAAAAGGTGCCTGCAAGTAGAGGGGAAAAAAATTGAAAAGCATTTGTACTATCCAATATGCCACTTCTTTATTGCAGCAGGGGAGAGGAAACTTTTTAAAGACTGTTTTTTTTATCATTTTTTTAAAACCACGGCAAGTGTTTTATATTGGGATACTATCTTGATGGAAAATGCAGTTTCTACAGCATCCAAAATTTAAATAATGAAATCAAAAGTTAAAATGAGAACACCCACCACACTTCCAGATTCCCAGGGACATGGCAGTTACTGCTCTCTAGCTAGCAGCTCCCTTATTTTCTTTGCTGCCTTCTTCTATCTGCCCACACTGTGAGATGCCAAGCTGCCTATTCTTGCCACTTGACTGGTCAGCCTCCCAGCTCCCCAAGGTAATGGGCAGCCAGATGGCTGGCTCCTTGGCCTGCCAAACTTCCTAAAAGCCCTAGCTCCTAGGCTGCCCGGGCAATGGGATTCAGGAGAAACGGATCTGAAGACTCCCAGCAGAAGGAAGGTCCAGGATACCCTATTCCTAGGTTCCAAGTTTGTCCAGACTTTCAGGCTGTTGCACCAGTAGGCAGCTGGATGTCTGAGGGGCCCAACTCTGTAAGGAGCCACCTGTTCAGACTGAGAGGGAGGGGGAATCATCTAACTTTGGGATGAAATGTTTTCAACAATTCAGAATTATTTCTTGAAGCTAAATTCTGCTTTCAGGCTCCTCTACTGATTAAAGTTACCTTACTTCCGGAATGATAGAGACCTGAGATCAGGTACAAGAGCCCTGAGGTTCAGTCCCTGCTCTGCTACTAACTGGATCACTTATGACCAGAACCAAATTGACCTTGTAGACCTCTCCTCTTTGCCATCCCTTCAATTTAGATCCGCAGAAGGGCAAGACAACTTTCCAGCATCTGACACCTAAGCGAGGTACAGACATTCAAACACCCAGAGGCAGAATCACTCTAAGTGATGTGGTTTTCTGTAAGCCACATAGTTTAGATCAGTAGCGAACAGAACACACATTGCCCTTTGGTTGGGGGAAGGCATGCAGGCCGCCCTACTTAGACTGGGTTCCACCATTGTTAAACCACTCCGTGTGCCGAACTTCTGTTCTTTTATGGGTTTGGGTTAGTTTCCAATCACTTATGCTGGTAAAAGTGTGATGTTCACTCATACCAGTAAAAGGCTAGGCTGTGGGATTCTTCTGGATTACCTGAGGAGATGGTCTCCTTCCCTGGATGTCCCAGAGGACCTGACCAGGGAGACACAAACTGAGTCTGAACTCTCACCCCTTCTTGCAGCTTAGCTGTCTGACTCAGGGCTGCACATGGTAAGCCTGTGTCATCTCAAGCACATTGTAGGGGAGCACCTGCCTGATCCAGGACTATGCAGTGCTATGCAGCGTAGCAGCTGAGTGCCCCCAGCAGGAGCTAAATTCAACAGCAGGGCCTCCCACAATCTCTTTGGTGCCCGAGAGAGGAGGCTGGCAATTCTACAGCAGCTTCGTTACATTTTAAACTGAAGGTTTGTGACCGAGAGCAACAGACAATGAATAATGCAGTCAGCACAGAGCCCCATGCTATTTCTTCTGATGTTCAATTTTATTTTATGCTCTCTCTACACTGTCTGCTTTTGAGGGTCTTGTGATGACAACACTTAATTGCACTGTTGGTGAAGGAAAGTGAACATTTTGGCAGGGGGAAGGGGACACTTTCGTGTAAACATTGTAGAATAAATACGAGGGGCAATTAGGAGAAGCAGAGGCCCAAAAAATCAGTAGTGAACACAGCTGACATTTGAATAAAAGTGTTTGGATTTTAAGAGTCAAAATCATGTTTAGCTCTTGACATCACAAAGTGTTTTCAACTTCAACTGCCTGCAGACTCCGGAAGGCAAAGCAGCCTTGGTTTACATTTTATTCATGAATCTGGGTTCTTAAAAGAAAAAAACATCTAATTTAGGAAAGTATGTTCTTCTGAAGTTCTTTGCCCATTAGGGTTTCTTGGCAGCCACGAGGTTTACAACCAATTGTGAAAAAAAACCCCAAAATCAAATATATTTGGGCTGTTAGAACTGCAAAGTCAAACATTCTAAAATTAAGACATGCCAGTGCAGCCTTAATTTAGCTCCCCTGTACAAAACTATTGTGATACAGCTTTTAATTAAATAAATAATATGCTTCCCCCCCTCCCCAGGAAACCCAAATATGAGCTAAAGATTGGCCTGGTTTAGACATTGCTCAGTGGAATGTTCTATGACGATTCCTTGCTTTGGTTTAAATCTAAGCTTCAGAATTGCTATATTTTTTTTTTATGATTATTAAAAAGTTGAGGGTTTTTTTGCTTTTTATGATAAGAATTATAACGCATGATATTGGTCTTTAAACCAAATGAAGAAATAAGGAGACTACACATACTAATAATCATACAATTAAAATACGTTCTAGAGAATAAAAGTGGTGTTAGCTATCATCTCGAACTGTGATTTTCTTAGTTTTCAATCTTTGAGTAATGACTTCAGTATAAAATAAAGCTGTTGATTTGTCACTCTTTGAGATTTTACTCTCTCAGTTGATGAGCTTTAAGTCCAGTCTATTGGCATATATATGTCACTATGGCTCAGAACTACTTTGATGTAACCATACTGTTCCATGGAGGTATGAAGCATTAAAAAATGGCTAGGTTCTCCAACTGATGAGCCATATCACATGGATTCTCCACACACTGGCATAGCAGCTGCTAAAGCTCATTAGGTCATCACTCAATTCTTCAGTTTACTTAATTTGTCTTAAAGATGAGATAAAAATAAAAGCTTTGAGTTCTCCATATGGTTGTAATAAAGCTGGTTCTTTTAACATATACATGCAGTAGTGAATGTATTAATGAAAAGAAGTCTCCAAGCTGTACCCTTGAGTTAACACAGAGGTGATGCATATAGATTGCATGTAGACAGAAAAACAAAATACTTAGTCGCAAGACTACTTTAGTTGTTTTAAATAGGTTCTCAGAAATCTTTAAGACTAGTCTTTAATTTCCTTCCTACTAGTACATTCTAAGGTGTATAAATGGTGGAACGAAGATTGTTATCAGCATCTAATTTCCATGGCTTAATTTAGGTCTAAAAATAATAGTTCCAGACCCATAATGTCTCTCAAATATTTCTCCATTAAGCAAAAAGCTCATTCCTGAGCTCATTCCAGGGGCAATTAAGTTTGAAAGGCAATTAAGGTCTCAGAAATCCCTGGTGGTAAGAAAGGTTCAGCCTAATATCCATTAGCACATTAAAATAAAACATATTTTTAGGATTATTCGGAAAATATGGTCTACTGCTGTGGCCAAGGACTCAGGAGGACCAGGTTTTTAATAGGGGTGCACTATGTTGCAAGGCAAAGCACATTCCTGTAGAGGGCCTCACACAGGTCTCAAGAGGCAAAATGATGCCAACCAGGCGCTGAATTAACTCTTACAACAGGGATGCTGACCAATCCTATTGCCAGAGTTCAGTTCTGAAGGGGCAGGGTATATTTTATGCCCCCTTTGATCTTCTTTTGATCTAAACTCCTCTTTCCTTAGGTACTGTAAGCACTGTTCTGCCCCCAGATTGCTTCATCCCTTGCCTGACAGCAGCAAGAGGCTATCCTATTGCTCCCTGGGAGTGCCTTACGTAGCTCTCTATGCCAAAAGCCCAACTTGCATTAAGAGATATTTTGAAATGTCTTGAATGACTTTAATAACGAACAGAAACATATCATTTCGAAATACTATATTCAAAAGGTTGCAATAATTTTTTTCATTCCAAATCATTTTTTCATTTAAAATATACATGAATGCAATTAAAAAAAGAGAAATAAAGAAAAGCTTGGAACTACACTACACAGTTTTTGTTTCAGTACAATTTGTTGTTGATGATGTTGTTGTTGTTGTTATTATTATTAGACATTATTTCTGCAACCAAACAAAAAAAAAAAATCAGCTGCTTGCACAGATCTAACTTAAAGCCCCAGTAAAGTGATCAGACAGAAGTTAGGAAAACAAATGATGCCATTAAGATCACAGAACATTAAAGGTGGTACCAAGACTAGGACCTAAGCCTCTTCTCTCCTGCACCTGCCTGTATTACAGAATCGGGGCCACAATTTATCTGTGCTTTTGAAAAACTGTAGGATGTTGCAGTCCCAAGGATTCTAATTCAGTGGTTCCCAAAACCCAGTTGATGGTCACAGTCCTATTTTGTGAATGTCTGCACTAACGAAAATAAAGCTGGAACCCAGGCTTTAGACCATCTTTCCCTACACAATCTCTTCCAATAGCCCTTGAAGCATCCTGAAAAGTCTACGCTCAAAAGGGAAGAAGTAGCCTTCAGGCACTGGGCATCTCAGGTTAAAAATCAAATGAAAATCCGTTAAAAAAAAAAAAAATCCGTTAAATCAGTTAAAAAAAATCAAATGAAGATCCAGTTTTCAGTGTCAGTACTTGATAGGAATCCCCCCCCCCCCCCGCCCACAGGTCATGGACTGAAATCATCAAGGAAGTTATATATATATCAAGCTATTGTCACTGTGGAGCATCCTTCAGTCATTGCTAGAATGAACTACTTTTGATTTGTTGGCTTAAAGGTATTTTTATTACAAATCTTTGGGACCATCCAGTCTTCCTTTAATTAAAGCTTTAATAATCTCTTGCCCAGGAGTGTCAAAGAAGCGGTCCCCAGAGTGGTATCATCCCCAGACTTGCCCATGTGTCTCAGAATGACCCCCAGGCAGCATGTGGGTGCACTGGATGACCCTGCATGACACCTGGAGAGTGGTGGAGTATCTGTCACATGCAACACAGCCCTTGAGTGGCCATGTGCAGCTCTGGGGTAGTGCTGCATGTGGTAGCTGCTCCAGGGCAGTGCAACATATCCCAGGGTGGGGACTCTGGGGCAATGCAGTACAGCCACAAGGCAGCAGCTCTGAAGTGGTGCAACACAGTCTCATTATAGCCAGAATAGGACTGGAATGCAGTTTGGGGCTGTGGATCCATTCTTGGTCATGAACTAGCCCTACACCACAGATCTGACCCTCAGGGCTAGATGACTTTGACACCCCTGCTCAAACCTGTAGCAGTGGACACATATGAAAGCCATGTTTTGATTAAAAGGGTGAGCCTTAGCGGTCACATCACAATCAGAGACCACACGCACCCACACCCAGATCCTATTTCACCTCAAAGGCATCTAGGGTGTCTTTACATGTGCTCTGGGGGGTGGAAGGAGAGCACTTTAATTAGAGTGGCTCTGAGAACCACTTCAATTAAAGCTCTCACAGTGTCATGTATGCAGCATCCCATGCTTCAAACTTGTGGTGGAGGCACTTTAATGAAAGCTCAATCAACAAGCTTTAAAGTGCTTGCACCACTATTTTGAAATGCAGGGATGCTGAATACACAAGATGCAGAGGCTTCTGGAGTGCACTAATTAGCATGCTCCAACAGACTCGATTAATCAAATGTGCTCTGAAGTACTATAATTACAGCTCATTGGAGCAGTGTCCCCACACATATACACTGCACCCTAGATGTTAGGTTGCCTCCTTTCCAATGCAATTTGAACTTAAAGGGCCCTCTGATTCGATTTGGATTCAAAGACTCAGCCACCGAATCAGGCCGAATCACCACCATATCGAATTAGGGGCCAAAACTTTGCACAGCTGTACTACTTACGCAGCTCAGCTGCATTCTCCTGTAGCTGAGCATGATCCTGTCTTATTTTCCACATGTTCTGGCTGCAGAGCTCTTCTCATGAGCTCTGAATAATGCATGTGTGAGGATCTCCTTGGTTTCCATCTGTTGCTTTTTAGAGTACGCTTCAGACATTGTGACACCTAAATCATCCCTTGTCAATTCTAATCCAAGCTATTTTTCAAAGCCCCCAGTGAATTGGTAAAGTATTATGCTACAGTGAAGTTTTTTTCCTGATATCAAATCTAAGCCTAGTTTGCTGCAATTTCAAGCAATTGCTCTGTATCCTACTCTCTGTAGTGAGGAAGAAAAGTTGTTCTCCCTCTTATTTATGGCATCTCTTCAGATATTTGAATACTGCTATCATGTCCCCTCTTAATCACCCTTTCTGCAAGGTAAACATGCTTATTTATTTCCACCTTTCTTTGCTTGACTTACCTTCCAAACCCCTTTATTATTTTCATTCCTTGCTTCTGGACTCTCTCTAAAATCCTCCACTTTGTAAAATACAGAGCCCAAAACTGCACATAATACTCTAGATGAGTCCTAAAAAACAACATTAGAGAAAGCAGCACTATCATCTTCCAAGCCTTACACCTAATACTCCTATGATGGAGCTGAGAACTGAAGCTATATTGCATTGCTGACCTGTGTTTCTGAACTATCAAAATTCCTGTACACTTCTATGCAATGCTGCTACCCAGACAGTCCTCACCCATTCTGTAATTCTGATTTTGATTTATTTGTCCTAGTTGCAGGTCCTTTTATCTGTCTTGAACTTTATCCTGTTGTCTCTAGTCCATCTCTTCAATCCATTGAGAGCTTTCTGAATTCTACTTCTGTATTCCCACATGTCCTTCCTGGTCTCCTGGTGTCTCCAAATCATGAATGAACACACTGAGAAACACCAGATCCAGGGCAGATTAATGGAGAACAACACTTGAACCTCCTGCCATTTCTACATTGATTCATTTGCATCGCTTTGCTTGTGACTTTTGAGCCAGTAGTCTAGCCCACATTCTTCCAGTTTTGTTATGAAATCGTCATGTGGGTGAAAAGCCTTAATAACATCCAGGTACTCTGCTTCAACAGCACACTCTGCATCCATGCAACTAATTTCTTTATCAAAGAAAGATCAACATCTTTGGGCACAATTTGTTCTTAGTAGATCCAACTGGCTGTCAATGACCACCAAGGTTCCAGGTTTTCTGTTTCTCATGGAAAAGTGGAGAAAACCACAGATTTTTCCCCTTTGCCAGGGGCAAACATGAATTTCAAAAGCCTTAATAACTCACCAGGGCAGCACAGAGCTCACAGCAGCGAGGAGATCCCCGCACAGCCCCACTGTTCCCTGCAGCACCAGCTGACACCCACTGGACTGCAGAGTCTCCAAGGGAGGGCAGCAGGGTGGAAGCCTAAGCCCGAGCCTGCCCCTGCCCCTGCCCCACACACAGATCTGGGGGGCAAGGGTCTCCCTGCCCCCCCCCAGGAGCGTGTGCAGCTGCACAGAGCTCACCCCACCCTGCCTGAGCCCACAACAGGCAGGCAGCAGGCAGGGCGAGCCAGGCTCCCCTCCACTGCAGCAGCTGCCACCTCCTGCCAAGGGCAGGAGGCTGTGGATCTGGATTTCTGGCCCTATAGCCCTGAAAGCTGGGGGCCCCCTTCATCAGCGCTAGGGTGGGCAGGGGCCTGTGGGTGGTAGCTGAGGGGCTCCAGCAGGGATGGGTGGGGCAGTTAAGGGCACCAGCAGGGCCACAGAGCTGGGGGGGGGTGGTAGAGGGGCATGAGCAGGACCAAGGGGTCGTGGGGGTGAGGGGCACCAGCAGAGCCAGGGTGCTATGGGTGGAGGGAAGTGAGGGAGGAGCACCAGCAGGGCTGGGGGGTGGGGGGAGTGAGGGGCCTTTCATTTTAATCACAGATTTTGGGGGGGTTATCAGAGAATTTGCAGAGTTTTTTTGGTTTTGGGTTTGTTTTTTTTAACAGGGAAAACCAGGATCCCTGATGATCAGCTTTTCCACATCCAGAAGTTTACAAATTGATTTCTTTGCTGCATTAGGAGGCATTCGATGCTCTTTCCTGATGATAAAGACATTTGGCTGAATACCACTCAGATATGCCCCAAACAAGGTGTACCTTGTTTTCTATTATTGCTTAAGGAAAGTCCCATTAAAATGACTTGAATGAATACTGTGTTGCCTGGAAGGAATAATACGGTCAATGAATGATGATACAGCTTCTATGATAGCCATTTCATTCACTGAGCAGATTTCACAGTAGAGTAAGGTTATTATACATTATTTTTAGTACCAAAAATCAATGGTACAATTGTCCTTTTCAGTGTGATTTGATTTAGATGGAGCTCACTGTGCAAGGAAAATAATGAGGTACACTGCCTGACATTAAATGGAAACAGAAATAATATTCTTACCAGGGTATGCTTTATGATAAGGTGATTGTTCTGTGAGCAATGTTCTCACTTCACAATTTTGAATGTTTAAATAACGCTTGTGGTAGACCTACTTTTTGTCAGAAAATGCTGGTCTTTCAAAACCTTAACTTTGAGTGCAAAAGGGCTGGTTTCCACAAAATTTTCCTAGGCCCAGGACATAACTGATTGATACATTGAGGAAGAAATACTCCATTAGAGAATAAGCAGGTTTTTAGGGCATCGAAGTCAGATTAGAAAACACAGTTTGTTATCTTCATGATGGGAGGAAGCACTTGAGAACTAGCTCTTCCACACTGCAAATACGACCATACCCAGTCAAGGGTGTTCTACCTTGCATTGAAAAAAAAGGAACATTTGGGGCAGCCTGAAAGAAGAAGCATTTCAGTGGGGGTAAGCAAGTCATGTTGCTTGCATCTGCTGGGCTCCAAGTTTATCAAATAAAAACACTCCCAACATCCTTAATTTCTGAATTACCTACACCTGGTATCAAGTTGCCTACCTGCTATGCCAGTGTTTTGAGAAATCAACATAGCCTGGCCTCAGAACAGAGGCCTATCATTCACACAGTGATTACTGTAAAGAGTATGTTAGGTCAAAACACAGGTTCAAGTTATCTTTAAAAAAAATTAGAGCACTTAAAAAGGAGCTCTCAAACCATTTATTGAACTGGCTATTCTAGGAATTACTGTACTGTAGTGCTTACCAGCTAAGGGAAGGATCATCAGCCTGTGCTAGTGACAGAATCAGGTAACACTGGGGTGGGTAAAGACTTGAAACCTTTCCCCCGAGACTGTGTAGGCAGGTGAAGAGATGACTAAAGTGATGAGGCTATGTTCGCAGCTTGCTTTAAAGCGGTGCACTCCTGAAGCCTTTTGAGCTGAGCAGCAATAATAATTCATTGGCCCTACTTCTTTATTCACAGTAAACATTCTGTTGTGTGTCAGTAGATGGCGCTCTTCCTATTTGCTACCTATAGACATTGTTATAGAAACGTAAGCATAGATTATATATAAATAGATTATACATAATCTACACTGACAGTTCTACAACAATGTATTGCCCATTACTTAGTACAGACTGAAAAGTTTTACTGTTTGCGCTATACACTATAATATAATCATTATAAATATATATATACTTAATTATATATTAATATGTTGTAATATATTAAACATAAAGTAATTCTATATAATTAAATAGTATCTATTCTACGCTCATATATATATTATGTGTGTGTGTGTGTATATAATATCTATATTCATACTTATACAACAATATCTATCATATACAGAAAATATATAATGCTTTTTTAGTCTGTACTGAGTAATGGGCAGGTCATAGTTGCCCAAAGCATCTTACTTTGAGCCCTGCCTCCCTACTTCTCCATGAGGGAAATTTTCTGGGTAAACTCTTTCTGGAATAGACTAATTACTCTGCTGGCTAGCCCTAGCTGCCCATCCGTATCCCACCCATTCATGCAGAAGCGGAAGTAGAACCACAGCAGATGTTCACGCATTAGCTGGAACCTCAGTGCAAGGCTGGGGTAAAGATTGGCCTGTTTTGACTCCTTACTTCCCTGTAGAGTTGCACAGGATAGCTATGACTGAACCATTATGGAGAAGGTATAGATGTGCCAAAAGGAAATTACTATTTGAGATACTATTTGTGATGGCAGCTGCTGTATGAGAAGCACTTACCAAACCCTAAAAGAAGCTTTTCCAAGTAAAACAGTGGCCAAACAAACACGGACTTGTGAAATGGGGAAGGATGCTGTCAGGCTTCAATACAATCAGGTGATCTCAACTTCCTAAACCAGGGGTTGCTCAACCTCTGACCTGAAGGCCAACTGTTCCATGGCTGGTTTGGGGCCAGGCCACACCTCTTTCCCCTCTTCCCATGCAGGACATAAATCCCTATTGATATAACTACAGTGTTAAAGCACGTCTCTTACAAAGTTAATGAGCCATGCCTCCTACCCCACTGAGTTGGATCAGGGTTGGATCATGCCCTTCCACACGCCCTCATCTGTAGGGGTGAACCAAGACAGACCCCTAGCCCTGCACAGCTGGTTTGGGGCCAGGCTGCCCCATTCCCACTGCACAGCTGGATGCGTCCCTGCTGCACCTACCCTGGTGCCACATTAGTACCACCCTGGTACCACATTGGTAGCCACCCTGGTACCAGCCAGTTCCAACTCGTGGAGTGACTAGGCACTACCCATCCATCCCACTGGACAAAAAGATTGAGTGCCATTGCACTAAACCCTAGACTTGACCCCTTACAGTTTTACTTATGGTACAAGTTATCTGGAAGTCATTTTCCATAGTTAAAATATGCAACTACAAATTACCAGCAGCACTCAGCACTGCTCCATAATCTGAGAAAAACAAGGCAATTTGACAGTTTTAAGCACACACATACTTGTGAAAGCAAAACTCAAAATTACCTTTTAAGAAACAACCATTTCTTAAATTTGATTTTTCAGCGCCTACTAAGACTTCTACTATAAGCATATTACACTGTTGAGGATGACTTTGCTACAATAGGTTTTTGCAATCATAGATCACAGAGGCACCAAATCATCAGGATTATGTCACTACTGATGTCATGCCATTTAACACAGCTTCCTCCCTCCCCAGAGGCATCAGGTGTCCTTAAGTTAGAGCCAATGCTAGAGCCCTCCTAAAGGAAGCATTGCCTTGACAATAGCACCTTTGTATGATTCCTGATTTTACAAGTCCATTCACAGCCTTGCTCTTTTATTTAGAAAGAAGAAAGAAACAAATGGTCTTCTGGAATCTTATCCTAGTCTTCAATTACATAGGGCTTTGGCATTAAACATCTTGGAGGAAGACAACATTTTTCCAGACAGTTCTCTGAAGACATGCAAAACGTGATTGGCAGCAGAGGTTAACTTGAAGTACATCCTATGAACAGATCTAGAAAGAGCTTCCTTTTGGAAAAAAAGACAGTGTCATTAGAACCCAGCATTCAACTTTGAGTTTCAACCTCTGATGCGCTATATTTAAAAACCAGGAACTTTGACTACAACATTTGTTGAACTAACCAGGAAATAAAAATGGTGACAGTGGCAGGAACTGAATGGCTTGAGAAAGGGAGAAACATAAAGATGTCAAGGAAATGCCAAGCGCTGAGACCACACTGTCAGAGCTACGAGTGAGTTAATGAAAAAAGAGGCCAATACTTAGCTACAGTGGTAAATTGGCATCTTTTAGTCATAAGAATCCAGGTTCACATATCTTCAGTAAAGAACCAGCAGCAAAATAAGTATCTGAAATGGACTCTACCGCACTTCATTTGTTAAGTGTTCTCAACTATCTAGTTGCCAGTGGAAAGACATCTCTTCCACAAATAAAGGAAATAAAATGTAAATACATTAATAACAAATCCTGGCAAGGGTCCTATCAAGAGTTAATAAGGATTTTTATGCTGAAATGATATATTTAGGGAAAAATGCAGCTTCTGCAAAATCAAAATTTTTCCTGGGAAAATTTCAGTTTTGTAAAAATATTTCTATTTTCACTGGAAAAGCTGAAATGAAATACTTTGCTGAAATTCAAACTAGAATATTTTTAATTAAATTGACCCAAAAGTGTAGCTCAGCCTCCCATTAGTTCCCTGAAAGCAGACTCTATAGAGGATCAAATCTCCTAAAATTCAGTATCAAACTTATGTTTCAAGGGGCATGTCCCCGAGAGTGTGCAAGTACAGGGGTACACATTTCCCACGGGACATATTTGTGCCACTGCTATTTGTTCACAGGCACGTCCGTCCCCGCACATACACTCCAGCATATGGCAAAGTGACCCAGGTGGGGTAGGGAAGGTTGGGGCTAGCAACTATACTGGCCCTAGCAGTCTTACCTGAGGTCCTGGGAGCCTCCTGGGGCAACCGTGGCACTGAACCAGCAGTTCAGAGCCTGGTTGGAAGCCCAAATGTGGCTCTGGCTAGCCAGGCTCCCTTTCTGGTGGTGCACTGCTTTTTTCAGTGGCATTTTTTTTAATACTGGGATCTCCTGGTACCTATAAAAGCCACCATGCTGCTAATTACCAGTGCGGTAAACTGGTGCATGTGCATTGTGTGTGACTTGTGGTACCTCAAACTACTTTAAGGCACGACATTGTGGGAGCACGCTTAAGGAAATCATCTAACTCGGAGTGTATTAAGAGAAACATGGCTCATCGGTGGTGCTGATGAACCTCTCTCTCATGCAGGCCCAAATCTGTGGATGTATATCTTCCATGATAAAATCAGAGTCATGTGTTTCCCTTGATGAGCTACATAGATCAATCCACTAAGCTTGCTTTCCAGTGTAATTAATATGTAGTTTCTCCAGCGAGCCCAGACAACGGGTGTACTGGCTGGAACAAGACCAACCCGTTTCCTAAAAAGCAAAAGAAATGTAGTTTTATGCTGATCTGACTCAAAAGCAAGTGTTTTGGGACTCTAATAAAATGAAACTAAAGTTTTCAAAGTTAGAATGACAAAATCTTTCCCTTTGAGAGTTTTTTTTATCAGAAAATCTGTGATTGAAGAAAACAATTAAATTTCATTTTTTTATTCCTATTCAGGTATAGAAATAAATTGGAAATACCATATTTCTTATGGTACAGCATGTTTGAATTATACTAACTGTAGTTTTTCCTACTGCTCAGTAACAGTGTGGTGCAGGTCATTACATAAAGGGAAGGGAAGGGAAAAAAGAAAAACGCAATAAAATCACTCTGGCATTTTTTAAATGTCCAATTCACACCTCCCCTGCCTGGGTCCCTTATGACTGAATTCTTGTCTGCTCCTAGGTCTTGCAATCTACATGCCAGACCTTCTCTTTTGCTACGAACTTTGCAGCTGATCCTAAGAAGTTGAAAGCTGTCAGAATTTAATTAGTTCTAATGGTGTTATGATGTCTTGACCAGTCTGGGAATCCACACTGTAATCTCTGTCCTAGTCTGTACTGTGAATTCACACAGACACATATGCACTATAAAATCTCTTACCACAGTCCAGTGATTGCCATGGAAAGCAACTGGAGGGAATGCAGTCAGTGAGAAGGGCATCCTTGTGCTCGGTACAGACATTATGAGAGGGTCAGGGGAGGTTAGATCACATTCATAGCTTTGATCATTGACTTAGTTCAAAAACTTCATGTAGTATTAAAAATTTCAAGTAACGTGGCTTTGGTCTTCATTCCCAACCAAAATCCATAATCAAGTCTATCAAAGAGACCAGGAAAAACACATAGGGAATGACCACGCATGCAAGCACATGCGCTTGTAGCAGCTCAAATAGAAGCAGTGCAAATTGGAGCCGGGGCTTTTTGCCTCAGCACACATGCTTGGACATACACTTTGTTGTGGAGCAAATTGTGCCACTTGGGACAAAATAACCCTGCCTGGCTCCTCCAAGATCTGTAGCCAGGGGGAGCTAGAGCCCAGGGCCAAGACGTGCTGTCTCAGCAGGATAAAAAGCCACCCTGGCACGTAGCTCAGGGCTACTAGCTCTCAGGAGCTTCTGGGGTCAGCCAGTTGGTACCTGGGGACACTGCCCCTTGTGCCAGCTAGACTACTGAAGTAGCCCTGAAGGGCAGTGGGGGCTGCTGCCTGGCTGTGACCTGCTGTGCACCTGCCAGACCCGGATGGGGACTGCACAGCCAGTAGAGGCATCTGCCCCTCTGGGCCAGCAGCCAGTGGGCTGTGGCTGTAGACTTAGCCTCTGTGCAGCAATATTGCCACATGTGCCACATGTGCCACATGTAGATGGTGACCAGGGCTGGCTGGGGCACAAAGGTGCTATAGTCTGGGGGGACTCCCTTCTGGCTAGCCCCACACTGTAGCACCATCATGTCCCAGCCAGCCCCTCCATAGCACATTTAGCCAGGGCAGAGCAGTCTCTCATGGGCAAGCTGACCCTCAGAGTCCCCTGCCAGCCAGGGCTGCTCTGCCCCAGCTAAATGTCCTGCAGTCCCGGGTGCACATGTAAATGCTGTGCCCAGGAACAATAAATTCTGGCACAAACTGTGCTGGAGTTTATTGTTATGTGCTAATTGCATGTGTAGATGCACCCAAACAGTAGCAAATATCACTTCAACAGAAATCTTACCCACTTGGAGTTGTGCAAAAGCATCTGTGAAACGCTGAGGGCAGAATTCTGTTTTCTTGGGTGGGCAAAAATATCAGCTTCTATTTACATCAGTTGAATTTTTTGGTAATTAGTGTTGCAGTATGGATGTTCAAATGTGCACCTAGATTGAGCACGTTCAGTAAGTTACACTGTCCAGGCAGATGCAGAGCTACTACCCATTCTGCATGCATAAGTGCATCCAAGTCACAAAAACATAGTCATGCCGAAACCTGAAGCTAACAGGTGTAGGTGGACGGCCCTCCAGTGTTTCAGCCCCAGCAGCCAAATAGTTAGGGCACTCATTGAGAAAGCAGAAGATCTACATTCTAGGCACCCCTCACCCAGAGGGGGCTTGAAACTAAAGTTATTTCACCTCCTACCACACCAGTGTGGGGACACAGTCAGACACTTGGGACACCTGGCAGGGAGGACTTCAAGTTTCTGCCACAATCACAATTGTGATCACACAGCTGCAAACAGCAACCACTTTTTTCACTCCCTCTATTGCCCTAAGTCAGTGCCTAGACCAGATGTCCTGTTCCCCTCCCCAGTCATGCCAGTATCCTACTATGGAGTTCTAACCACAATGCTACAGCCTAGGGACAGAACCAACACCCCAGTAGTCACTGGAAACTGTTATTTAAGCATAAAAAAGGAGACTATAATTCAACCCAGAGTGATTCAATCCATGATGAATAAAAGGTGACGTTTGGTATCATTTGGTAATGACCAGATTGCAAACTTACCCTGATGAACAGTTACCCATTTCAGTTCACCACTCCTATTAAAAAATGCTCAGCAATAGAAATTACAGTTTCAAATCTACATGAAATATATGACCTATGGAGGTCATATATAGGTTCACAAAAAGCTTTCAAGTGACATAACCAAAATAACTTGCTCTTGTACAGTGTGTAAACCATAAGTCTTAAAACATTTTATAAAGGAATATAATATTAGAGATGGGTGATTCATTTTGGCCAAAAATGTCATTTCCAAGGGACAGAAACTTATTCATGAAATCAGTTCAAACCAAGCAAAAAGTGTCAGACAAAAAACCTGAAAATTTTAAGTGTAAATGATACATGCAGTTGAAAGGAGACATCTCATTTCAACTTTTTCAAAATGAAACACTCTATTTTGGAAAAAATCTAAAGGTTTCATTATTATATATTTTTTAATGAAAGCATTAACCTTTTTAACTCAAAACAGCATTTTTGTTTGAAAATGTAATTGCATTTTTTTCCAAAACCCAAATGAAAGTGTATGATCAAACAAAAAAGTTTCATTTAACTTAACATAGTGTTCCTCAACCTTATTAGACCAAAGATACCCAACAGAAAATGCCAGCTCTTAATTTTCATTGATTTTTTTATTACAGAAAAATAATAGAGTGGTTCTTACGTTGTAAAGAAATCAGAAAGAACACAGTAGGTCAAAATGTTTTTAACTCTGGATTCTTATTTGAATAGGAAACTTGGTTTATCTTGTGATTCATATATATGACACCCAGTGGCACCTTTGAAAGGATGTCAAGTCACCCCAGAGTGTCATGGCACCCTGGGTGAAAATCACTGGCTTAAGCTGAAATGAAACGTTTTGTTGTGGGTCACTACGAAAGGAAACATGATTATTATGGGACAAAAAGCAAAAAATTAAATTGCGTTTAATTTTGTACTGAAAAATTAAGGAATGATTTTGTCAAGCAGCAAACTAACACAAGCTTGATATTTATATGATGTTTACTAGCATTTAGGAGGGGAATCAAAGGGAGTGTGGTGGTGTGATCACATCCTTCTTCTGCTGTGTACCTCAAATACCAGTGGATCTGGTTACCCGATGTTCCCTGTAGGGTCAAGGCAGGAACTGAGCTCAGACTGTGCCACAGCAGTACCAGCCAGGAACTTTTTTGACTCCTTGAAGCAGGTAAAAATTTCCCCATCCTCTGCTTCTGGCACCCCATCCCTTCCATTGCTCAGTGGTTCCTCCCCTCCCCTTTCATTCATCCTTTCCCTGTTTCCAAAAAGTGCCCACTGCTGCTGCCATAGCATGGTCTGCCCACTGAGGCTTGCCACTGGGAGCTGGAGGGTTTGTAGCCAAACCCTGACATTCCTTACTGTTCCCACACTCTTATTTTCAAAATCCTAAATCCACCTATGCCAGCATCATACTCTGTGCTTTCCACACGGGGTATGAAAGGCATGAACCCAGGTGCCTTGAGCTATAGACTTGTTTTCTCTCTAAGCAATATCACTTCCTCTACAGTGTAGATCAATAGTTTCTTGCTTCCTTAAAAAAAACAAACAACACCCTGCCGTGCATATTTTGCATAGTGTTATTTTTTTCTCTCTGTTGCTTCTACTAATCATAATGGATTTATTTAGATTCAAATACAAGTTTAAAAATACCAATACAAAAAAACCCTAAGACCCCTGACAATTAATTGTATTTGCAGGCACAAATAATGCCCAAGAAGCAGCAAAAATAATCCTATAGAAACAGTGAATGAACTCAACCAGTCAATAGATCAAAGCAATATAAATACCCCCATTCTTGAAAACATACTCCCTAACATTTTCTCAGCAGAATGGCCCAAAGGTCAGCAAGCTCCAGCTATTTCAGAGCATGGTTATTAATGCTATTATTATACATCCATACTGAAGCTGGTCTTGGCAGCTGCATCAGTAGGCAGTGCATCAGTAGGCAGTGTGCAGACACATAATCACAAACTGTGGGGATGATGCGGGAATTACTGGGTGAAATGTTCTGGCCTATATTATGCAGGAGGTAAGACTATATGACCATAATGGTCTTTTATGACCTTTCAGGCTATGCATATGTATTAAGAGACAGACTTTGCACCCAAATTGCACAGCCATAAAGAGACAAAAAACAAAGGGCCTGAGGGGAAACAATGGCAGACAGTGAAATAACTTGCCCATAAACACATAGAAGACCAGTAAAACAGGCTGGAGCACAGTCTAGATCTCAACACTCCCAATCTACTGCGCAATCCATTAGGATCATTGTTACAGAAATAAACCCACTCTTCCTTATTTTAAAGTAGAGATCTGAAAGCTGGTGCTGTTTCCAGCTTAAACTCATGAGCTAGGTCTTGAAAATAGGCCTTGAATACAGACATATCTCATGATTGTATTAAAAAAAAACCCACGTCATAAAATCAGACAGTGCAAAGGTTTATACCCAATCAGGAATACATTGTTACGAGCCACTGTTTGGGGAAAAGATTGTGAAAAATGTAAACGGAGGCCTTAAATAGAATAGTTTCAGTAATGGACTGTATTTTGTCTCTAACAAAAGAATATGATCTATTTCATAGATTTCATAAAAATTAGGGCTGGAAGGGACCTCGTAAGATCATCGGGTCCAGCCTTCTGCCCATCAGACAGGCAGTCAACTAGGGTCAAAGGATCTCAGGAAGATAAGCAACTAAATGTTTCTTAAAAGTGTCCAGAGTAGATGCTTGCACCACCTCTGGGGGAGTCTGTTCCAGGCCTTGGGGGCTCAGACAGTAAAGAAGTTTTTATTTATGTCCAGCCTAAAATGGTCTTGCATGAGTTTGTGACCATTGGACCTTGTCATCCCTTGGGTTGTTCTGGTGAACAGGCATTCCCCCAGATTCTGATGCATAGCCCTTATGTACTTATAGGCTGCCACCCTGTCACCCTTGAGCCTGCACTTCATCGGGCTGAAGACTCCCGTAGCTCACAGCCTCTCTTCATATGGCCAGATCCTTCCTGAATTGTGGAGCCCAGAATTGGATACAGTATTCCAGTTACGGCCTCACCAAGGCTGAGTACAGCAGGAGGGTGACATCCTGGATCTTGCTCAAGATGCATCGGTAGATGCAAGTTAGAGTTTTGTTCATTTTGCCAGCTATGGTATTGCATTGGTGGCTCATGTTCATCTTGTGGTCAATCATGACCTTCAAGTCTCTTTTGGTCATGGTGCTAGTGAGTGTAGCATTGCTGAGCCTAAGTGTGATGTGCATTTTTTTTTCCCCCAAGGTGGAGCACCTTGAATTTCTCCATATTGAATGCCATCAGGTTTACATCTGCCCACCTTGCAAGCCTATCAAGGTCAGCTTGGATCACCAGCCTATCCTCAAGTGTGGATGCTCTTCCCCAAAGTTTAGTGTCATCAGTGAATTTATCCAGTCTGCTTTTGACACCAGTGTAAAGTTTGTTTATGAAGACATTAAAGAGCCATGGAGCCTTGGGGGACACCACTAGTCACTTAGTGCCATGTTGATTTGGTTCCATCAACTACCACTCTCTTGGTCTGACCTCAGAGCCAGTTCCCCAGCCATCAGACTGTGGAGTAGTCGAGGCTGCAGTTGGCCAGTTTTTCCATGATGACATCAAGGGACACCAGGTCAAAGGCTTTTTAAAGTCCAAATATATGATATCAACCTCTTCCTTTTTGTCCAGGTGATACATCACTTGGTCATAGAAAGAAATGAGATTGGGCAGACAAGACCTACCCACAACAAACCCATGCTGGCTATCCCTCAGAATGTTGCCTTCTGTTAGCTTGTCAAGAATGATTTCTTTGATATTTTTTTCCAAGATCTTCCATGGGATTGAGGTCGAACTGATTGGCCTGTAGGTTCTCAGGTCTTCTTTCCTCCCTTTCTTGAAGATAGGCACCACATTGGCCCTTTTCCAATCTTCAGGTACTTCACCCAAGCACCATGAGTTCTCTGATATCCTTGCTAGTGGCTGCACTATAATGTCTGCCAGTTCCTTTGGCACTCTTGTGTGTAACCTATTCAAACCAGCTGATTTGTGGGGGTCCAGTCTCTCAAGATTACTACACCCAAAGATCAAACAGCCAATAGCCCTGATAAATGTAAATATGGCTTTATCTCATGAAACTAGACATATATTATGTTGATATGCATTTGGATATACTAGAGATCTTTTAGGAATCGTCCATCAAAATATTTTCAATGGAGAATGTCATTTCAAACCTGAAATTCTGTACAAATTTTTCCAGCTCATAAAAATATTGCATTTAACATTGATCTGACCTGAATATATGCATTTTGGTATGCTTGACTGAACTAAAGCATTTTGAGTCAGACCAACTTTAAACTGCATATGATTATGGTGCTATATTATTTCACTGTAGTTGTATTTTAAGTGTCTCACCAAATTCTACAGATTCTGTCCTATAGGCCAAGTTCAAGTCTGGATTACATAGCCCATAATACTCAAAGGTCTTGTTTCTTATTGAGCTATAGCTTGCATTTTATTGCATAGGGCACATAAATAAGCTATATAGGGAAATATAGTCCAGCTCAGTTACCATGGGAAATATAGTCCAGCCCAAGAAGCCAGTCCTCAAAGATAAAGGATTTCATCCAAGCAAAAACTTGCTAGATGCACTGTGTCAGAGCAGACACAAACAGTTTTACTGTGAATTGATGTCAAATTAAAAGTTCCAGTTTGGAAATGTAAAAACTTTATGTGACTTTTCTTCTAAGGACTTTTCTTCCAAGAAATGTGTATACACATATAGATACATACATATACACATACAAAGGAGAGGTGTGTGAAGCAGGCTTTATTTGATTCGGATTCAGCCCGGATCAGGGACAGTGATTCAATTCATAGATTCAGATCACTGCCCCAATTCAATTCAGCCAAATCCGAACCTGAAGATTCAATGCTGATTCAGAGAATCAGCGATTTGGACATAAATGAAGATTTAAAAGTTTTTTCTACATACCTTGAGGTACTAGTGAATTGTGAAAGCGGTGATGCTGGGGCAGATGAACCATCCAACAGGAGTGCGGGGGGGGTCCTCCACATGCTTGACAGTGAACCCAGAAGTGGACCAGAAGTACTTCCGGGTCCACCAGGGAGTGTGCCCTCCCCACCCCCCAGCTTGGCAGTGAGCCACAGGGGGATCCCAGGTGCCCCCTGAAGACCCAGAAGGCACCAGTCACTGAGCTGGGGGGGACGCAGGGGGTCCCCCTAGCATGCTCCCAAGTGGACCGGAAGTGCTTCTTTTCCACTTCTGGGTCTGGTGCCAAGCATGCTGGGGAGCACCCCACACTTCTGTGGGACACTCCATGTGCCCTAGCATCACAGCATTCACAAGCTGCCAGCTACCTAGAGGAAAGTAGAAAAGACATTTAAAGCTGTGTCTATGTCCAAATTGCGAAATCTTTCTGAATCTCTCTGAATCGATTCGGAGGGTTCCAAATAGATAGATAGATAGATAGATAGATAGATAGATAGATAGATAGATAGATAGATTTGATTTTAGTCTGAATGCTTTCTATAAAAACAAGCTGAAACATGAAAAACTGCTATGGGACAGAAATATGTTTCCGTCCCTTTTAAGTTGGATTTGAACTTACTGGCAATTTTAGTGTTTTTGAAACCTCTTTTCATTCCATGTTGTAAGGGAACAACATTTTCCAACATTTTTGTGCAATCAGAAATTTGTCAAAATATCCATTCATACATTAAAACCCCAACTTTCTAAGTGTGTATGTGTTTAAGCAAAGTGTGTGGGGCAATACTTTGGCAATTAAAGCACTAGTCTTCAGTAAAGTTCATTCTTTTTTGCTTTTCCTTATTCTGAAATCCAAAACCAATGATTTGAAACAAGGATTTGTGGGGGAGGGGGAGTGGGGATGACGGGCAAGGGATATAGGGGTGATACAGTCCAAATTAGTTCCCCAAGGGCCTCAGTTGGGACTCTGGGAAATAAAGTACATTGATCTGTCTGGATATAGGTATTCATGAGAGAGAAGAGTACATAGGATCCTGATCTTAAACCCCTGCCAAAAATATATCGCTGAAGAAGGCTGTAATCATATTTTGTTTCAGCTTAAGGAACTATGGCTAACTGAGAAACACTAGCATGTCTTCCTTAAATCTCACTGTTAATGGGCGCTTACTTCCATTTATAAAATAGCACAGACTCTTTCTCCAGATCTAGTGCAAGGATAACTGTTAATTCATGTACAAAGCAGCTCTTGAATAACATTACGGCTTAACCAAAAAGAATCCACTGACTTCTTTGATAGCAGATTCCTGTTTACTCTTAAGAAACTACTAAAGGGGTCCTTTCTCACAAATGCATTCGCACATACACACACTGAAGAAAAATAATTAAAATAAAAATTATGACAGTGTCCCTTCATTAAAACAAAGTAAAAAACTTAGCATTCAGACTTCTACTGATTTTTCTACTGTGAATTTTCATTGTATGGTGAATGGCATTTATCATCAAGCAGTGGAAGCTAGTGATTCTGCAGACATAGTCTTTCTAGACTTTAAGAAGGCTTTTGACACTGTCTCTCACTCTATTCTCATTAATAATTAAGCAACTATGGCATCGATGCCTGCACAGTTGAATGGGTAAAAAACTGGTTGATGGGGCGCACCCAGAGAGTAGTGGTGGATGGGTGACAGTCAACCTGGTGACATGTGAGCAGTGGGGTCCTCCAGGGCTCAGTCCTCAGGCCCGCACTGTTTAATATCTTCATCAGCGACTTGGACAAGGGGGTTGAAAGCACGTTCTCCAAGTTTACTGATGACACTAAGATGTGGGACGAGTGGGCACACTTGAAGGGAGAGAGGCTGCAACTAGATACTAGCTACTATGATACTATGATACTATAGATTTAGACAGACTACAAAAGTGGGCAGATGAGAATAGGATGGGGTTCAACATAGACAAATGCAGGGTGCTGCACCCACAGCATACATACAGGCTGGGAAGTTCCCTTCTTAAAAGCACAGAGGCAAAAGGGGATCTTGGAGTCATTATTGACTCCAAGATAAACATGAGCTGCCAATGCCAGAACGCAGCCAGCAAGGCCAGCCATACCTTGCCATGTATCCAAAAATGCATCTCAAGCCATCCAGAGAGGTGATACTCCCCCCTCTTTGTGACATTGGTCAGGCTGCAATTGGAGTACCATGTCCAGTACCGAGTGCCGTACTTTAAAAAGGATGTGGCCAGCCTTGAGGGAGTTCAGAGGAGGGCCACCTGTTTGCTGAGAGGGCAGCAAAAGGCCTTATAAGGAGAGACTGAGGGACTTGAACCTGTTCAACCTTGGCAAAAGGAGGCTGAGGGGGGACCTGGTGGCTGCCTACAAACTCATCAGGGGATATAATAAGCAAATAGGAAGAGGCCTATTCTCCCCAGCACCACCTGGGGTGACAAGGAACAATGGTAATAAGCTAATGGAGAATAGGTTTAGGTTAGAGCTCAAAAGGCAATATTTTATGATTAGGGTGGCCAGAATCTGGAACCAGCTTCCTAGGGAAGTGGTTCTTGCCCCTACCTTGGGTAAATTAAAAAAGAGGTTAGATGCTCACCTGTTTGGGGTCTTGTGAAGCCAGCATTCATTCCTGCCTGTGGCAGGGGGTCAGGCTAAATGATCTGTTCAGGTCCCTCCTGACCCTTGCTACTATGAAACTATGACAATTGCTCAGGACAATCTGGCCAATAATTCAGGTCTTTAATCTCCCACCTTTGGCTTGCCTCCTCATGGAGGCAGTGGGCATGGATTGGGGGAAACTCTCCCTTCCTCTACTGCAAGGCACTCCAACGTCTGCCTGGCAGGAGGCCACGTGCCCCATAGGCCATGCTAGCAGGTACCCTGGGATGCTGCACACTGCAAGCCCCTCCCATGCCAAAGCAGCAGGTTCTCACATCTGCCCTCTGCAGTGCACACCCACATTCTCCCACTGCAGCATGCAACCACAACCCTCCTTCCCACCCCTGTGGGAACTGTGTGTTCCCATGGAGACTATCCTAACACTGTACCCCATACTTCATCACCTGGTCTCACTCTGAGCTCCTTGTGCCATTCCACAGTGGTCCCTGGGGCAGGTACAGAGCATGGAAGCTGGAGGAGGGATGGGGAGCCTGGAGTTTCTGACTGCTATTGCAGCCAGATGGATATGAGTGGTAGCCAGGTAGGAGCCTGAGGGCCATAATATAATCTCTCGTGGGCATCATGTGGCCTATGGGCCACCAGTTGAACAGCACTGCACCACTGGGAAGGAGGGGAACTCAACCTTGAATAGTTGCATAAAGAATTACTTTTCATCTTCATAGTCTTTGCTTTTGCAGAGATTGTTCCCAATTGACTTTGTCTCAGCGATCACAAATGTTTAGATTAGCCAGTATGGCTAAATCTTGCCACAGTGGGCAAATCGCTAAACTTTGGGTCATAATGGAAAGATCCATCTTCAAATGGCCTTTATGTTGTAAATCAGTTAGTTCTTACAGGAGTCTGAAATATGAAAGCAAGATATGTTGTAAATCTATGTGGTAAAACTGATCTAAATGTTCTGACTGAGGTAGTGGGCCTGAGAGCCACAATGAGGAAAACATCTTCTCTTGTAAAAATAACTAATAACCTAATCAACACATTCTATTCATTCATGCATTTTCCTCATGGCAATTACTTCATTGCTCTCAGCATGCTTTAAAATATTCAAGACTTTTTTACTGTCAAAAACCTGAGGACTAATATAAATTCATGAGTTGCTCTAATGGCTTATGACCTAAAAACACAAGCTGCTCTTCCATTTTATCAGAATAAATTCTGATAATTTAACAATTAAGTTTTCCCAGCTCCAATAAAATTGGAGCTTATATTCCTCCAAAAAAGTTTTAAAATGTTTCAACTTTCCATACAAAAAAGTACCATCCATTCAGATTTTAGGCTTTACAAGAATTTTGAGTGGGTAGTAACCACAGTATGGCATGAGTAAGGATTTTGAGTCTTAAAAAAATGTAAGCAGAACAGACAGTATGCACCAAAATAATTTAAGAATCAGGCTTCCCAAACAGATCCACAGCACTCAACTTACTGAAAGCTGCTGGGTGCTTAGCCCTCTTGCATATCTGACTACTTCATATATGGACTTAACAGATATATGGACCTAACCTTAATTCTCAAGGCTTATATCTGTGAGGGACCGGCAAGGGACTTTATGCTGAAGGGCAACCAGCACAGGTTTGTTAAGGGCAGGTCCTGTCAGACCAACCTGGTCGCCTTCTATGACCAGGTGACCAAATCCATG
>JAGPOW010000229.1:26368669-26417621 GCA_030014935.1 Caiman crocodilus
CCTGTGACCCCAGCACTCGTTCCTGCCATTGGCGGGGGGTCAGACTAGATGGTCTGCTCTAGGCCCCTTCTGACCCTAGATACTATGATACTATGAACAATTAGGGCTGTGCAAAATTCGGTTTCAGATTCAGCTGTTTTGGAGGACAGATATTTGTTTTGGTGTTTCAGATTATTGTTCGGTTTCATTTCAGCTGATTCTATTTTGGAGCTTCATCTCCACCAAATCTCCTCCAAATCTTTTTCAAGCAGGCTGCAAGCTTCATACAGCCCTACTGCCCAGCTGGGTGGGGCTTAGGCCGAGGGGCTGTAGGGCCTCAGTAGGGAGCAGGATGGGGCCATGGGTGGCTCATCCAGGGATGGGGTGGGGGGGAACCACCACCCTCCACGCAGGCAAGGAAACCCCAGCGTGGATCTCTGATCCCTGTCACAGATTCACGGGGCAGGGAAGCAGTGCAGAGTGGTAAGCAAGCCTGCTGGTCCCTTCTGCGTGACTCAGCTCTGCACAGAGCAGAGATCCGTGCTTGGGGTCCTCTCACTGCTGCTGCCCACCATGCACTGCCCAGGCAATGTGGGGTTGTGCTGGGTGGAAAGCAGCGGCGAGGAGACCCTGACACAGATCTCTGCTCCCTGCTGAGTCAGGCAACATGGCAGGGACCAATACTGCCTTGCCACATGACCTGGCTCCACAGGGAGCAAAGATTTATGTTGGGTTCTCCTCGCTACTGCTGCCCACCCCATGCTGCCCCAGATCTCTGCTCCCTGTGGAGCCAGGTCACGTGGCAAGGACCAGTCCTGCCCTGCTGTGTGACCTGGCTCCACAGGGAGCAGAAATTCACACCAGGGGTCTTCTCACTGCCACTGCCCACGCCTTGCAGCCCCACATCACTGGGGCAGTATGGGGCAAGCAACGACAGCAAGGAGACTCCTGGTGCAGATCTCTGCTCCCTGAGGAGCTAAGTCATGCAGCAGGACAGCAGCATATAGCAGTTTCCTTGCAAGCCCCGCTCCAAAACTCTGACACTTTCTGAAACATTTCTGAAACATTTCAGATGCCTTGTTTCATTTCAGACATGTTTCAGAGCCTTCCATTTCGATTCAGATTTGGTGTTTTGGGCACTGAAATGGCCCCAAACACCTCTGAAACGAAACAGCTGCCAAAATTTTGCACAGACCTACTAACTGTGAACTGAGCTCTTCTACAAATCCGACCCCTCAGTCTAAGTTCGTATCAATAGGTGGATGCAATCAACTTTTTTGTAATTATTTTTTAAATCCACAACAACTGATGTGATACATCTAGTTACTGCACATTAATATAAATTATCTGCTGTGCTGTGCATCGCTGTTCAGGCAACTCAGACTGTGAGTTTAAAAGCCTCTCAAAGCCTTATGGAAAACACAGGGAGGGACGAAAACTTTGCAGCAAGAGCAGGAACCCTGGGAGAGCCTACATTCTGATAAGTTAGTTTCCTTTCTCTGTCTAGCTCCCTTTCCATATCTGTGTCTATGATTCACAACTGACCCCCCCAGCCCAGCCCCTGGCTTCTTTACTTATTGTTCCATCCAGGAAGAGCACACACCAATTGCTGAAGCTTCCTTAGCCTGACGAAGGGTTTTGGAACCCAAAAGCTTGCTTAATAACTATTCTCCAACTCTTTGGGTTGGTCTAATAAAAGATATCAGATTCACCCAAGGAACCCTGTCTGCCTATGTTTCGCAGATTAACTTAAACTGTTCCTTAACAATAGATTGACATAGGGACTGGGTCAGACCCAGGAGCCACCCAGTCCAGTTTCCAGTCTCTGATACAAAAAAAGTATAATGTGCTTCAGGGGAAGATTTTAATGAACCATATATTACAGGCAGAGAAAATCTGCTTTTCAATGAAAGCAGCTAGCTTCCTGCAGGGTGGTCATGAACAGTTTTTAATTGTTGTACAGACTCAGAAAATATGGCTGTTTCTCTCAGCAAGCCTGAATCTTGTTTTTTAAATTGCTTAGTGCCTGCAACATCACTAGAAATCTCATATCTTGGTTTACTTGCAGTCTGAGCACATTTGATCTGAAAATCAGTGCCATGCCATGCACTGAAACATGGGATCCTACAATGCCTTCTACCAGTTCCTTTGTTGTGAGTGAGAAACTATTATAATAACACAGTGGGCATGTCTACACATTCATTAATGCGCCATAATTAAGGGGTGTAGGTTGTAGCTGTGTTGGTCTAAGGACATAGGCAGACAAGGTTCCTTGGGTGAATTGGATATCTTTTATTAGACCAATCCAAATAGTTGAAGAATAGTTATTAAGCAAGCATTTGAGTTAAAAACCCTTCGCCAGGCTGAGGAAGTTTCAGCAGTCAGTGTGCGCTTTTCCTGGATGAAATGAAAAGTAAAGAAGCCAGGGGCTGGGCTGGGGAGTGAGTTGCCAGGCAGATTATAATGTATCAAAAATCCAAGGTCTATGTTTAGTCCATGATCTATAGTATCCAGGAGGTTTATGAAATGGAGCCCATGGGCTCCTCCTGGATACTAGAGATCATGGACTAAACATAGACCTTGGATTTTTGATAGATTACAGTCTGCCTGGCAACTCACTCCCCAGCCTGGCCCCTGGCTTTACTTTTCATTCCATCCAGGAAGAGCGCACACCGACTGCTGAAGCTTCCTTACCCGGACGAAGGGTTTTTGAATCCAAAAGCTTGCTTAATAACTATTCTCCAACCATTTGGGTTGGTCTAGTAAAAGATCAAATTCACCCAAGGAACCTTGTCTGTCATAATTAAGGTACATTCAGTTTAGTGCCTGTGATGACAGGTACTAATTTAAGGCACTGTAATTGGCACTACTGCGCCTTAGCGCAGATTACCTTTTTTTTTTTGTAGTGCTACTATGCATTAGACTAAATCTACTGCATGTTAACACATTATAATGTGCAGTAGAATTAGTCTTCTGTGGATTAAGTGTCTTGTGTAGGTGCGCCCAGTGTAAGACAAAAGGGTAGCACTTGACATATGCTAACTATCACATGAGTGTTGCTGTATGCCATTAATATGCTGCAAATTAACTATATTCCACGTTTCTGAATAGAAAAATGAGAAATTAATTCGGTGGATGTCAAATTCGAACGCATCATGACATGAACCAGTGTCATCATCCAGCATGAAGATGTCCTACTAACCAGTTTCAATTTTTAGCTAACAGCTGAGATGCAAATTCTTTCATTTAGAAAGTTTTCTCCACATGGGTTGAGGTAGATTTGTAAGATTGGATCTGTATTTTAAGAGTTCAGGCCGTTCTCGGACTTATGACACTACTGATTCCTGAAAACTGTGTCTTAAGTCGAAACGTTGTAACTCGGAACCAATTTTCTCATGAGAAACAATGTTAAAAATGTGGGATTGGTTCCTGAACCAAGGCCTGATACCCTATTTTCACCAAAAATACCCCATCATTTTGTACTTAATCAATTATAGATGAGTAATACAACTACATTAATGTATTTATATTGTAAATAGCAATCATATTGATTTGGAAGAACTTATTTGAAGTTACTTTGCTGGACTTTTTGAAAGGGTCTTGGTTGGACTTTTTGAAGGGTTCTTGGCTGGAGTCGTCTCAGGACAAGCAACTCAGGCCAAGCATCTATACATACACTCACTCATTTACATCCATGTAATGTAAACCCATGTGTTACAATGTATAATAGCTGCTATAGTGATTGTGAGAGCACTGGTGTCAGTCTATCTACCTATCCGAGGCCCTGGAGTCTGCTCTTGATGGTCAGCTTCCTTCAAGGTGATGTCTTCTCCAGAAGGGGGTCACCTGCTTGTCCTTTTGTCTCAGGAGGTCAGGTGCTGATGCCACTGAGGGTCATACTTCACTGCCTTTTATTCTTTTCTGGCACACTTGTGAGATTCCCCAGTATCATCTTGGCTGCCCAATCTGGAGGTTGCTGTCCCACGTGGGTTTTGAGTAGTACATGACAGCTGTTAGTTACAGGTGTCTCTGCCTGCTGATACCTGAAGTTTCTGGAGTCCACCCTTGATTTGCTGACTGAATGGCTGCATTGTCATTGGTTACAGGACTAGTTAATAGGGTGGGTGCTCAGTTCCAGGAATCAGTTCCTTGGCTTGATTAACTTAAAATAGCTTGTAGAGTAGAGTTTTGTAATGGTAAGTTCCTCTGGCTAGGCTATTATCAATTAACAGTCAGAAGTACTGGGTTTGTCATTCATACTTGGGTTAATTCAAGGGACCACTCAATATAGCAGATTTTATCACTTTACAATTACAATTTCAATGCTTAACAATGGTCCAGGGTGTAACTTCATTCTACAAGGAGTACATTCCTTATTGGTTTAAAAGTATGAAATATACAATATAAAATGCCATGGAAAAGATGAAGCAGATAAAATACAGTGGTACCTCGGTACTCGACTGCTTTAAAACTCGTCGAATTTGGTACTTGACGCATGTTGACGCGAAAATGTTGTCCTGGTACTCATTGTTTGCTCGGTACTCGACGCGCAAATGGGAACTTGTCGGCGGAGGAGGCAGCGCCTGCTCCCTCCTGAACTTCACTGCTCGCTCTGCTCTGCTCTGGCAAGGCGCCGCTGCCGTCACTGCCTGGCCCCACGCTCCCTCTCGCGGGGAGGGCTGTTTGTTTGGTACTCGTCATTTTTGGTACTCGTCGCGCCTCCCGGAACCAATTAACGATGAGTACCGAGGTATCACTGTATAGAAATGCACTGTGAGGTAGTGAGGATCAAAGGTTACTGGGGACAGTAAGTGAGTTAGGTTAGCACCAAGATATATTTACAGTCTTTGAAGTGGATATTTTAGTTCTTTTGTTTTTCTTTAGTGACACTGATCTTAATGGATATGTAGATGTAGTTTCTAGGTTTTTCCTACAGAAAGTCACTTCAGCTTTCCAGGTTGCTCTGAGCCTTGCCATGAGTGTGCTAGGTCTCTGCTAATACTTAGAAGGAAAAAGAAATGCACAAAATGGAGGGTGGGGGGCAGGAAGTGCAGGCAAGAAGGGGGTTCTGTTATATCAATGGCCAGAAGGAAAAGGTACAAAGAGGGCTTTCTACTACAATAGCAAGTGTTATATACATTCCAATGGCTATGGGAACAATAACATTGCATTCTAGCAAATCAAAACCAAAGTGAAGATGTCAACCTTGGAAGTCTATGATACAGTCATTCTCAATGCGAGGTGGGACAGGCTTATACATGATTCACTGGAAGATATGACTTTATATTATTTAAGCAGTATATCTGGAATGCAGAAGCTGGGACTGGAGTCAGAAATGTGGGGCATTCCCCTTTGAGATCTGTAATAAATTTCTTACATTATCATCTGTCGTGCAAAATATTCAGGCTGTCATGCTTCATACACCAGAGGCATCCTAAGTGGCTTGCAACTGGTTCCCTGTTGGAAGATAACACCATCCAAATTTCTCATCATTTTACACTTTCGATCCATAGCTGCATGCTTGTTACAGCTCCCTGCTATAAAAATGATTTTCAATGGAGAAGATCTGAAAGGAACTTTATGCTTCTTTGACAAAATTTTTATTGGGCTGAATACCAGAGTACTACTGACATAGTTCTGTACAGGCAGTTATGAGCTGAAAAACTGCTTTAAAAACAAGCATTGAGATCCACACCTATACCTCTGAAATGAGATGCTCACAAACCAGTGGAGAAAGCCAGGATTTTCCCCTGAAAGAACTGTGGATTTGTCACTGCACTTGCACTGTCATGAAGTAGGGTATAAAGCCACCGTTTTTCCTCTAAGAATTTATATGGATCTTACGACTAGAGAATCTAAAGGCAGAATTATTTTTCACTTTCTGCTCCTAGTGGCACTTACCAAGCCATATAACTGTCATTTTGGGTACTTACTGTTTGTGTTCCTGTTACACATGTACCATGGACATGCAAACATACACATAGCTACTAAGCATGTTTGGTGGGCCAGCAGGTGCATGGCTCCATATGCAGCCTCAGACATAAGCACCTGAACCTGAGCATAAGTCCCAAAATTGTGACTAGCAAAAACCAGGAGCAGGATCTTCTCATGGATTAGCTCAGGGGAAGATGGCAATAATTAGTGTTGACAAGGAAAGTATCAGGCTAAAGGTGGTTATTTGCTATTGCAGACCCTCAAAGATCAGTCATGGAATCTAGTTTGTTTTTTTTCCTTAATGAATTTGGCACAAATAATAGTCATTTGCAGATGCTAGAAACAGGAGGCATAATCAATGCAGAGGAGGGTTGAGATCCTAATGACCTTGAGGACCTCAATAATAGAAGTGGATGACACTCAAGATTGCAAAATGTGAGGTGAGACAAATGTGGACTAGTAACAAAAAAAAAAAAACTGGAGTGTAAAAGTTGGTCACAGATGACTGTGACTAGTTAAGAAGATGCAGCCATGAAAGTGAAAGTGACAACTGCACGTCTAGGATGCCTCAAGAGAGGCATTTCCAGTAGAGATTCATAGACTGCAAGGCCAGAAGGGACCTTGGAAAATCATCAGGTCCAGCCCCCTGCATCAAGCAGGAAAGATAACTAGGGGTCAGGTGACCCCAGCAGGGTGACTGTCTAGTCTCCTCTTGAAGATTTCCAGGGTAAGGGATTCCACTACCTCTGGAGGGAGATTATTCCACAGTCTGGAAATCCTGACTGTGAAGAAGTTTTTCCTTATGTTGAGCCTAAATCAATCTTCCAAGAGTTTGTGGCCATTACTCCTGGTTTTCCCCTTGGGTGCCCTGGTGAACAGTTGCTCAATGAGCCCTTGATGTCGTGGTAAGCTGCCACCAGGTCCCCTCTCAGCCTTCTTTTCCTCAGGATGAGAAGGTTCAGATCCCTCAGCCTTTCCTCACATGGCTTCCCTTTTAAGACTGATCATAAGGGTGGCTCTTCTTTGAACTCTCTCAAGCTTGTCCACATCCTTGTTAAACTGGACAAGCTGGAGTACTCCAGCTGTCATCTCACCAGTGCTGAGTAAAGTGGAAGAATCACCTTCTTGGCTTTGCCGGAGATCCAATGATTGATGCATGTCAGAGTATTGTTTTCCCTACTGGCTACACCAACACACTGCCAGCTCGTGTTCATACTGTGACCTATTATTACCCCTAGGTCCCTTTCATTTGTGGTGCTAGTCAGTTTGGTGCCACCAAGCCTGTAGGTGTGTTGAGGGTTGCTCATCCCAAGGTGGAGCACTTGACATTTCTCGAAGTTGAACTTCATCAGGTTCCAATCTGTTCGACTTGCTAGCCTGTCTAGGTCCACCTGTAACTGTAGTTTATCTTAAAGTATGACAACGCTTCCCCATAACTTGGTGTCATCCAAGGGAAGTATTAGTGCCGTTGGTTTATAGTTCTGGTCACCTACATTCAAGAAAGATTAATTGAAATTGGAACAGGTGCAAAGAAAAGGATAATCTGTTTTATAGATGGAAACTTAAGGACCATGGCTTTTTAGTATGCCAAAATTAAGTCTGTAAGGGAATGCTTTCTGTCCATAAATACATCATCAGTTTTAAGATTAAAAAAAGAAAAGAGCTATTTAATAGGGTTGTGGGAAACAGCACCATTCCATCTTGCCTTCCATTTCAATGTTTTGATGGAACGGTGTTTTGTTTCGAGTTTCATTTTGTTTTGAAACCGCTGTTCTTTTTCATTTCATCAAAACGGTTTCGCTGTTTCAACGCTGTTTCGACGTTTTGCTCATAGGCTATAATAGCGAAACACAGAACTGCCTATAACTTTGTCATTTCTTGCCTGATTTGGATGAAACTATCAAGGATAGCCCTTTCTGTGGCCATGAAGCCTGCCAAATTTCAAAGAGATAGATGCAGGGGTTTCTGGGAAACTGCATCTCAGACTGCTAATAAGCAAAACTCATGACACGGGTGACACTGTGATTGTGTTAAGGCAAGCACTCACTGGCACTGAGGCCTCTACACAATATGGTAGTGTGCCCCAATGAGGCCGCCTCCTCTCCAACAGCCTCATCCTGGTCTACCACTTTAAATGGCAACAGGTAATAACTTAGCAAGCAGCACAGTAGCACCAGCAGAATCTCAGGCAGCCAAACAGTCACAGACTAGAGCCTCTTTCCTTTCTTGCAGGAGATTCTTCTTCAGCAGCTTCCGGGGAACTCTCCCTGGCAGCCCCAGCCCTGGAACTCAGATGTGCCCAGGGCCCTACATGCTTCTGGTCAGGTGCTAGGGATGTTGGTCTAAGTACATGGCACTGGCAGACAAGGTACTTTCCTTTGGTCAATCTAATCTGGTATGCTTTAGCAGATCAAATGAATAGTTAGTTACAGAAATATATCTTTGCAAGCTTTTGGGTTGAAAAACCCTTTGTCAGGCTGAGGAAGCACCTGAAGTTGGTTCATGTGTGTGTGCTGTTCCTGGATGGAAGGACCAGTAAAAAAGCCAGAGTCTGGCATGCAATGCAGGCAAGAAAGCCAGTCACTGAAAATGGAGGTGTCAGGGAGTGAGGGACAGCCTGGGGTAAGCCCAGCTCTGAAAAGTGTTTTGTAAATTCAACAAGTGCCAAACCTTGCTAAGCTAACTTCATCACCAGAACTGAAGCCATCTTCCTATAGCTCAAAACACAAAACCTACCAACAATCTCCCATACCCCAACAAACCACACACCAGAATCTATCAAAGACAAGAATACACAACTACCTGTGGGGACACATTCCTGACAAAAAAACACTCTGCCTACAGTCTATCAGGCCTGATCCTGAACGGGAATTTACAAACCAGTTTTCAGAGCCGGGACCATTAACTTCACTTCTTTAGCCTCCTAGGTACATAAACTCATGGATTCGATGTAGACATTTGAATTCTGACACACTGCAACTTGCTGGACATCTGACTCCCCAGGTACCTCTTCAGTTTACCTGTACTGCTACATCCCCCACCCCAGCCTGTCCCTCACCCCCTGGTGCCTCCATTTCCATTTTCAGTGACTGGCTTTCTTGCCTGAATTGCATGTCAGTCTCTGGTTTCTTTACTACTCCTTCCATCCAAGAACAGCACACGTGTACATCAACTGCAGGTGCTTCCTAGCCTGACAAAGGGTTTTTCAACACAAAAGCTGGCACTCCAGGCAGCTAAGCTGAGCTCACCTGGAGCCTCACAACTTCACAGCAACCAGCAATCCTCAGGCCTGTCAAAGACGTGTTGATTCTGGGCTTTCCCCAGACAAGACTGTGTGTGTGCATGTGGTAGCTGGAGGCTATGGTGCTGCCTACCCACCTTTCACCAGGGGGTTCCTCATTCCTGTCATTTTCTGGGGCTGCTGTGTACCACCAGCAGTCCCACCAGGCCTCCCTGGCCCTGGCAGAGCGCAGTTTTAGTGGTCATGCCCAAGACCTGGGGCCTTCTCCTTTGCCATAGCCCCAGCCCATACCTCCAAGTTTGTTCTGGCACGGGAACTCAGCAGGGTGATGTTCTTCCCCTGCTGGCTGGTGAGACAGTGAGTTCCCACTCCAGATTTGAGAGTGGGGCATTAACTGTCTTTTTTAAAATGGAAAAAGGAACTAGATGCTGATGGAGTGAAGAGGGTAGCACTCACTCCATCTGCATGTGGCGCTTACAGAACTCCAGGAGTGGGAAGTTCACCTTGAGGAACACCAGCTGCTCCACCAAACCAGAATCCAAGCAGGTACAGTGGGGTGTCACTACATTGCCAACAATAGTTTCATAGTAGCTAGGGTAAGGAGCTGAACAATGCTGAACACCTTGCTCAGAACACTGGTCGGTGAGAAGGACAGGTGATCCTGGGCAACCGTGGCCAGATCGGCTGTGACTTGCCCCATAGTCCAAGGGGTTGCACAGCAGTGGCTCTGCGTCCTCAGAAAGATAAGCAGCCACCAAGGCCTGAGTGCTATCTGCCTGATGGTGTGGTCTGGTGACTCTGGATCCCACCATGGAAGCCATTCCCTTGGCCCACATTGGCAGCACCTGTGGTAGATGAGGAGATTGGCTGGTGGATGGTGTGCTAGCATGGGACAGTGGATCTCCTCTTCCATGTCCCCCTGCCTCCACCATTCTGACTCCCTGACTCTTACCAGCACCTCTGTCCACTAATTCAGGCTTTGGCTACTGCATATGCTGCCCTTCACCTTTGGGTCACATATGGTGGCAAGCAGGGGGACCATACAGGACCTCAAGAGATCATGCCATTTCCTGATGCCCTCCTTCAGCCACCTTAGCAGTGCTTGGATGTCTGGTGACAGCGTCTTGCTCCAACCAGGAATATTGATCCCCGGGAAGCTCTCCATTTGACTCTGAAGTTCCTTCACTAAGGGGATCACCTGGCTAAGGAGGGCATGACCAGCACTGAGGGTCTTGGTGCCCTCATGGAAGGGCCTGATGTCCACCAAGATCTGGGAGATGGTATCTCACTCAGCTCTGTTAAGGGGGCCACTGATCCCAAACTCCCTGAGCAAGGCCATCTCATGGATGGTCTTCTGTTGCTCCATCAGTCTCTTGAGTATTGGATATGTGGAGTTCCACCGAGTGTCCACATCCTGCATGATTTTGAGCTGCGGGATGTTCAGCTCTACCTGTTTGTCCCGCAGCATCTTGCCCTGCTTGATGCTCCAGTGGAAGTAGTCTGCCAGCTTTCTGTATTTGGAAATGAGCTTGCTGGTGGTGCTGGCACTGTCACTGGCAGCCCTGTCCCCCTCCAAGGCATCCCTGACTATGAGATGGAACTTGGGTGCCACACAGTGGATGCCAATGCAGTTGGCATCATGGACCTCCTTGCCTTTATTGACCCCATTGTCAGTGACCATGAACCTGTGAGTGAGCTCGCCCTGACCAATGTGCCACCCCCAAACCAAGAGGTTCATGGCCCCCATGATCTCCCTTGCCATGTGAGACTCATTCATCACCTTAGCTTGAAGGAGAGCTGGACAGCCTGACTGGTGGCACCAGGGCCCTGTGAGGGAGAGGTATGCATGATCTCCACACTGAATGGTCCAGATGTCTGAGGTGAAGTGTAAGGCCATCTGCGGACCTGCCTAGAGCAGCTTCTCCCTCAAATACTCTCTGCATGTCTCATACAGGGAGGGCATCACGGTACATATGGGCACCTGGTATGATGGGGCCATGAGAGCCAGTAGTCGCCTGAACCCTGGCCACTCAACTAAAGATAAAGGCTGGCTATATACAGTAAGCATCTCCCCAGTGGTCTGCATGATTTCACTTGCCCTTGCAATGTGCCCTACTTTCTGTCTACCTTTCCTACATTGTTCCAGGGTGGCCTGACTCTGCTTTGGGGGTGGGGGCTTTGGAGCAAGAGGGGGACTTCTCTTCGGGCACACTCCCACTGGTTCCAGGCTGAGAAGGAGCAAGAGCAAAGGGGTGATGCCTGCAGAGATGCATTAGCATCCCCATGGTGCTCATGTGTTTTGTTCCCTTGCACTATCTGGTTTTGGCTCAGTAGTGCAGGCAGACAGTGTATATGGGATCATCTGCCAGCTTAAAATGATCCCAAACCTCACCACCCACTTACTTCTGGGGTTCTGGTTGCATGTATGGATGCTGCAATTTCCCTCTCCTCAGCAACTAAAGGCACAGCAACAGGTGGAGTGGACTCAGCTGAGCCTCTTGCATCCACAACCTCTACCTCAGCCTTGTCTGAAATGCCTTCTGGGAAAGGAGACCTGGCTCTAGGGGAAACTTGAGTGTGGAGCACAAACTCAAATGATTTCCTTTCCTTCCCCAGAATTTCCCTTGCTAGGGCACTCATATCCAGATCCAGCTTTTTCTCTGGCACTGGAAGACTCAGAATGGGAAGTGACATGGGGGTGAAGGAGACTGTCATGCTGGTGCTGCTGCTGGTAGTCACGATGGGGGGGCAGCTTATGGCTGGTGCTCTTGGAGGGGATGCAGTCTCAGGCACAGGCAGTGGCATTGTTCCCCTCCTCTTGCTGCTTATGGAAACCTCATCCCTGCCAGTTGGACAAAAGTGGCTGCATCTCAGTTTGGGAGGGGGAACTCACACCTCTCCCTCTACCCCCTCTTTTACCCCTCCCTGAAGGCTTGCTACCAGCCTTTCCACCATGATTCACAGTGTGTTTCATAGTATCTTGCTTTCATACAAATATGTAAATGTATCCATGTTCCTATATAAATTATCTAAGATGTGTAGTCTTCTATGCCTCAAGGTATAAATGTATAGAAATAAAACATAAATGTATCTCTCTTCCTATATAAATTGAATTCTATAGTGTAATATCCTAACCAATATAATTATAACATTGGAAAGAATAAATCGATGAATATAACAATAAAATAAAAGCATCTAGAAGAAAGAAAAAGGTGTTCTGGAATCTCTTTTGCCAGGCTAGCTAGTAGGAAATAATTCAGAACAATGCTAGTAGTAGCCTTCATTGTATAACACTCCTGAGCTGCTGGAAGATGGCTCAGTAACTGTCAGACCCCAAGGCAGAAAGCAGGAAGGTTCAAACAATGCTGCCTTTTATGCTGCTTTTCCATCCCTCCCCCACAGCCCTGGGATTGGAAGGGACCTCAGGGAAGGATCACAGTCACTGGCCAGCTACACAGTCAATATGAGAGCAGCCCTTCCCCACTTTTCCCCCCTCTCTCCTTACTTTCTGTTTCCCTGCAGGCAATCCCAGCTTGAGCTTCAGAACTTGAAACATTGTCAAACTTTTGAAATGTTTCAACTGGCCTCATTTTGTTTTGAGGCTGTTTCGAAGCCCTCTGTTTTGTTTCGATTTTGCTGTTTCGAGATTGAAATGAGATTAAACAGCAATGAAACAAAACAGCTGGTGAAATTTGACACAGCTCTACTATTTTAGCTAGGGGACAAAGCTGGCATAATATAAAATGGGTATAAACTGGCCATTCATAAATTTAAAGTCAGATGCAAAGAAGCACTATTGTACCTAAAATGTAAAATACATGGAATCTAAGGATCTAAGTCAAAGTGAACAATCCATAAAACGTCCACCTACCCTTCCTTGGGTTTTACAGTTTAGGTGTCCCCCAACCTAAACTCCCTTAGGGGGGCCATCATATAGGTATACTCAAAGTACGCCTATAATCACCCGCATGTCTAGAGCTGTGCATTCAGGAATAGAATGCTGATTGCATGTCATTTTTTTTTAGGACTTAGAAATGAATGATCACATCTACAACCTAGTTGACTAGCAAAGAATAGACTGTCAGTCTTGGTGCTTAACCTGCTTAGGTGCTTCTGCAAATTCTACTATGTGCCTAATGTAGGATTGTCCAAGGTGCCAGTGTACCTAAAATATCAGTATAAATATTTATAAAAACCTGGCCCTAAGGGCCATTGATTTCAGCATTGCTCAGAAAGCCCAGAGGCCAGCTCAGAGCTGTTCTGTAATGAGCTAAAGTCCATCTGTAGCTCATCTGACTTCAGGCCCCAGCTGGAGGTAATCGGACAACTGAGCAGAGTCATTCCTTAGGAAAAGGCCCTGTCCCAACTAGTTGTATAAGCATTGATGAGACAGCAGAGAGTTGTCTGGGTAATAGACTTGTTTGCTGTGCCTCTGGCTTGCCTGGAAACCTGATTTCATTCTCTGAACCTGGCTTGTGACTTTCCTGCTTACTCCTGTCTTGGATGTCCTGACTTGGATCAACTGCTTGCCCTTGTCTCAATTTTTGGCTTCATATCCTGGACTCAAATTAATACCTAGCTTGACTTTGGATTATACTCTAGTAACCATCTGACGTAGTGTGCTCCATTTGGACTGACCACCTATGACCTGGTCATCTCTTTACATGCCCTAAGGCTCTAATACTACTGTCTGATTTTCAAATGGGCATAGCACGAGTAAATGGACAAAACACGCTTCACAGTGATGATCCCAGGCGTCCATGGCATATGCAGTGTGGACATGCCCTTTAGCTCTCATGGCCTAGATTTCATTAGGAATTAAACATTTAAATTAGTTTGAACATTTGAATGACTTGGATCTCAGTGCTGGGGTGAGGCAGGGGAAGAGAGGGTGGGAGGGAAGTGGTTGTTTGCTTTGTTTTTTTAAGACTGGCTTTTGATCTGCTTCTTTTTCCAGATAATGCCAGTGTATCCTCATGATTCTGGCCACTTTAATTGGCTGGCATTTGCAAGTTAAAAGAAATAATAAACATTTATATAGTATCTATCATTAATAAAAAAAAATGTATAACTTTCTATTAAAGTTAGACCCAGAGTAATTGAAGCTATGTGTTTAATCAAAAGCATTGTGGCAGAGCAGAATGCTGCACAGACACCTCTGATTGCTCCCCAAGCATATCTTGGCCCAGTGGAAATCAGCAGCTATTGAAGAAAAGGTTAATTAAAACTTAGAAGTAGAGTTTACAACAGTTATCAATCCTCTAGGGCTCTTTAATTGTATGAAAAGTATCATTTACAAGCAGAAATATTTCACAGAGATCGCTTAGGAGAACATGCAAATCATGTTATCTACTGAAATAGAAAAAGTCTGAGCTCTTGGTTTAGAGATATGCATGATGCAGGCTAAGGACTTAATTGAGCATATTCGCCCATGTCCAAAAGATGCGGCCGATACTTAATCATTTGATCCATTCCAGATCAGTCAAATGGAAGGGGAAAAATGTATTAATTGAATGAGTGTTTTGATGAATTTTCACTCATTTTCCTGAAAATATGTATTTTACGGTACATTGCATTTCCCACCCCTGGAAATATGTTATCCTTCATAGTGTGGAAAGATTAAAAAAATAATACTGTTGCCTGCTACCAAAATTATTCCTTTATCTCAGGTGTTGGGAGTTCAACCTCTAGTCTAGTGCATATTTACTCCATTACTATCCCCCAAAATAAAGGTTGAATAAACTCTAAACACTGGGATTAAAATGTTGTGTCTACTGAGACTGCATGAAACAGATATCCACTGTAACCATAATGGAGAAAATGGAAAAGATGCAATTATGTCTGATCATATGGGAAATATTTTTGTTCCAAAGTAATTTAACTATAGGCCTCAACTTTCCCCCCTCATATTTCTTTCTATCCCTGCTCTACGATGAAGGTGATTTTGTGGAGGTGTAAGGCATTATGGGTGGCACCATGGTGCATTAAAGTAAAGAGATTCTACAGAGCTGTTACTCCAAGGGTGTGTCTACACATGCAATTAATGCACTTTAAGCTTATTGCACATTCCAATCAGGTGCACCTGAGAATGCATCTACAGATGCACCCACATCAACAGCAGTTTTGCTCCCAATGGGAGAAGTTGAATGCAGGGATGCTGCTGCCCCCCTTCCCTTTTGCCCTACAGCAGCCAGGGAAAGTTCCAGGCTTCACCAGTGCCAGTCCCGTGCTGGCAGGGAGCACGGGGTCAGGCCCCAGTTAGCTCCAACTCCCTGCTCGTGCCTGGGGGGAGCTTGGCGCCTAGTAGTGTTGGGACTAGTGGGGAGCCATGGGGGAGCTGAGCAGTTCCAAGACTGAAAGGAGATGCGGGGAGAGGGGTAAGCAATATTGGGACCAGAGGGAAACATGGGGACTGCAATCATGAGCTCCACACTTGAGCCACAAACACTTCCCCTCCCACATACCTGTTGTGGCTCCCTACTGCCCAGGCTGACTGAGAGAAAATTACTCCTTGTTAGTATCTATGTGTGCACTACTGTGCAGTAGCTAATGCACAGTTAATCTAGTACCTGTATTTCTTGTTACTAGCAAAGCACACAGTAGCCTATTTTTCTACACATTATGTCCCACACACATGTAGATGGTGATGCTTTATCATGCATTAGATTACTTTAATGTGTAGTAAAGAATTTTGTGTAGGCACACACCATGTTCTGTAAAGGTAGGTGGGAATGAGGGTTGGGATGGGGGGTGACCAGAGCCTTTGCCTCATCCACTTAGGAAACCAAGTAGTATAGCTACAAGTAGCATATGAAAAGGAATAGGGAATAAGGTAGAGAACAGCCTTTTATATCTGGGTGGGAGCTGGGAGGCAGACTGACATCCTGAGAAACATTCTGTTTCCTGGACAGGTGCTGGGGCACTACAAAAAGGTGCTGTCATATCCACTATGCTTGTGGCAAAGATACAGGGAATGGGAGATACAAATTCTGTATAGTCTGTCCTGCTGTCTATCATTGTCTGAAAAGAAAATAACTAATTAAAAATAGGCCCTGGACTATAACCCAGTATTAGAGAGCACTTCTACATTCTAGTAGGAGTGTCTGGAGAACAAGAATTGTATTGCAGGAGAAATGTTGATATTTTGTTGTATTTTATATCAAGAATAAAACAAGGCCCTCCAAAAGATTTTCATGAAAAAGTATGTGAGTTACTGATGCACCCCAGAAGAAAACATTCAGCACCCATCCAGGATGTAGAAGATAGAGTGAAAATCATCAAGGATCTGAATCAAGACTCCTTGCATCCCAGTGAAGTGCCCTACCCATCAGGTAACGGAGCCCATTTATTTGTTCTGCCTCAATTAATATGTAGCCTTAAAAGCAGAGGCATTCCAACCTGATGGGCTGCAATGGAGATACCTGAGAATAGTTTCTCAGTTAGAGGGGTTATCCAGGGTGTGGAAAACCCAGGTTCAATGTACTTCTCTAAACTGCATAGAGCAGAGTGTGATTTCCCCACGTCCTAGATGAGCACTCATGTTTCTTCTTCCTCATTTTGGTAAGAAGTCCCATCCCAGAACTGAGAAACCTTATTAACCAAAAGGCATATTTAAATAAAAAAGCATGTACTTTAGTTGGGGGGGGGGGGGAGGTACATATTCATGACAGAGAGCTATATAACAGCCTGACAGAGCTGCATGCACACATACAGACTGGGGAATGACTTACTAGGCTTCAGTATTGTAGAGACGGTCCTGGGGATTACAGTAATCATATGCTGACTAGGACCCAACAGTGTGCTCTTATTGCAAAAAAGGCCAACAGTATACTGGGTTGTATTAAAAGGAGTGTCACCTGCAAATCCAGGGAAGTGATTCTCCAACCCTATTCAGCACTGGTGAGGCTTCATCTGGAGCACTGTGTCCAGTTTTGGACCCCACATTTCAAGAAGGGTGTGTATAGTTTGGGAAGAATTCAGCAGGGAACAACAAAAATGATCAGGAGCCTGGAAGGCATGACTTAAGAGGAAATGATGAAATAACTGGAGTTGTTTAGTCTGGAAAAAGAGAAGACTGGGGGGTAGAATTTGATAATAGTCATCAAATATCTAAAGGGTGATTATAGAGAGAATAAAAATGGCATTTTCTCTTTGCTGTAGAGGACAAGATCAGAAGCAATGGCCTGAAGCTGCAGCAGAGGAAATTTAGGGTGGAGATTAGGAGGGAACTTTTTGATTACAAAAGCAGTGAAGCATTGGAACAGGCTGCCTAGGGAAGCTGTAGAATCTCCATCCTTGGACGTTTTCAAGATCAGGTTAGACAGACACTTGGCTGGGGTGTTTTCAACAGAGATGATCCTGCCTTGAGCGGGGGACTGGTTTAGGTGACCTTGATCCCAATAGAGATCAAGCCCACCACCTGCCAGCAGCCAGTGACACGGGACTTTTTTTTTCCCAAAGGGCCGGGCGCTGGGGTGGGAGGAGCAGCCAGTGAGATCGGGTGGGAGATGGGGCCTGTGTGATTTGGAGATTTGGCTGATTCAGCAGCAGCCGACTCTCTGAATCAGATTCAGCTGAACGATTTGGGGCAGTGATTCAAATCACCGAATCAAATCACTGCCCCCTGTATCGGCCGAATCTGAATCCGAAACAAATACTATCTGCCTCACAGAGGCCCAGTGGGCAGTACCTCTTCTCTTGCACCATGCATGGGAATAGTCCCCCACAACCGCTGCACTGAGCATGCAGGGCTTCTCACCACCCCACACCAGACACAAAGGGGAACCTCACCTCACCTACCTTACTAAACTGCATCGTGGGCTTTCCTGGTGCTGTGGACTATGTTGACCTGCCCCTTGGGTAGAAGCACGAAGTGAAAGCTAAGGGAAGGAGGAAGGGGATGCCAAAGACCCTGGCTACAGCAACAGCTGGAGTGATAGAAAAAGTGGCGTCCAGGTAGGAGCCTAGGGGCCACACATTAAAACCTCATGGGCCACATGTAGCCTGTGGGCTGCTAGCTGGACATCTGGATAGATTGAAAGATGCTTAGGAAAGAAATCAGAGCCCAGCAACAGAATACAACAGTGTCATAAAAAAAAAAACCCACAAGTGAAACACTGCAATTTTAGAGGAATTTATGTTTTCATTTATTATTGTGGTACCTTTCTTTACTGGGAGGGAGATTGAAAATAAATGACATGTTCAAATGAAATACTGAACAGATCAGGTTTTTGTGTTGTGAATATCAAATCATGTCTGTTTCAAAATGCTCCAGAATATGAAATGCTCTGATGAAAGTCTATCTTTAGATTTCCACAGGAGAATCACATTGCAATAGAAACAAGTTGTGCACACTGCAGTTCAGAACAAAGAGATTTTAGTCAACTTCTCTGCATCTGTTTCAGCTGAGATAGTACTCATGTTTCATGTTCTTTATTAGAAGCCAGTCCATTGGCTGAGAAGTTTGTAAAGTACATTGGCATGTTTAGGACTGGTGTTTTTAAAAGAGAAAATTCAAGACAGGGCTCATGTGATATCAGAAGTTACTTGAAGCGTGTAAAGGGATATATAGAGCCTTTCTCCACTGAGTCTTCTAACTTGGTAGTGACAAAATGTTGTAATCATGTAAACACTTGTTGGTGATTGAATCTAGTTTAAGGGCAGGTAGAATACAGCCCATACGACCAGATCCGGCACAAGGGCAGGCACCCACCAATTAATTGTATCCAGCCCAACCCATGACTGCCCCTGCTGCACTCTGTGTAGTCCCATGCCCACCCACTCCTGCAAGGGCACTGCGCTCCAACCTGCAAGTGCAGGAAGGCCCCAGCCCCAGCCCTGGGTCTGACCAACACACAGCTTCCAAACAGAGCTGGTTCTGCCACTGCTGCTGGTGCCCAGGTAACTGCTTGGCTCCCCCAGGCTCCAGTGGTTCCTCCTCCTGTCACTGCTGCAGTGCTCCAGGAAGCAGATAGCAAAGTCGGGCTGGACATGTGGAAGTTGCAGCTGGGTGGGAGTGTGGAGTGCAGGGCCAGGGCTGGTGGGAACCCAGAGCCCAGAGAATGGGGTCAGGGCAAGTGGGAGTGTGCAGCCCAAACCATGGGGTCCATGCCTGGCAAGGCAGTGGAAGCATGGATCCCAGTTCAGTGGGAGAATTGAGCCCAGGCCAGCCCAGTTCCATCTTGCAGGGCTCCCTACAGATCACGTTCAGCCCCTGGGACTCACATGCCACTGGTGAGAAGCCCCACACAATGAAGCTAGTGGCCTTCCATGCTCCCTGCCACCACCTACAGCTCCCAGGACTCTGCCAGGAGTGGCAGGGAGCCCTATACAGCGGAGACAGGCTAGCTCTGCTCCACGCTCTGCTTCCCAGCTGAGTCCCGGGAGCTGCACTTGCTGGCAGGGAGTGGGGCCAGGCTGCTGGCTCCATCATGCAGGGCTCATCTCCACATGGCACACAGCTCTGGCCAACTCCAGGGAGCTCCACATGAGCCACGGGAAGTCCCATGCAATGAAGCTGGGCCAGTCTGGCCCCACTCCCTGTCACCAAGTGCAGCTCCTGGAACTGGCCAGGGCTCCATGCCACTGGGGGATGCTGCCAAGTCAGGCCATGAGTCCTCAAGAGCAGTAGGGTCTGTGCACCATAACGGGGCATGTAGGGTGGTGGGTTGGAGGCCCCCACAGTTATACTCCACCATACCCAAAAAAAAACATTCCTTTCCCCACAGCCCCATGCACACCCTCCCCCTGACAAACACCACACCCTCCCCTACACTCCCATATCCTGCCCACCCACCCCCCAGAAACCTCATATACACGAGTAAGACTTATTTTGAGTTATTATGAAATCAGTTCTATAGACACTAGGTAAACACACATACATCTGGACAAAAATATTTTTTGAAATAAAATTAAAGTATTTTATAGCAAAGTTCAATTTTTAATATACAATTTGTTTTTTCCTGGTTCCAAGATAGCAGCCCCCTCTCCCAAAAGGATTACTTCTAGGGCAAGGGGAGAGACTTTCCCCCTTGCAAAGGTCAGGGGTTAGGGACAGGACTTTCATTTCTAAGATGGTGACCAGGGATGGGGCACCGTTCAAGGGACAGAACTACCCTTGCGCCCCTTGACAGCTCACCAAAACTCATTAAGTGACCCTCCAGCTGAAATAATTGCCCATCCCAATCTAGTTCATAGTAGGCAAGTGCCCACATTGTAAAAGAGCTACCCCAGTAAATGGCATTCACAACAAAACAGGGAATAACCAAATGGATATGGAGAGTCAGTCACACGATCACCCTTTGATGCAGCTCGTCTCACATAGGATCAGGGACGCTGGTGGACGGCCTTGGCAGTACACATTTGGTGGAGTAACAGAAGAATCGAATCCCTGCTTCCCCAGCCCTCTATTATTTGTGCATGTAGCCCATTCTAGTACGGTATGAATCGACATTCTCTTTCACTGTCTGGTGGCCATATAGTATGTATGAGTCTATTACAACTTTCATCTCATAACCTTTGCCTTTTAGCTCAAATAATCATCACTAATGCTCAGAAGTTCGTGAGTCAAAACCTGTTTCTAAACTAAAGAGGGTCATTTACAATCCTGTGTAAGTATCTGCCTTTGGTGACCTGCAGCACCGTCTGTAGAAGCCATTTATTTAAGAAGGTCGAGAATATGTTCCTAGGGGTAATGGTGATTTTCTTTGTAGCTGACTCACTCACTGCCTTACTGAGTTAATTTGCTCTTCATGATTGGTTGTTTTCTACTGCTGCTGGGCGTATTATGTTGTTTTAAGGTCAACTAAATGTGTCTGGGTGCCCAGAGATCTCAGGCAGATGTATTTTTTATTACTGACAAGAAAACAATGTGGAAATGGCAGCCAAAACAAGGAGAGTTCAAACTTCCAACACCAAAATTAAGAGTATTCCTATTTTCCGGATGAGCTGGTTAGCCTGGTGCAAATGTTTACAATTGTGTAATAGAATAGGGATCTTTTACATCCACTTTAAGCAGATGTGAATGACCAGATCATTTGCAAGGTAGTAGACAGTCTAGTGAATACGAGTTCACACACTCTAGAGCAGTAGAAACTGGCTCATCTAAATATATACAAGGATTTTAGAAAGCACTGGAGCATGTATTATTTTTTTTTAATGTGGAACTGTCCCATTATAGAGACAGAGGCCCAGATTCTGTTCTACCTCTTAGGTGTGTTAGTGGACACAGGCTGCATCAACATGTTGCCATACAGCAACATTGCTATAACGCTGTGCTTTAGTACTTCCTTTTAGAAGTACTAAATTATAGTGCAATATGGGCAGTTACTGCACCATGCGTGTGGCACACTGTTAAATTTTGCTGCTATGTCGCTATGTAGCAGCACACTATATCCGGGGAACACACCGCTACAGTGATGTAGCTGGTGATCACATGTAGACACACGTGATTGCTACATCGCCATAGGGTACCATACGGTGATGTAGCACACTGTTACATTGCTATAGGGTGACACGTAAACATGCTCTTAGTTGCCTAAGTGCAAATCTATTCCACTCAGCTTGAGTTCCTGAAAAAAACAGATATGGGAAAAAGTGGGTAGATCCTCCCTCTTGCTGCTTTTTTGACTCAGCCTTAGGAGTCACATGAAATAGTATCGCTAAGGCCCAGCTACCACTGTCGCCACTGCAGCCCAGCCTGTGGTGCTGCCCTATGCATTTCCATCACTCAAGGTACAGACATTTCCAAGTATGTCTGTGGTTACATGGTGGTATATTACAAAGTAGACACATAAATGGCTCTTTAGAAATGGAACAAGTTAGAAGAGAATCACATTTGCATGCTTAATAACGCTTAGATGTCTAAGAGGCAAAATAGAATCTGGGCCTCAGAGTCTGGATATACTGGCCGGCGTCAGGCACAGTCCATTTAGCTAAGTGTACTGCGGCCCACATCAGACAGTTTGAAGTTGTCTACATTCATCGAAAGAATTGAGGGATGCCTGGCTGAAGTAAAGGTGAGCAGACAGAGTACAGTGAAGGTAAGGGAAAAAGCAATCCCCTAAGTGCCAGCAGTAAAGAAAAATGATGCTAGTACATGTATCTTTCTTCCACTGCCAAATATTTTCAAGGGAGAAAAGTTACTGACACTGTCCTAAATGCACTACTCAGACGGGGTGAAATTCAGTGCGATCTGAGATCCGAAAAATCTTAGCTGCTTTTAAAATCGTCCCTGATTAAGACTTAAGAAGCCCTTGTGCGGCTTTTAACTTACCCTTCCCTGGTGCTCATTCTTGAAGTAGCATGTACCCCAAAGAAAACAGATGTGAGACTATCTCCCTTTTTGATACATATAAATACTCCCTCAAATTTTTCTTTAGGTGTGTTATGTTCTTGTTCCTCTAGACAGATTCTTCTAGCAAAGTGTTAAGTCTGACAAAGTTTAGAACAGGTTGCCAGCACTAATGTGAAACATTTCACCCTCGTGGCGCACAGGTTTTGTTGACTCAGAGGCAGAGGGCATGTTACTCCACCAAGATGCAAAGGAATAGGGAGTGGTTCTCTAAGGAAAGAGGACATCAGGTGTGTGTTGATCAAGCCTGAAAAAGGAACCCTAATAGCTGGGGAGTAGACTTCGCCTGATCTCACGCCCTGTCAATCTTAATATCTTGGCTAATAAAGGTAGAAACCCAGGAAGGGTTTGAATCTCTGCTGCTTATACAATCTGTGAATTGTGTTTCACAGCAGGTTAGGAAAGGTACTGGCTCATAGAGGAGAATATCTTTCACTCTTGGCTATTCTCACCTAGCTCAGGTTGCAAAGGAACTGTGTTTTCCTGAGTTTCTATTTATTACCCACCAAAAAAACTCCACGTGAGAACAAAAAGGTAAAGCTGTGATAAATGTTGGAAGGTGGCAAGCTGGTTATCTGCTTTTCTGTCTATCACTCCCCCCTCACATCTCACTTTTCCCCATGTGTCATTCATAGTACATAGTAAATGAGCCCTTCCTGCTGTGTTGAATTACCTTCCCCTCACAAAGGTAACATACACTCTGAATGTCCATGCTGCAAATGCTTTTCAGCGTCTTTTTTTTAAATAAATGTTTTCTTAATATGTGGGTGCTCTATGAAGTAAGTGTGAAGGAAGAGAGAGCATTAGCAGCCAGTTCTAAAATGACAATACTCAGTAGCTTGAATAAGGACTAATACCAGCCATAGGGAAAAGAGTAGATGTAAACTGCAACCTTGAAACTGTCTGAATTCAGTGTAAATTTGGGGTCCTTTAGCAATCTGTGCAGGTCCATTTGGGTTACTCATCTCAGCTGATATCAATTCACAGTCACATGGCCCATGGATAATCAAAAGAGCCCAGTCTCCTGTGCCATCAGTTCGTCACATCTGAGGAACATTACATCCCTTTCAAAGCAAGTAGCATGATAATATTAAATACTGATTTCCATGAGGGTAGACTTCTTGATGAAAGAATTCTTAGCCCCTGCCCAGGGATGCTAGATGCCAGTACAATCCAAATAATAACAGCAATTTTTTTTAAAAAAGGGGTGTTTTACAATCTGAACAGAGGTACTGTCTAGGCAGGAAGATAACCTTTATATGGAAGAGTTTATATGCCTTCCTTCTTGACTTGTAATTATTTCTTCACTATTTGCATAGCAGGAGCAGCTGAAGGCCTTGAGATTTCTGTTCCACTGGGCTAGGAGGTATACAGAGTCCCTGCCCCTAAGAGACTCCAATTTAGTAGATAAAGGAAAAGGGGCATGGTAGTGACATAGGAGGCCATTAGCAGAGGCACGAATAGACCTCGGACAACTCCCCTCTCCACATGGCCCTACTATTGGGTAAACCATACTACTTCTCACTTGTTTGTTTTTCTTACAAACAGCTCTCCATACAGATAGAAGCAAATTAGAGGCTTTCCCTTCCATTCGTTCTTAGATTTTTCTTGGGTGCATTTTGCAATTGAAAAGTGATGTAAGACTACCAAGCAAAGTGAAGGGTTTTTGAGCCCAAAAGCTTGCTTAATAATTATTTTCCAACTATTTGGGTTGGTCTAATAAAAGATATCAGATTCACCCAAGAAACCTTATCTACCAAGCAAAGCTGAAGTCCTGGTTTTGATCTTCCAATAGGCCCATGATATGGCTTCCCACACATAATAACCCCCACACCCTTTCCCTCTCATTGGGCATATCTACTCTGTGCTTCTAACCTGTTTGAAGAAAGATGCTCCCAAACATGGCCCACCCACCCACTCCTATTCATACGAAGGAAGAATTCAAGACCTCTCCCTATTCAAGTGAGTGTCTTTGTCACTGAGCTATGTGTGTAAAAGACAAGAGGCACATGTCTACAGACCTTTTCTGTTCCTGAGTCTACATCTAGTAGTCATGGACTTGGTCCACTTTCATTCATCTAAGGTCCACCTAGGTGCATCCATAGGGGAAACGCATTCATGATATGGCTGTTACTATGCAGCATCAGTCTCTGCTACTACTTAGTTGCACATAGCGATCCACACGCACAAGACTAAATGCTCAGGAATAAAATTTTTGTGCACATATAAATGCCAAAAAGTCCTGTACACACACCAACTGCTGAAACTTCCTTAGCCTGATGAAGGGTTTTTGAACCCGAAAGCTTACTTAATAACTATCCTCCAACTATTTGGGTTGGTCTAATAAAAGATATCAAATTCACCCAAGGAACCTTGTCTGCCTGTGTCCTTAGACTAACATGGCTACAACCAAAACCCCTGCAAAAAGTCCTGTAGACATTCAAAGTATGGCCACTTAGATGACCAGAAAAAAAACAGCATAACTCAATTACTGCTGCTGTATTTTCCTTGGGTTTGGATTCAACCATGTACGATCACTTGATTGTTCATCAGTTCTGCCATGTGGATCTGCCCAGTTTTATCCAAATTCATAACAGAGTTGACCAACAAAGGGATTAGATGTGTCAAAAAGATGGCAACATTTGGCAAATGTTCTAAGATTCAGGGCTGCGGTGAAGCTCAAGGCCAAAAAAGTCCTTCACATTTTGGGGGCCATATTACTCAAATGTTGTAATTTACCAGAAGGAAAAACTCTTTTGACCTGCACAGGGTGATGTAATGTTGACATCTTGTGAGCACATTTAAGTTAACTGTATTGCCTAGGGTGTAATAATCAGTCTTTTTCATAGTCTAATGGAAGGTAAGGGCCTGAGCTTGATTGCTTTTCAAAGTGTCTGTGCAGCTGACTAACTTCCAGCCACTTTATCCTCTCCTTTCCCTTAAACTAGCAAAGTTTTTTCTTCCTCTGTTTGGAATGTCACTTCAAAGTAAACCTGACATTTTACAGGAACAGAAAACAAGAATGATGCCCACTTTCCACTGGCACATGCAATGGGCTGATTTCCAATCTTTTCATCTCAAATGCAGACAAATTTATACTTTCTCTTGTATTGCTTCATTCTCAAATCTATCCCGGCATTGTTTAAACTGTATATTTTTTTTAGACTGTGTATATTGAGATAAGCATGCCTTAGTGAGGTTCAGATGTGATATTTTAGAACTCCCTAGGTTGTTTGCAAAAAACTAGTATGGCCTAGTTCTATTCCACCCATCCTCTACCCAACCCCAGCATTTTTGAGACAAGAGGTAATGTAGCTAGTTGGACCATGCTGTGCTCTGGCAATTCTTATTACCTTACAGACTTTTTCGTCTGATGATAGACACTAGAAAAGCTCTGAAATCTGTTTCCACGTGGCTTGCTCTGATCAGTAAAGATTCTTTACAGCAAATCCTTGCCTCTCATATAGCACCTAGGCATTTATCATCCAAGAAGATATTTATGGAGATGCTGGTCTTGCTGCATGCTTCAGAATCTGTCTAGAATGCCCATATGACACAGCAGTCCCAGGTTGCATGAAAGAAGGATGATCCCACTTGTTTATGGTGGTTCATAAATTTGCTATGATCCCATGGATTTTGTTTTATCTGGTTACAATGGAGAAAACAGAACCTGTAAATTGTAAACAGCTGTGTTTGTCTAACATGATTACTTGCAGAGCAAGCAGTAATAGACTTACATGCTTTATTCTATAATTTGGGGATTAGAAAATATCATATGAGGAAAACCTTAATTCAGATCCTTTGGAACTATGAACTATATACTTTATTTTAGCTGTAATTAGAATGGAGCAATACATCTCATTATCCCCTGACAATTCATTCAAGTACAAACAGAATTTGCGGTGGTTACATATGTGCTTTTTCATGTGCACGCTTTCCCCAGATATTCTGGTGAGTAAGTTTCCTGGCAAGAACATTAATGGATACAGTAAATTTTAACGTAACATTGGAGAACACTGACAAAAAATGAATTTCAAACCTATACACATAATTATTCAAAGTAGAAACCTGATTTCAAGATTTAGTTTCATTATAGCCCTGTTTCAGGAAAGTAGCCTTATTCTAGAAAGCACTAAAGGGCATTAAATCCCACTAAATGCTGTTGCTGCAGCATTTTTTCAGAATCAGGGCCTCTGACTAGGAATAAAATAAATACCTTGTTATAAGTGCTGCATCCAATCAGAAAGAACCAGGAGAGCTGGCATTTTGAATACTTAGTGTAAATTCTTAGTGCTCCCAATCAACTGTTTACAAATAATTGACTGATCAAGAAACAGTAAGAAATATTCACAAAATATATATTTTTAATAGCTTCAAATGAATACGGGTAAGGGAAATGTAAATTGTTTCCAAACAAATCATGAAAAGGAATCCCAATTCTTTGAATAAATTATTCTCAGCAAATAGTTTGCTCAGTTCTAATGATCAAGCCATACAATCCAAAAATGTCTTTTCGTTGTTTGAATTATGATCATTGTAGAGCAATTCTACTTGGTAGCTGTGAAATGTTTTGCATAGCAATGTTTTATTTGAGCTTATTCCCCAACCAAAAATCACATTGTCTTTCAGGTCAGGTTGCTACTCAGAATGAAAGCCAAAAGCAAGGAACCACAAAAGTTACAGTGAAATTAAGTATGGAATTTAACAGGTAAAGACACTAAGATAAATATTCAAATGCATTCTCAGTTTGTGTGGTCTCTTGAATAAATGTAAGAGTGTAAAGTACCATTTGTCAGGTCTAAAATAAACACAGGGAAAACAAGTCAAACTCCCTGAAATGAATCCTGGGACCCATCTCAAAGGAATATGTTTACCCCAGCATCTTTATAGAGGGGAAGGGAGTGGATTGTTTTATACAACCAAATAGCAGGTAAATGTCCAACTACCACTGGAAGTGAATGGGCTTTGCATGCTTCACTCTTACATATGCATTCGAACCACCCATTATTTCTTTGAAAATTGGCTAACTCATTGGCTGCAACTGAAAGGACAAAACATTCTGCAGACTTTAAAGCCTGAAGGCTACAAGTTCCCTCCCCAGGAATTGTAATCAGAGTTGTCCACTGAAAGGGGGTGAGGAGGCTAGATATTCGATGAACATAGCATGTTGAAGAAAAGGACTTTTCCTGAAAACGTTTCCATTCTGGAGATTTTTTTTGTTCAAATTATGTTTATAAACAGAAACATGTTCAGTTTGGGGTGTTTCTGCTTTTTGACTTCTTTGTAAAAAATGATAGTAAAAAAGAATCCCCCTTCTTTTTTTCTTTTTGGAAAAAGAAGCACTTTTTTTTTACTAGTTCTAACACTGGATCATGTATTTGCGTGTACAGATTTTACTAGTCAGCTTTCTTAATGTACCTGAAATCATGCAGCTTAAACAGTTCAAACCTTCCACTGGTGTAACTCAGTCTAAGATTGCTGATGTCTTGGAGAACTGTTGTAAGATCAGCACTGTCAAAACTCAGAACCGTCCACAAATTTTCACACCTTAATAAGGTTTAGGCAGCTACTTTTCTTACAATTCAGTGCATGCTGCAAACTGGAGTAACTGCTTGGATGTTAATTACGCCATTAAAGTTAATGGATTAATGACACCAACCGAGGTCCAAACATTCCTCATTGTAAAAGGTGGAGGTTCCTTTGAGATGAGGTAACATGTTTAGCTCATGGCAAATATTCATAGCAAAGCACTGGGAGCTTTTGCAAATGCTTATTGAAACACACAGCTTGCTCATGCACAGCGGTAGGCAATTATTTCAGCTGGGGGGGGCACTTAATAAGTTTTGGTGAGCTGTCAAAGGCCACAAACATAAAAATCTTTCAGAAGAAATACTGTTAACAAATTATAGATTAAAAAAACAAAAACAAATCATATACTGAAAATCATACGTCTAGTGTAACATATTTTAATGTCATTTCAAAAAATATTTTTTGTCCTGATTTGTTTTGGGGTTTTTTTGAGTAGTGTATATAGAGGCAGTTGCATAACAGCAAAAAAATAAAGTCTTACTCTTGTATGTGTATGGAGGGCATGTGGGGGGGGGGGGTGTCGGGAGCTTCCCATGCCAGGTACTAAGAGTCAGCTGAGGGTCAGCAGAGAAAGGAAGGGAGGGAGAGGGGGCAGGAGGCATGTGCAGCAGAGGTTGCTTTGGTGGTGTGATCTGCCCCTGCTCCCATCTGGCCTATGGCTGCCCCCACAGTGCTGGCACCTCAGGCTAAGCCTCACTCTCTCCCACCCAGGGCAACCCATGCTGTGCTCCTGCCTACATCTGCCCCCATCCTGGGCCAGGGTGCACAGCTTTCCAGCAGTACTGCTCCCAGTGTGGCTGCAACCACCCAGTACAGCTCAGCTCCCCCAGCCACAGCTTTCTTCCCTACCTCGCCAGAGTGGCACAGCAGGGGCAGGAGGAGGAACTGCTGGAAGTCGGCGAAGCCACGCAGTATCAGTACCTGGGCAGCTGCAGCTGCACTGACAGCATCCCCGCCAAGAAGCTATGCACGCTAGCCAGGGCCAGAGCAGGCAGGAGCATGGTGCAGGCTGCCCTGGGCAGGAGCAGATAGGACTTGGCCCCATGCAGAGCACCATGGGCAGGGTACAGTCAATGGGTCAATTGGTGGGCACCTGTCCACAGACCAGATCCAATCAGTCAGTGGGCTGGATCTGGCCCAAACACCGTATTTTGCCCACCCCTGCTCGAGCACCTACTGTACTACAGTTCTCAGACTTTTCTTAACATGCTGGTAAAGGTGAAGCATCTTTTTAATATTACAGGGCAAACTCTGCCACGTCTTGGAGCCTTGACCAATATTTCCGTACAATGGTAAGGTTGATGTAGGTAGGGATCAAACTTGAACCCTACGTCCTCTGAGTTCAAAGTAAATAGAAAATTCAAACTACTTTTGGTACGGTGTCTAGAGGGAGACAGAGAGCAACACTGAGTAAGCTTCATTCCTCAGCAGTGGTGAACGTGCCATGAAACACTGTCAGGAAGACTGTCTCCAGCAAATGGATGATATTGATGTAATCAGTCATGTTAGACAGAAAGTCAAACAAGAATATGAGTGGACTTATACAAGTGAAAGATTTCACTGATTTGTGGGAATCTTTAAGTCATCTGCAAGTTAGGTCATATTGCCTCACAGTTGCACTATCCTAATATTAAAATCTGGAAATAAAATTGCAGCACATTATATTACAAAATATAGAAGACCCACACCTTCCTATTGATTTTCTTCCCTGTCATCATATAACACAACACCATTTATTGCTACATTATTTCTTCCCTAAGAGCAAAATATCATCTTTATTATTAAGTAGATGACAGGAGCTTTAACTTCTTTTAAAAAGGGAATGAAATTAGTGGGAAAGAGAATTGGATAATGGTTGTATTATTCATAGGGACACATTTCTAATTTATATAGTGCTTGCTGATATGCCATCTGAAATTGCTATAACTCCAATTAAGCCCATTTAAATAATGACAGGGACTACTCTACTGTGTCTGAATATTAATGTCATGGTCTGTTTTACACCCGAAAAAGTAAAATGTATCCATAGTTCATCTCATCATTTTACAATAATTATGGGCTAAACTTTCCAAAGTGCAAGCCGGCAGCCAAAACCATATGTACAGCCACTATGATCTCGGCTAGCACTACCACTTCACAATTTTTATTTTAAGAAGGAACAAATGTGGGGCAAGAAGCACAGCAGGAGCATTAATAAAAACACTCATTTCAAGGATGACAGATTTAGGCAGGGATGATCCTACTTTGAGCAGGAGTTAAACTGGATGACCTGAGGTCCCTTCCAACTCTGCTTCCCTCTGATTATAACCCTTTGAATGTTTCATCAAGAGATCTCATAATACTTTCCATGGAAGGGAGTTGTCATGACCTCCATATTACCTATGGAGAAATGTAAGAGTACAAACATCAAGCAGATCGTATGATTTGCTCATAGCCCCACAGCCGGTCAATGGCAGCCTCACCTATGTCTCCTCAATACCAGCTGAGAAAAGACCATAGTTTCACAGCAGGTAGGGTCAGAAGGGACCTGAGCAGGTCATGAAGTCCGACCCCTGCCATGGGCAGGAAAGGATGCTGGGGTCAAACGACCCAGCAAGGTGTGTATCTAGCCTTCTTTTGAAGACCCCCCAGGGTAGGAGTGAGCACCATTTCCCTTGGAAGTTGGTTCCAGATCCTAGCTGCCCTAACTGTGACGTAGTGCCTCCTGATATCTAGCCTGAATCTACTCTCTGTCAACTTATGGCCATTGTTCCTCGTTACTCCCTGTAGTGCTCAGGGGAACAGGGACTCTTCCATGCCTGCTGGTCTCCCTTGGCCAGTTTGTAAACAGCCACCAGATCCCCTCTCAGCCTTCTCTTGTGGAGATTCAGGTCTTGTAGCCTCTCCTCATAGGGCCTACCCTGCTGACCCCAATCATGCGAGTGGTCCTCCTCTGGACCCTCTCAATGTTGTCCACAACCCTCCTGAAGTGCGCGCCCAGAACTGGACGAAGTACTCCAACTATGGCCTGACCAATGTCATATAGAGGGGGAGAATCACCTCCTTGGACTTGCTCTTGATGCAACTATGGATACATGACAAGATGCAGTTAGCCTTCCTGACTGCATCCCCACATTGGCAGCCCATGTTCATCTTGGAGTCAATAATGGCTCCAAGATCCTTTTCTGCCTCTGTGCTGATGAGAAGAGAGTTCCCTAGCCTGTAGGTATGCTGCTGCTTCTTTCTCCCTAGGTGCAGTACCCTACACTTCTCAGTATTGAATCCCATTTTATTCTCATCCGCCCACCCCTGTAACCTCTCCAGATCCAGTTGCAGCCTATCCGTCCCTTCTAGCGTGCCCGCTTCTCCACACATCTTAGTGTCATCTGCGAATTTGAACAAGGTGCTTTTTACCCCCTTGTCCAAGTCACTGATGAAGATGTTGAACAGTGCAGGCCTGAGGAGCGAGCCCTGGGGACCCCACTGCCCCCATCCCTCCAGGTCGAAAACGACCCATCAACCACCACTCTCTGGGTGGGGCTCTCCAGCCAAGTGGCAACCCATCTGACGGTGTAGGCCTCAACATCACAATCTCCTAAATTTTTAATGAGAATGAGGTGAGAGACAGTGTCAAAGGCCTTCCTAAAGTTCAGAAAGACTATGTTCGCCGTGACACCTGCATGCAAGGATTTTGTGATCTGGTCATAGAAGGCCACCAGGTTGGTCTGACAGGACCTGCATCTAATGAACCCATGTTGGTTGTCTCTAAGCATAACCTCCCCTGCTTGCCCCTCGCAGACGTGCACCTGGATAATTTTCGCAAAGAGCTTTCCCAGGACCGAGGTAAGAATAACATCCCTGTAATTTCCTGGGTCCTCCTTCCTCCCTTTTTTGAAAATGGGGACCACAATGGCCCTTTTCTACTCCTCTGGCACCCCACCAAAGTACCATGAGTGCTCATAAAGCAGTGCCAGGGGTCCTGCAATGACCTCTGCTAATTCCCTCAGCACTCTGGAATGGAGATCATCAGAACCTGCTGATCTGAACATGTCCAGTCCCTCCAGAAGTTCCCCAACTAGGTCCTCTCTGACCCTGGGTCTGGCTGTGCCTCCCCCAGGACCATCACGGATCCTGGTGGTGGGGATGACCTGGTCCCTGCTCAGAAAAATGGAGGCAAAGAAATTGTTAAATAGGTTAGCTTTGCCATCTGATGAGACCACCAGATTTCCAAGCATGTCCTGCAGAGGCCCCACATTACCCAGAACCTTCTTTTTACGCTCTATATATTTAAAAAAGGATTTCTTGTTATCCTTGATCTGGGTTGCTAGTCCCAGTTCCATCTCTGCTTTGGCCTTCCTAACAGCCCCCCTACAATCCTGAGCAATCGAGGTATAGTCCTCCCTGGTGATGGCCTCTTTCTTCCATTGGGTATACGCCTCCTTCTGAGCTTTGAGACATTTCTGGATGCTTTTGGTGAGCCATGGAGGTTTTTGAGCACTCTTGCCCACTTTGATCCATGTTAGGATTGCCACCCTTTGGGCTTGGAGGATTGTCTCCTTCAGGAACAACCACTCTTCTTGGACTCCCAACTCCCCATCCCTCTGGGACCTCAGTGCCTCCCCGACTAGTCTCCTTAGCTCAGTATCACCCAGGTGATCGAGTATCCACAGTCCCCTCACCAGGTCATCACTTGTGGCCAGGACTAGGTGTAACAAGGTATTTCCCCTGGTGGGACTGTGCACCTCCTGGGCTAGATGGAGGTCCTGTATCTTGGCTAGGAACTTATGTGAGCAGTCAGACCTGTCTGGAAAGTTCAGGTCACTTGTGATGGCCACGTCCTTTGGCCTAATTACCTCCATGAGCTGACTTAAGAATTCCCAGTCTAGCTCTTCCCCTTGGTTGGGTGGCTTGTATTACACCCCCACCGTTAAGTCTCTTTCACCCAGATCTCCTTGTATTCTGACTCAGAGCACTTCAGTCTGCTCCTCCCCTGACCCCGTGCTGTTTGTTGAGGATGTGTATTGCTCTTTGATGTAGAATGCCACACCCCCAGCTTTCCTCCTTGTTCTATGCCTCCTGTACAGCCTATAGCCCTTGATGTTCGCTGTTCACGTGCATTGGATCCCATCACGTTTCGGTGAGCCCCACTATGTCTGGGTTTGTGTTAGCAAGCAAGAGGGCAAATTCCCCCTGCTTGTTCCCCATACTATGAGTATTAGTGTATAGGCATTTAAAGCCTCCTGAAGGGGTATGCACTGTCCCCCTAATCCCAGGACTACCTGGGTCTCTTACCTGGGTATTTCTTGTGTTCCATGCAGCTCTCTGCACTGTACATTGTTGGACTTAGGCTGCATTTACTTATGCTCTGCTTCACCGTAGCTGGGCAAATCATGTGATGTGAACCAAAGTGTGATTTTTTTTTTCCCTTCAAACTGTGTGAAATAACACAGAAGAACTGGGTTTCAAAAGATTGTGGAGATAAAGTAAAACTGGGAAACAACCAGAAAAGGCGGAGATATTCATAACCTGCAGGGGAAAAAAAACAAAACTGTCTTCTCTTTATTTGACTTTAGAGTATGCACACAAACTTACTAAGGCCTGGTCCACAGTGTCACTGTAAAACAAGTAACAACAAATTAATATTAAGGAATAATGATGGACCGGTATACAATCCCTGATAACCCTTTCAAGTGATGCGACTCCAACACAACCATGTAGACAAGTTTCAAATCACTCTCAGTCATTCTTGCATATAAGGGCTAGAACTGCTGTCCCTTTGATGTTTATAAGCCAGATTGCAAACCTGCTTTGAAAAACAGTGGGTGCATCTACATGGTCATGAATGTGCCTGTAATAATAGGTACTAACTAAATGCACTATAATCAGCACTACTACACATTAGCACAGATTAATGCTTTTTGTATGATGTTTAATGAGTGTTGGACTAAATTTACATTAGTGCATTAGCACAGTTTTTGCCAGCCATGTTAATGCACAGTAGAATTAGTCCAATGTGCATTAAGCATCTCACGTATATGTGCATAGAGAGTCACAATGGGAAATCCACTAATGTTCAGTAAGCATGCCAAGGTGTATAACTGATTATTCATATAGGATGTTTGCAGTCAGAACTGATGGAAAGGCTCATCTTGACAAAAGTTGTGCTGTGAATCTCTAAAAATCTTGGGTTTTGCCAATCAGAGATAGGCAGGTAAGTAGATAAAAGTCAGGAGCCCCCCATCACACGAACTCTAGTCTAATGAAACAGTTTATTTCATGTGCTTCCTATTTAAAGCAAAAGGGCTCCAAAGTCAAAGTCTAGAGGAGAGTGAATGTCCATGTGGGGAAATTTATCTACCTATCTCCTGGTAGATACATTTATTAATGCACCTATAATAAACAGATTTATAAATGGCTAAATATCTATAGGTAGATATTTAATAAAGGGTTAATTGTGTTATTTTAGCGGCAATAGAATAATGAGGAATGAGGGTAGAAATTCATCCAACGACGTATTAGACAAATACATTTTTGGGGTTTTTTTGACTAGCTAAAGACTTCACAACCTATTTTCTTTTCCTGAGCCCTGATCTTGAACTAACTTAGATGCATGTTTAATTTTAAGTATGAGAGTCACATACTTAAAGTTAAGCATATGCATAAGTCTTTGCAGAATGGAGGCCAGTGTCACCAAGGAAACTGCAGATGCAAGTAACTGCTCATGTAGCTAATGATGCTGACTGCTGTACATCACGTTCACTGTAACTAGGAGCTCAAACAGCCACTATTTGTATCATTAGTTACATTCACACACTTAAAGCACTTGCACCTCTTTTTCCAATCCATTAGCTCTTTGGTAAGTAATATGCAAGTAATTTACTTTTACTTCTCGGTATCTTGTACTTAATGCTGTCTCTAACAGGCCATTTTGCCCTCACTTTCTAAGCTGGCAATGGATAAAGGATAAAGAGATAACTATTGAGTATAGTTATGATGACATTTTTGAAAGCTTGAAACTTACTCTGTTGAATATATCTCAGCAATAAAATGTAGCATCTGAGTAGAATGTAATGGTTATCAGCAAGCATGAGGAGGAATCCGACTGAGGATAAGTGTACTGTATTAGTTAACTTAATAATAGGCTTTTAAAATGGGTAGAAATGGGAGTTAATTAAATATAAAGGGCTGGGGAGCTCATTGTCTGTACCTTTTGAAATTCAGAAACCCTTCATTTGATTCTGCTTTGACATTCTAGGTCATGCTGAACTTTCACAGCCAAGCATTGGGACCAGTCATGAATGCTTACTGAAACACACAGCTTACTCTAACATCTGATGAACCACCACTTTCAGGGTTAATTGAGCTACTTGGACCAGGAAAGAAGGGTAGAATATGTTTAATGGCAAAGTGGGATCTCTGCCAAACCCCAGAGTCTAGACTGGTATTTCCAGACAATGGCAAGAACAGCATTTTTGAAGAAATGTCTAACAGTTTTGGCCATGGATAGAAATAATTCAAAAGCAATGATCTCCCTGGGATTTGGGTACATCCATTTCCAGTAACACCAAGAAAGGAAAAAGGAAAAAAAATATCCCAACTCGTCAGCCCCTTAAAGAAACATTCTAAGTCAAACTAGGTACAGAAAGTTGCTTAGGGAAAATATTCTCAAATAAATATACTCCATCCATGCTTCCTAGCAAACATAAATGAAGCAGGTGCTCAGCAGGTATACTTATTTCCGTGGAGTCACTCCAGGTTACATTAGCTCTGAATCCAGCCTATTGCTCTTAGACAGCTGTGGATGTGTAAAATGTATATGCCAGTAACTAGTTGATTTTGAGAATGCCCTTTCTCCACCCCTCCTCCATTCTTTTATGGATGTTGTGAGTACTCATATGCCTCTCCACAAACCTCTTCAGAACCACTTTACCCTCATGTGCTCTTGTTCTCATCAATTATGGTTTAACTGTGGACATACTTCTGCCAAAGTGTAATAGGAGAGCCAAAAACAGCCCGATAGAGTTAGCTAGAAAACATCCACAAAAAGGGTAGTAGTATTTCATCTTTAGTGAGGACCCTGCAGTCACTGCTATGACTGCAACTTATGTACATAGACCTGAGCTAGCCTAAACTAAGTAGCTTGGGTATTGCTAATGGTGTTGCCATTGTAGTCTAGGGCCAGCACAGACTGTTAAACACACTAGAGAAGCTGAAAATTATTCAGATGATTATCCTTTGCTCCTGTGACAACATTGAAAACGGCAAGATAGTTTAAAGCTAGCTCTCACAGATCTGTGTAAGCTAGCCATAGGGTGTTTTCATTACACATATACCCTAAGATGCCCAACTTCATGCATCTTAACACTAAAACCCTCAGGACATCTCTCCTGTAGAAAGAATGAGAAGGATTCTGGACCTCTTCTGAAATCTCAGAGCATTCTCAATTCTTTCATGGGCATGGACAACACAAAAATAAGCTAATGAAAAGTGAAAGATGTTTTCAGAGAAAAAAAGATCTTAATTTAAAATAGGACGTACACATTAAATGTCTACAAAACCCAAATATGAGAAAATCAAGAGTTAAAGGTCACCCACGTTGTTAAATAATGTGATCGTCACAAACTCTCGCCAAGAAAACTTTATACTAAACCACACCAACTTTTACAGCATGAAATACAGAGAGAGGCTGGGAATCAGATATTCATATTCATCTTTGGATGAATGGATTATAAATAGACATTTAAGATGGCAATAAAACCATTCATTAAGCTTTTTTTTTAAATGAAAAGTTAGACTGAAAAGCAGCCAGAGTAATAATTGCTATGAATATCCACAGCTGGCAGGCAGCTGGATTTCAAATGGGATTTCTTTTCCAAATGCCAAGAACTGTAATTCATTGTGTGACTCTGCCGATATGAATTACAACTTTTGCAAACACTGTCTATTAGTGTGATATACACCATATCCATGTATTCAGTGAAGAGTATACTGTATTAATCTGCAGTATGACAAGGTAGAGGGGAAAAGCCTGGACTAAATAATCAAAGACACCTCCATAAATATATATAAAACTTCAGACTCGGGAGATAGGTTCATTTCATTTCTGGTATAATTCTACTGTCTCCTAAATGCACTTAAGCCAGGAATGACTTTGCCCAAAGTGAAGTCATTCTTGTGAAATACTCACAAGGAAATAGTTTCCAATCAAAGCAAGAGACCCAGGTCCTCAGAGGATGTAAATGAGCACAGCTCCACATGGGTCAATAGAGCTACACTGACTTACTCCAGCTGGGAAGAAGGCAGGACAGGGACCTTAGAGACTAATTGGCCAGAAAGGAATAAGCTTTTGTAGGTGATGTCCATTCATTGCATTGGATGAAGTAGGCTAGCATTTGATAAAGTAGGTTGTCACCTTCAAAAACATATTCTGCTCTCAAAGAGTTAAATCTCTAACGGCACATACAGAAGTGACAATTTTCACCCAATCTGGTCACAGAAAGCAGTCTATAGCTGTGACCAAACACAAGTGCACAGCTGCAGACTGCTTCAAAAATAGCTGATCAGATGAAAATCTGAACCCTCATTGCATTAGGGTTCAGATGAAAAGATTTCAAAACAGAGCGTCTTCAATAGGTGCTGACTTTGGTTCTTGCCAGTGCGTGGTTCGTTTGTGTGTGTGTTTGCTTGTTTCTTAGGGGGTTTTTGTGTTCCCGCACCCAGAAGAGGTGGTGCATTACTTCAAGCCAATTTGACTGACATAACTTGTGGGTGCTGAGCACCTTCTCATTGTTTTTGGTGGGTGCTTGAACCTCAGAGCACCCATGGATTTGGCACCTATGGTGACTTCAGTAACTTCTGTCTCTGCTGCCTGCCAGGCTGTCACTGTTTTCAGAATGGAAGGAGGGAAAAGGAGCAGAGGCAGTTTGGTTTGGGGGTTTTCCAATCCCTGCTGGAGGGTAGGGTAGGTGTATTGGAGTCCCTCCCGAGACAGGAAGGGCTCCAAGTATCCATCCCATCCTCAAGCTCTGGCTGGGGACCCCCTAGAATGAACTCCCTCTGTTCCATTTCTCCCCTCCCAAAAACAATACTAGCTGAGAGGGAGAAGGGCCCATTGATAGGGAAAACTGACTGCAGGCTTGCAGCCAGCCACTAGATTCCCCGTCCCTCCTGGAACCAAATGCAAACTCCTGTTTGGTCCAGGGGATTGCTGTGACTCAGGAGGCTTCCTGCAAAGTGTTTTCAGTTACAGTAGGGTGCTGCACTTCTGTATATGCCCTAAGAATGTCATCCTGGTCTGCCTTCTGCCTAACATCAGACTACCATGGCTAACTACCTCTCTTTATTCCAGTTGAGGTTTGTCCCCCTGTTTTAAATACCAGACATGCAACGTTTACCATTACAAGTCAGTGTTGGCTTCAACACCGTGGTACCTGAGTGATAATACATATCAATAGTAGTAATAAGAAGTAGCTGTGATGCTACTTAGGGGAAGTGGATGTGGTATTATCGACACTGTATGGATAATGTAGTGTGTCACAGTTCATTGACTTGTGTACATAGACCTGAGCAATATCACTGAATACAGCCTTTCCCTTATAAGTGAGAAAGATTAGCCAAAAGTGTAGCTAAAAGGTTTCTAGAAGACAAAGAACACAGCCCAGTGGTTAGGGTACTTACTGGTCTGTGGCTCTGAATATCTAAGTGCTATTTATATCCCTGTTGTTCTCTTGCTGTGTGGCTTTGTGTAAACCATTCCCCTTCTCTCTGCTGTTTCCCTTCTTTCCTCAAGTTTATTGACAAGGTAAACTCCTTAAAGAAGGGGCTGCTCTTAGAGGATTTCTATACTGCAGCTGGAAGTCTGATTGTACCACATATTGGCATATCTGGGGTAGAGTTAAACCCTCATATATACCCAGAGTCTTATGTGTAGGCTGACAATATGGAAATCCCAGAAAAGTGGGACATCATCCCAGAAATCCAGGACATCATCTGGCAAACCTGGGATGCTATCCTCCCTCCTCCCCATGTGCTCTCATGAGTCAGTGGGGCTGGGGCTACGTGCCAGGCATGCAGTGGTTTCTGGCTTGCCCACCTGCAAGGTGCTCCATGCTGCTCTGACTCCCTAACCAAACTGTGCCCGCACCCTTGTATTTCTGGGATGCCCATTATAATTCCCATTATAAAAACTGGCTGGGACCAGCATCTGAAATCCAGGACCATCCTGGCTAAAACAGGACATACGGTCACCCTACTTCTATGAGTTTGCACATTGCCTACTGCCATGTCTTCACTCTTATATTTACCTGCGCTAGCTAAATTAAATCTAGCGTGGGTCTGACTGCATTACGTTCACTCACCCTTCCAACTGCAGTATAAACATACCCTCACTGTGTTTGTCCAAGGCCTAAAACAATGGGTGGCCTCTTTGCAGCAGTTCCCAAACTATGAGCCGCAGAACACTGAGTGTCTGTGAAGCCATGATAACTGGCCTGCGTATTGCACTGAGCCATCTTGCATTTTTAAGGAAACGGTTGATGAGAAGGGTTTTCAGTGTCCTATGAGAAATTTGGAGCCTTGACAGTAGTCTATTGGGCTAAATATTTTAGGAATCACAGCTCTTTTGGGATGGCAAATGATATCCATAAAGACAGCTGATATTTTAAATAGAATGTATAGACCTTGAAATATTGCAGTATAGTATACTCTGGATGTTTGCCAATATACCCCCTCAAAAAAATGGGTAGGCGATCAGCCAAGCAATACTAATAATTGGCCTCTTACTTCTGAGATTATAGTCCAAATTTATACTGACCACTGTGATGGAAAATCATTCCCCTGATTGCTACAAACCGCCTTGAGAAACGTTCCTTTTGGTCTTTTCAACGAAGTCTTACAACTAGTGAAAATAGCCCATATTGTAAAAACAATGTTCATTTATCATAATTAAGCTCAGCTGCCCACTTTTGTCTAAAGTCAGCTGGGTGAAATAATAAACATAGAGAGTGAAATACCCTTTGCTCCATAATGAACACAGTCCCTGAGGGTAGTAAAGGCATTCACTGTTTCACTGTAGCAGACAGAATGCTTGGTGTGCAGAAGGCCTAAGCTTCTGATGGTGTAGCTTATTCCTATTCATGACTCTCATATTTCTATTCATGACTCTCAGCAGATGTGGATTTCTGTTACTAGCTCACTGAACTGCAACTCTGGTGCCCCTTTTCAAACTTTGAATCACACCATCTCTGAATGCCCTCTTCGTGCATTTAATGAAACTCTATTGGATCTGTACAATACTACACCTGAGGCAATCAGCTGGCTGCAACATTTGGACATAAATTGTGAACATGTTTCTCCTTGCTCTGTTATCACTGTATTACTGTATGCTAAATACATTTACAAATCTCTTATATGCCACCCATTACTATGGTATTTGACCAGCTCATGTTCATCCTCACAACTCTCCTGTGAGTTAGGCAAGTATGTGTACCTCTATTTTACACAGGGAAACTGAGGTGAGGCTAAGTGACTGGACCAGGGTCAAAAATGAAATCTATAGCACAGAACTGAACCTGGGTTTCCCAAATCACAAATTAGCATCCTCACCATTGGGCCTTCCCTCCTATCTGTGGTCTGAGGGCACCTTTGCTGATGAGGCTCCCAGCCACAGGGACCACATGCACCCAGGATCAAGAATCCTCACCAGGTGCAGGATTCTCAGCCCCTACAGACATGGGGTGTTCCTATAGTCTCCCAGCCATGGGGTATGTGGACCATGCCACAGCTGGGAGATTGCAGTTTCTGTAATGTCCCAGTCATTTCAATCTCCCAGCTGCTGCCTGAAGCACCCATGCACCCCTGTGTTTGGGAGACTGCATTGGCTGCGATCTCTGAGCCCCAGGGTTGTGTTGTGCTCCTTGGTGGCTGGGAGATCACAGCAACTGCAGTTTCCCATCTGCAGGACTGCCTATACATGCAAATTGAAGCTGGACATAAACCAGCTATAAAGTTATTATACATTTTGAGCAATAACTTTATATCTGATTGTACCTTTTTAAGGTCAAATAATTAATTTGCACATGTAGCCAATCTAATTTTATTATGCAGTTAACAAGGTAATTGTGCAATCGATATAATATGTAGAGGGGGCCTTAGGCGCACATAAGACCTATTTTCTGAATGCTTTTCATGAAGAAGTGGCTTGAGCCTGTGTCACTTTTACTTCCCAGAAGAGCACTGTAACCATCATACAACACCACAGGTCTATCATTATCCATCTATCTATCTGTTTGAAACTGTTCTCCAACAAGGAGCAGATATGTGGGGACAGAAGGAAGGGAGCAGGCAGAGCGTAGGTAGGTCAGTAGGTAGCTGCTGCCCTGGAAGAAAAAACCTCCCCATGCTGCCCTCCATTTATTTTTCCAATTACTGTATTTGTAGTTCAACTTTAAAAGACATATCAGAGAAAGCCCAGGACAAAGGGTAGCCTATGGTGTGATGGTTAGAGTGCTATGCTAGCAAATAAGAAAGACTCATGTTTTAACTTCTCTGTACTCTAATAGGTTAGCATCCCATTTTCAAAGGTACAGAACATCTGTAATTCCTCAATCTTACTCTTTCGATAGCGTGCACGTCACATACTTGCAGGACATGGCCAGCATTTTGCAGAAGTGGCCCTGTGATTCTGAATGGCAGGCTGTATTTGTAAACAGAATGAGCTCAGTAGACACAAAGTGAGCCTATCTCCATATACAGTGCATGACCTTAATCAAAACATGTAAAAATAGCAAAAACTATGAAGCATTACCAACTCTGATTAACTTATGCTGAGTCTCATAATATTTGGCATTTTTCTTGCAGCCTCTGTTAGTCATGTGGTTATCTGTGACTCAATTTAAAAAAAAAAGAAGATTTCTAGTCATTCTGATTGCAAAGAAACCTTGAACTCCAGTCTATCATACCAGCATACAAAAAGTCATGCTTTTAAAGCCAATTTCATGACTATTTGAATCTAAGCAAAGTTATATTATTGTTGATACTCCACCTTGGGGGGGAAAAAACCCACAGCGTGCTTATAGGCTTGGCAGTGCTACGCTTGGTGGCACCACTGCTGAAAGAGACTTGGGAGTCATTATTGACCGCAAGATGAATATGAGCCACTAATGTGGTGTCACAGCTGGTAAAGCAAACAAAACTCTGGCTTGCATCCATAGATGCTTTTCAAGTAAATCTCAGGATGTCATCCTCCCACTGTACTCAGCCTTGGTGAGGCCACAGCTGGAGTCCTACATCCAATTCTGGGCCCCACAATTCAAGAAGGATGTTGAGAAGCTTGAGAGAGTCCAGAAGAGAGCCACACGCATGATCAGAGGGCAAGAGAACGGGCCTTATGAAGAAAGGCTGAGAGCCCTGGGACTCTTCAGCCTGGAAAAGGCAGGCTCAGGGGGGACCTGGTGGCTGCTTGTAAGTACATAAGGGGTGTCCATCAGGATCTGAGAGAACATCTGTTCACCAGAGTACCCCAAGGAAAAACAAGGACCAATGGTCATAAACTCCTCCAAGACTGTTTTAGGCTAAAAATAAGAAAATTAAAAAAGAAAAAAATTCTTTACTGTCCAAGCCCCCAGGACCTGGAATAGACTCCCTCCAGAAGCAGTGCAGGCACCTACTCTAGACTCATTCAAAAAACATTTGGATGTTTATCTTGCTGGGATCCTTTGACCCCAGCTGACTTCCAGCCCCTGAAACTTGGACCTGATGATCTTCAAGGTCCCTTCCAGCCCTAATGTCTATGAAACCTATGAAATATTATATCCACATTGTGAGAACTCAGCTCTGCTGGACGTTTTACTACTAGTGTTCAGCACAGAAGTTTTATGCAGGGGTGTTTCAAGAAACACGATGCTTATTCCAGATCTTCCCTAGGACATTACTTTTTTGTTTGCCTTGCACTCTGGTTCCCAGAAATCAAAACAACTCAGCACCTGGATGACACAAATTTACTCATTTCCCATTATGAATACAACACCAAACCTGTTCTCTTTCCTCACATGTGAAATATGTCATCATGCTGGAAAATAAATAAAAGAAAAACACCTGCATTTTTATACCTTCTGTATATCGTTTTAACAATTTAATTTCTTCAGGGGGATGGAAAATTCAGCACCCAAACAAATCAATATTATGACAGGGACCTTTGGAACGATGGAGAGAATCTGAACTCATACTTCATACTGGGTTGCATTTTTCCTGCTGAAAAAAAAATCAAGACCAACCATTCTGGTGTCAGAAAAGATAGACCTTAATATTCTGATATATCTTGAGTTGATGGTGCACATGTATCCAGCAAGACCTGAAGCAAAGCTAAGCAGTTCAGACAGCTGTCAGTTTGTTTGTTTTTTTTATGGAACAGAAGTGAGAATAGCAGTAGAAAAAAGAAATTCTTAGTGCCTTGTCACAGCAGAAATTGCATCTGTCCAGGCTTGTCGTAAGTAATATTTTCTCTATTTCTTTAATGGATAGCAATGTCTGTGAACCAACTATTGGAGATGAGCACTTCACAAGTTCATAATGGAAAGTAGAGCTAAACTGAAGAAAACTCAGCAAAGGGGAAGAAAGTTTCACTTCTACCAGTGAGAGGAAAAGAAAAATAATGATCCCTGTAGGAAGTGCTTCACCCCCCTTACATAAGGTGGAGGTAGCATAAGACAATTGGAGCTATCATGGTGTCATGAAATCTTTATTGGACCGGCATGCAGGAAGCTGGGTTTTCTTCCTTGCTCTGCCGCTGACCTGCTGGGGCACTCTGGACAAGTCGTTTCTCTTCCCTGTGCTTTCCTCTCTCTAACTCTTCACTGTGGACTCTCAACTCTTCAGAGCCATGGCTGTTTCCTTTTGTGTATGTATGAGACCAAGATAGAAGATCTCCGAGCAGTGCATGCTACTGTAATCTTAACAGTAATCACATTTTCATGGTATATTTTACCTTTCAGAATCCATCTAATTCATTAAAACAGAATAAATAAATACAAAAAGAAAGTAACTCGTGTTTATTTTTCCCTTTGGTCTGGTAGCTTTATCACAGGCCCATAGCAAATGGAGAGCTTGATGAGATTCTTAAGACCTGTAAGCTTCTTTGTCCTCTGCAAAAATTTAGTCTGGTTTTCAAGAAGTGAATAATGGTAAGCCTATAACTATGCAGTAGTCATCACCATCCTGGTACCTGGCAGAGGCCACAGGGCATGTTCTTGATTGTGTTTCAGGTAAGCAAAGTGTGGTAATTATATTACAGTACCAGCAACTGTGCTAAGAAAGTATCTGTAAGCACAGCCTTTGAAGGATTACTAGATAGAAATGTAGTGAAGTGACGATGTAGGGTTTTGTACTGGAATTTCTTTGTCTAGATAGACCCTGCCTACCTGTTTGGAGGGGAAAAAAGGAAGGAGGAGAGGCGTGTTTCTTTTGAACTGAGAAAGGAGAACACAGTTTCAGAAGCATTGCAGAAGCAAGGGGAACTCCTAGATTGAGTAGACACAGAGTTGTGAGTACCACTTCATCCACAAACTGTAGGTTGTTAGGAGCTGGTTCTATTTTGCTTCCCTTTTCCTCCACCCCAATACATCCTCTTTTGACTGGAGATTGAAATCCTTGTGTTTGGCGGGCTGGGGAAGCAACCTCAGAGCCTTGCTAAAAGAGATCTGTCTGTGAGGGGAAGATTTTGTCATGCTGCCAAAACCCCTCAAAGAGGCTGGAGGCATTATCAGCCATAAGCATCTGTACAAGTTCTGCAAGAGGATGAACAGAGGAAAAGACAACTCGTCTCCTTCAGCCCCAGCTGGCGCATAGAGGAATAAGTAGCTGTAAGCTATAGCTACTGCCACTCAGTACAGCAGCCCTAGAGGGAAAATCCAGATTTCCTTTCTACTTCCAGAGTACTTCTGTTGCCTGAGCCTACAGCCAGACAGGTTTATTTCTTCCCAAATTCCCCTCCAGAACAGTTTAGCTCCTTAACTTACATTACTGAGATGCATTGCATTAGGTGAACTACCCAGTTACCAGGATGTGGAGGAATAGGCCTCACAATTGGGAGTTGGGAGCTGAAGGAGTGAGAGGAGGCTGACTGGACACACATGGGGGCTCTCAGGACACATGTGCCCCCTGTAACTTACCAGCGGTGGTGGAGGCTGAGGATCAACAGCAAGGGCAGCAGCAGCTTATCCCCCAAAGGTAGGTGGGGCAGGAGCCAGCGCAGCTGCAGAGGATCCAGAAGGCAAGCCCCCAGATCCCTCTTTGCTGAGCCGGGTAGGGAGCCACGCTCCTGAGCCACATGCAAACAGAGCACACAAATAGTTGCACTCTGTAAAGGCATCAGCGTTTGCATTGTCATTCATGCAGTCAGAAGCAGGTGGGGCAGCAAGATAGTCTTCCTCAGGAGAGAGGAGGCTTCACCAAGGAGAAAGGTAAGAACTATCTGTGAGTCATGGTGAGGACTCACAGTGCTGCCAGCAGCCTGACTCAGTGGTGCCACCCTCCCAGGGCTCCTCTGAGGCTGCCACCCAGACGGAGCCCTTTGGGGGCCTGGCGACCACCTGCCCCCCCAAACTGTGGAGGCAGCTGGGTAGGGTCCCCGGGGCTGGGACTGAGGTCTGGTGACTCCCTTGCCTGCCCCTCTTGTGAGCATCTTCAGGCTCTGGAGGGGCAAGTGGCAGAGCTCCAAGCCAAGGTGAGCATGTTGCAGGGAATCTGGGAAGCAGAGCATGAAATTGACTTGTATTTCTATTCTCTGCAGGGACAGGAATCCATTGGAGAGACTCCGCATGCAAAATGTCCAACTAATCGGTGGCAGCAGGTTCCTGTCAAGGCCAGGGCAGCTCCTACAACTGCTTTGCCTGCTTCCCCAGACACCCCTTGGGAACAGGTATGTGGCCCTGGCTCCCCTGGAGAAGGAAGCGGAAGAGCAGATCCCCAGAGTCATTGATGCTGCTCAACCTACAACACAGGCTGAGAAGAGGCAGACCCTGAGAAGAAGGAGATGTAACGTTCTGGTCATTGGGGACTCCATCCTGAGGGGAACCAATGGTACAATCTGTTGCTCTAAGCCCTGCTCATGGCAGATCTGCTGTGTGCCTGTAGTGAGGATTTGGAACATCACAGAGACCATCCGGAAAATCATCAAGCCCTCTGACTACTACCAACTGGTTGTAGTCCATGTGGGAACAAAGTATGCATCTAAGGGCAAGCCAGACAACATCATGGAGGACTACAAGGCCATGGCTCACCAACTTAAGAAGATGGGAGCTCAGGTGGTATTTTCCTCCATTCTCTCGGCAAGTGGATGGGGTAGGTGTCATGAGGCCTGCACTGATGTGGTTAACCAGTGGCTTCAGAGTTGGTGCCACAAGGTGGGCTTTGGGTTTTTTGACAATAACCCATGTTTTTGTATGATGAGCATGCTAGGGTGGGATGGCTTCATCTCTCCCCCAAGGGCAGACATATTTTTTTCTTTTAGAATGGCTGATCTCATACGGCGGGCTAGCTTCACTGGGGGAAGGGACGACTCCGAGTGGAGAGGATGCTTCACCAGCATGCAGGGTGACAATGTCCTGACAGTAGGGGACCACAACTGTCCTGTGAGTGGGGTGGGGGAGATGCATGCACCTTCAGGAGGCCTCAAGTGCCTCTGTACTAATGCTCATAGTATGGGGAACAAGCAGGTAGAACTGTGCCTCCTGATTGTAAGAATCCAGACTTAGTAAGGCTCACAGAAACCTGGTGGGACCCCACCCGTGACTGGGTGGTGGGCATTCGGGGATACACACTATATAGAAGTGACAGGACAGAGAGGAAACGTGGGGCGGGGGGTTGTGCTCTATGTCAAAGACCACCTCACAACATCAAGGATTAGCTTTGGGTTAGAGGAAGGTCGGGAAGAGACACTGTTGGTCAAACTACAAGGGGAGCATGGCAAAAGGGACCTTGCAGTGGGTGTCTACTACAGACCACCCAACTGGGGAGAAGAGCTGGACCCAGACTTCTCCAGTCAACTTATGGAGGCAGTTAGGTCAAGGGAAGTTGTTGTCATGGGTGACCTAAACTACCCAGGCATTTGCTGGGAGGAGCAGACAGCCAGGTCTGACCACTCGCATAGGTTTCTGGCTGTATTATAGGACTTTTACCTTATCCAAGAGGTGCACAGCCCCACTAGGGGTAATGCCTTACTGGACCTGGTTCTGGCCACTGGGGATGACACGGTGAGGGGAATGAGGGTCCTTGACCACCTGGGTGATAGTAATCATCACCTGCTGGAATTCACTATCCAGCACAGTATGTCAAGGATTTACAGCAAGACTAAAGCCCTTGACTTCAGAAGAGTCAACTTCAGTGAGCTTCAGAGATTAGTGGGGGAGGCACTAAGGACCCAGAAGGTAGAGGAGATGGGAGCCCATGAGGGATGGTCGTACCTTAAGGGGGCGATCCTCCAGGCCCAAAGGGTAACAGTCCATGAGAGAAGCAAGGGGGGTAAGAGTGCTCAGAAACCCCCTTGGCTCAGCAAGGGCATTCAGGAATGCCTGAGAACTAAAACGGTGGTGTACAACCAGTGGAAGGGAGGAGCTATCACCAAGGAGCAGTACTCCTCCTCAGCCCATGAGTGCAGGAGGGCTTTAGGAAGGCCAAGGCAGAGATGGAACTCAGGCTAGCATCCAGGATTAAGGACAACAAAAAGTCCTTTTTCAAGTACATTGGGAGCAAGAAGAGGGCACACTCAAATCTTGTGGCTATGCCAGACAATAAAGCTGATATTTTTAACAGTTTCTTTCCCTCTGTTTTCTTGAACAGGGAGCAGGACGTCTCTCTTACCAGAGGTAGGGACAATCTCAGCGATATCTCTGTCAAGACTTTTGTTCGCACAGATGTAGTTAGGGATCTTCTGGAAGGGCAGGACATTTTTAAATCTGCAGGTCCAGATGCCTTCCAGCCAAGGGTGTTGAGGGAGCTGGCAGGGGTCACTACGGAGCCCTTGGCCTGGCTGTATGAGCATTCGTGGTCACCTGGCTAGGTGCCAAAGGATTGGAAGCTAGCTAACGTGATCCCAGTTTTTAAGAAAGAGAGGAAGGAGGGCCCAAGTAACTATGAGTGAGCCTGTAAGCCTCACCTCAGTGCTCGGGAAGATCTTGGAGAGAATCATCAAGGAGCACATCTGTGGGGGGCCTGCAGGGGAGATCATGCTCAGAGGTAATCAGCATGGGATCATCAAAGGCAGGTCCTGCCAGACCACCTGATTGTCTTTTATGATCAAGTAACTAAATCCTTGGATGATTGTGTCATCATGGACGTAGTCTTTGTAGACTTTAAGAAGGCCTTTGACACTGTCTTTCATCTCATTCTCATCAATAAATTGGGTGACTGTGGCATTGATGCCTACACAGTTGGATGGGTAAAAAAGTGGCTGATGGGGTGCACCCAGAGAGTAGTGGTGGACGGGTTGTACTCAACCTGGTGAGATGTGAGCAGTGGGGTCCCCCAGGGCTCGGTCCTCAGGCCCGCACTGTTTAATATCTTCATCAGCGACTTGGACGAGGGGGTTGAAAGCACATTGTCCAAGTTTGCCGATGACACTAAGATGTGGGGAAAGGTAGACACACTTGAAGGGAGTGAGGCTGCAACTAGATTTACACAGACTACAAAAGTGGGCAGATGAGAATAGGATGGGGTTCAACGTAGACAAATGCAGGGTGCTGCACCTTGGGGGAAGGAATCCAAAGCATACATACAGACTAGGGAGCTCCCTTCTTGAAAGCACAGAGGCAGAAAGGGATCTTGGAGTCATTATTGACTCCAAGATGAACATGAGCCACCAATGCCAGACCACAGCCAGCAAGGCC
>JAGPOW010000229.1:26417721-26435513 GCA_030014935.1 Caiman crocodilus
TTGAAAGCACAGAGGCAGAAAGGGATCTTGGAGTCATTATTGACTCCAAGATGAACATGAGCCACCAATGCCAGACCACAGCCAGCAAGGCCAGCCATAGCTTGCCATGTATCCAAAGATGCATCTCAAGCCAGTCCAGAGAGGTTATACTCCCTCTCTATGCGACATTAGTCAGGCTGCAATTGGAGTACTGCGTCCAATACTGGGCACTGCACTTTAAAAAGGATGTGGCCAGCCTGGAGAGGGTTCAGAGGAGGGCCACCCACTTGGTGAGAGGACAGCAGGACAGGCCCTATGAGGAGAGACTGAGGGACCTGAACCTGTTCAGCCTCAGCAAGAGGAGGCTGAGGGGGGACCTGGTGGCTGCCTACAAACTTATCAGGTAAGATCATCAGCAAATAGGAAGAGCCCTATTCTCGCCAGCACCACCTGGGGTGACAAGGAACAATGGTCATAAGCTGACAGAGAATAGGTTTAGGTTAGAGATCAGAAGGCAATATTTTACAGTTAGGGTGGCCAGAATCTGGAACCAACTTCCTAGGGAAGTGATCCTTGCCCCTACCTTGGGTAAATTCAAAAAGAGGTTAGATAATCACCTGTGTGGGGTCTTGTGAACCCAGCATTCATTCCTGCCTGTGGCAAGGGGGTCAGGCTAGATGATCTGATCAGGTCCCTCCTGACCCTCGCTACTATGAAACTATGAAACAATTAATTTTTGAGTTGAACTTATTTTTAATATAGGGTGCACACACATATACGAACTTTCTGACAGTTAAGCTGACTTAATTTTTTAAGTTAACTTAACTGTCAGAGCATACACATGTATCTGGAGCAGAGTCAACTTAATTTGAGCCAAGATAATCACCTCTATGTTGAATTATCTTGAGTAGCATTATTTAAGGTGACTTCGCTCACAAGATGGCTGCCACCATGTCAAGGATTTGTCCATGCCTACACTCCAGTGTGGTTTAAGTCAACTGAATTAAATTGACTTAGTTAAGTTGCCTCATTTTAAGTTGACTTAGTACACCCATATGCACCCATTGATATCATCATGACATTCTTGCTGTTCTCCTGTCCTAGGTAAATAATATTACTTTTCTGAATCTCCTCTGTGCACTTCCTCCAGTTCTGAGATGCCCTTTTTAAACACTGTCCAGTAGATTGCGCCATATATAAAAATGCATGATGATATACTTGATATAATAAACATCCTTTATGCATCCTTACATCCTGTTAGCATTCTTGATTGAGCAGAGATGTCAGCACTGAGCTGCCTGCAAGGCCACACGGGCTCCTTCCCGAAGTTGTTACAGTCGATTTAGAGCCCTGTGAGGTGTAGGAGTAGTTTAAAGTTTTCCCAGCAGTAGCTATAAACTTAATATTTACTGCTGCTGAGTTGCCTTTGTCTACTTATTGCCTATTCATCTAACTGGTTTAGGTCTCTCTGAAGTTCTTTAACTGTCCTCTCTAGTGTTAACTAATCAATATAACTTTGTGTTGTTTCCATGTTTTCTAGACTCCCTACTGACCCAGACACTTTTCCAGAACATTACTAAATATAATGACATGTATATGATCTAATATGGAACCACTGAGGTACTTGCTGCTAGTATTTTGCCATGATGACAATCCTCCCTTTACTTTTTGTCTCTGAACACACTTCTGGTGCACAATGGCAGCCTCTACAAGAGTCACTGACTATGAAATAGCCCAGTAGTGTCCTGTGACAACAACCATGATGCAATGCTACTGCACTTTTTTTCCACAAACAAGTGTTCATTGGCACTACTACACAGTGACTTGGGTTTCTGCACAGCTATTTAATATATATTTATACATGCACTTAATGACTATGCAGTAATGACTATTGTGGGGTTGTCTGCTTTCAAAACAAGATCTGCTATGAGTTATTGATTTTCAAATCCAGACATGAGTGCAATACTCACTTCTTTTGAACGATCTGCTAGACACGTAATGAGAGGCATTTGGCTTCTTTGAATACTTTAATGACTTCTTATATGTTGTTCCTTTTACTCTGGCTTTGGCTTCTTTGACTCTGTGGAAAGCACAAGTTAGTTCCTTGCAGAGCTAGTGAAACCATAGAAGTTCTGTACTTAACCTAGCTTGCTCAGAAGTCTTTAAATTGAATTTAATAAGCATAAGCATCAGGTTATCAAACACGAGAGTCTGAAGGGTAAAGATCTTTAACTTGAACAGCACTGATTTCTTGGAAGTGGTATTCAAAAAAAGCAAAGTAAATTGAAATGGTACCTTGAGTTACTCATATCTGTTCTTTCATTAATAATTGAGACGCTTCCTCATTTCAGTTTTGTACCCATGGATCTCCATACTTTCTATCTCACGCAACTGACATTTTCATATGAAAGCAGTTCCTCAAATGCTTTTCAAATAATTTTTCAGCACTTGGACCGAAAGTGGGCCCTGATCATGCAAAACACTTAGGCGCGAGTTTAACTTTTGCCAGCTGTGTATCTTTTTAACCTATATCAGCATGTCAATTAACACATTTGCTGTGTTGGAATGGTAGAACTGCACCATCCGCCCAGCCTACATCTTTAACATGAGAAAGTGTCTCACCCAAAGACTACAGACATCGGCTTGAATGCACCTCAAGTGGGGAATCAGAGAACATCTTTACCACCTATCAGCTGCACTTGAGCATGTATTGATGCTCTCTGTCTCTCCAAGCTCTTAAACAATGGAATCTCTAAACTAGTAGCAGAACATTTGATATTGAACAGACCAGGAAATCATATAAATTTAATTTACATTTTTTCTGGCCCATCACAGTGACATCCTACCTACAAGCCTGTTTTGACCTTCAGATGAACTCAAGACAAAAGTGTCCCACAAATAGTCACACCAACACTATGCAGTGAAGCCATACTGCCTATAAAAATTTAAGTCCTCAGATAAAGTCAGTTTTGTGGTCCAATAAAATGAACTGGTTGGTCCAAGCTCCTTTGGGGAAACAGTCAGAATGCTAAAATTGCCAGTTATTTCCCCACCCCGAAGTGGGCTGTACTGAATCAGACTATACTCGAAATATTTTGATAAGATGAAAACTAAATGCAATGGACCTTCCTAAGAAAAAAAAAACCCAACAAATAAAACCCTCATGTGTGCAGAAAATCAAGTTTTCTTGAAGGCCAGCCCTTGAGCTTTCTTGAGGGTCGTTCTGGAACTATCCCAGAATCTCCAGGGCCACTCCTGGAGTGGATCTCACTTGCCACTCCTAATAGTAGGCACATTTCTCTACATGACTGATTAAATGTGTCCTTTAATTAAACACTGGAAAAAGGTTCAGATACCAGTGTGATAGAGAGAGAAGAACCCACATAGAACAGTAAAGACACTTACAGCTCTTTCAGACGCCCTCTGAGCACACCATTACCATTAGACCTGTTAAATATTGCTCTAAATAGGGACACTTTTCTGCTTTGAAGTTAGAAATTAATTTCTAACAATAACCTATAAATCTTGGCTGACACATTACTGAAACAGCTGCTGATATTATCTGGGAGGAAAATAGATTTCCCATATATTTGTAGAAAGTGGGAGGAACGCACTCAGAGTGAAACAATAGTGCAAAACTGACAGAGATCAATTTGCAAGTTTGTCAGTTTGTAATATTGGGTAATCTTTTCCCTCATTCTTCCTCCTCATTTTGCTGATTCTAAATTGCTGTGATGGAAAAGGCAAGTGGATCTGAATGTGGCTCAGCCTGACTCCACTTAACTGGCCAGATAAGCAACCTAGAGTCTTTATTCCCCTTCAATAAACGGAAGCACCTGGTGTTAAAAGTAATGTGATTTATTTCACTATTTTCTTATTGAAGCACATAATTCTGTTCTCTGTGCCAGTTGGGACCCAGCTACACAGTATGTGGTAAGTGATTACCACTCCACTGACACAAAAACTATCAGAGAAAATTAGCACATGTCCATCTGCAGGCTAAAGGGTGTTAGCTGAGAAATGGCTGCATTTTCTAAGTATGTATCACTGCCCCCTTGTTTTCTGTGTCTTCACATCCTTTATGTGTTTCTGTTCCAGACAGAGGGCTGGAACCTTAACCTGTAAATCAAACCAGCTGAACTAAACAGTTATACCCCCTAATTCTGGGAAAGGAGGAAAAGCCCCTGGTGTACTGGGTATGAGCCGGGCAGTGGAACAGAAGACGTAAGGGTCTGTAATGCTATCTCCTAAAGTGTTATACATATACAGATACTCCTCACTTAGCATTGTAGTTACATTGTTGTAAAATGCGACTAAGTAAAACGAAGTTAAGCACATCCAATTACATCACAGTAGTTACCTACTAGCAGGCGGCCACAAAACAACTTTATAAACCAAGCATTGCACAACTCTAAGCGAGTATGTGCTCTAATAGATCAGCAATGTAATAATGAAACAATGTTAACCAGAATGACATTAAATGAAGAGTACCTGTACTCTGAGACCTGTGGACTGGTGGATGGTAATCCAAGCAGTTCAGGTCCAACTATCACTCAGATGCCACTCTGTGATGGGGATGACGTTTTTAATATAAAGCTGCATCCCACAAGTGGCAGAGCACACAAGTTCCTTGTCATGGGTGTTTGCTTGGCACTGATGGGGTCTTATTTGATCTCTAACAGTAGCCCTTGAAAGCAGCCCAGGCATAGAGTCTAGTGCCAGGGGAACTCCTTCTGGCTCTAAGACCTCAGTCTTTTAGTCTCTCACCTTCTCTGGTTCTCTGTGGCCGTGGTTCAAATAAGCTCGCATCCAGTTCCACTCCTGGGAGAAGGACTTCACTCTTTTTGGATGACCCAGTACAACCCACAGTTCCAAGCCGCACAGCAGATACTATCTTCAGTACAGTAAAGGTTGGTGGCAATACCTTTACTGTACTGGGAACGGCCAAGGCCCTATCTGGAGTGAGGCTGACCTAGCATGTGGCCTTATTTATACATACCGGATTGAGCCCCAGCTCTGGCCCTATGCGTAGGGCCATGTCAGATTGGAAATTTGGTGGTCAGGAAGGAGAGGCAGTGTTAACTGAATTTCCAGACCCATAGGAGACCCTTTGTCCTGGATCTTGCCCATAGATCAGAGGTTGGGCACCCCTGGGCTATGTGGCTTTGGGCAATTAATTTAACTTTCTCTGTGCCTTCAGTTTCTCCTTTCACCCTCTATCTGTCCTGTCTAATCAGAAGGTAAACCTTCTGTTGCAAGGACAGTCTCTCATTATACTAAAATACAATACCAAGCACAAAAGAGTCCCATTTTCCGTTACAGTTGCTTAGGCCCTTGCATAATGAAAACAGTTCTTACACAGCTGACCTTTACATGAATTGAGGGGAAAGCAGCCAAGCAAAATTAACCATTTATAACCAACAGAATAGGAAGTCATGCCCAATTTCTGTGTCAGACATCACTGAATCAACAAAGTTAGGTATATCAGCTTTCAAGGTAAAAACTAAAGGTGATAAAATGAAGTGTATATAATTGAAGATGACACCAAGCTGCAGGGAGTAGTAGATATGCTGGAGGGTAGGGCTAGGGTTCAGAGAGACCTTGACAAATTGGAGGACTGAGCCAAAATAAATCTCATGAGGTTCAAATAAGGAGAAGTGTAAGGTCCTCCACAGGACAGAACAATCCCATGCATCAGTACAGACTGGGGACTCATTGGCTAAGCAGCAGCTCTGCAGAAAAGGACCTGGGAGTAACAGTGGACAATAAGTTGACTATGAACCAACAGTGTCCCCTTGTTGCCAAGAAGGCTTATATCCTATTAGGCTGCATTATTAGGAATGTTGCCAGCAGATCAAGAGGAGTGATTATTCCCCTCTATATGGCACTGGTGAGGCCACATCTGGAGTGTTGGCCCCCCCACTATGGAAAGTATGTGGGCAAATTGGAAAGAATCCATCGGAGGGCAAGGGAAATGGTTTTGGGACTGTTGCACATGACTTATGAGGAGTGTCTAGGGGAACTGGACTTATTTAGTCTAGAGAAGAGAAGACTGAGAAGGGATTTAATAGCAGCTTTCAACTCCCTAAAGTATGGTTACAAAGAGGATGGAATTAGACTGTTCTCAGTGGTGGCAGATGACAGAACAAGGAGCAAATATCTCAAGTCGCAGCAAGGGAAATTTAAGTTAGTTTTTTGGAAAAAATCCTTTCACCAAGAGGGTATTAAAGTCCTGGAACAGGTTACCCAGAGAGGTTGTATAATTTCCATCCTTGGAGGCTTTTAAGACCTGGCTAGACAAACCCTTGGCTGGGATGATCTAGTTGGGACCGGTCCTGCTTTGAGCAGAGGTTGGACTAGATGACCTCCTGAGGTCCCTTCTAACCCTAACTTTCTACGGTTTTAGGTTGAACTGTTCAGGAAGCTGCATTAGCAAACAGGGGAAACATCAGTTATGGATAGCAAATTATCCAGTAGTTATTCTGTTTTATTAAATGAAGCACCAGATTTCAGGGATTTGGGGGACCAGGTACACTAGACAACTCTTTGACTGAATACCTGTCACATTAAAATCATATTAGCCATTAAGGACAGTAATGGTAATTTGAATACAGAAATTGATAAGCAGGAAAATGACTCTACCAAAATTTTGTACAGATTTTTTTTAATGGAATAAAAAACTAAATACAATTACTGTGGCTACAGTGCTATTGAGCAAGTTGAGTCAGAGATTAGCTTGTTGCACTTGATTTTTCGGTAAGGAGGTCACTAAGATTGCTCCCACACAAGAGATTTTTGAGTGGATTAGTTAATTTAGCCTGACATTAGGCCTGGCTGAAAAATCCAGTCTTATTCACGGAGAATAGTATCTCCCCCCAGATCTAACACGTGGTTTTATTTTAAACTTCATTTCCACTGCATTTGTCGTCAAAATTCATAAACTTCCGTTTGAAATGTTTCAATTTTTTTAAGAGAAACAAATCTAACAATTAGTCAGACACAAACCATCTAGGGAAATATTCCAATTTGGGGGAAAACAACTCTATATTTAACGAAAAATATTTCAGCAATTATTTTTGAGAGAGCCAAAGGACATTAGGCGCCTCCCTCTACGACTCGGATACCTCACTTTCTCATCTTCCTTTGAAATCCTAAACCTAGTTTTTTTCACTTTTTCCTCCCACTGTAGGATGTGTTATTTGAAGTATAATGGAATTCCTTCCTCATGTAGTTCCTTCTTCATAGCTTTCAAGCATCTGTGGGGCCTTTCTTTCTTGACCTTGGACAGTGAAGGTTTCTGAGCTTCAGCTGGGTTTACTGTGGACCGTGGGCAAATCCAGGATTCTGTGAAAGGGTGTGTGGGAGGAGAGACTAGCCCTGTAGGGGTGACTGCACCCCCACTCCCAGTTTCTCCTCACCCACCAGGATGGGCAGATCACTTCAAGAGTAGCAGCCAGATACTTTAAGTCCCTGAATCCGGTAAAAATCCTTCCCCCCACTTTTCAGCATCAACTTCCCCCTCCCCTCCCATTTCCTCCCTCCATCCAGTGCCCTTCTGCTGTCCCTGGCAGACCTGGGGCAGACAGAAAAATCCAGACTTGGCACTGCCTTGCTGCTGTGGGGAGAGGGAACACCCAGGGAGATTGAGCGAGGGAGAAGAAACCTACTCATTATTGCTACTGCTGTTCCAGGCTGAGCCCAGCTCCCCTTGCAGCCCAGGTGGAGTGGGGCAGGAGCAACTCTGGAGCTCCCCTGAACCCCGGGGCATTTGGGGATCGTGGCAATCCTGAGAGGGAGAAATGGGCAAAGATGCCCTTGACTATGCAGGGGAAGGGAGGAGATGCTGAAGAAGCAGAGACAGGAGGATTCTTACCGGGTACAGGGACTTAAAAAAAAGTCCCTGGCCACTGCTTTCTCAGCATTGCGTGAAAGGGAGCCGTGTTTGCACCATGGCAGCCCCCCTGCATCTGCCTCAGCTTAAGATCTAGAAACACCAGTTCAAGGCAATCTCACCTCTACTGAAAGATGCACAAAGAAACAAAACCTGGCGCTTTTCTTAATGAAATGTGTGGCAGGGTTTTTAGCCTAAAATGCAGTGTCATTATCGTTAGAACTTCTCAGAGTTGTGCATAGTTGCTCTTCAGTACAGAATAAGATTTGCTTTACTCCCTCCATGTGCAGACATGTGCTTATAAAGAGGTCCTTTTTTGTGCTTCCCATGTACTCATGAAAGCTCTCTCCTGCATTCTGCTCCAAAGAGCTTTTGATAAAAAAGTTACAAGTTCATAATGGTTAGGGATGTGCCAGCTTGGCCTAAAAGCAATTCAGGGATTAGCAAGGAGTGAAGGCAGGGCTTTGAAAACATTTTCCGTTCCTCCCTACATGTCCTATTTCTCATCATAAGGTCAGGAATGTGCAGAGCACTGTTGCTTTTTGCAACTACCATTTCTACCAGGACTATAGTACAAAGGAAAGGTTCCTATGTGGGAAACATCAAACCACTAAGGAGAGTCACTGCTGTTTGTTGGCTGAATTTGTGCTCCTAACAACCATGCAGTACTGAGAAAATCCTTCCCAGGGCATAAAGGAAGATTTTAAGTAGTAGCCGGAAAGCAGTTTTCTTTCTGTAGCATCCACAGGTTCAAGTACGGTTGTTTCAGTCAGAAGGTAATGGCTGAGTTGAGACACTAAGTACAGCAGAAGGAAACCCGCCAGCTAGAACTTTAGACAGCACAAAGATGCCAAGCAGTACGAAGCAGAGCGTGCATCTCTGGGACCAGGAAGATGTACTTAAAACTACTGTGGTGGTTAGACTTGGCACATGGCAGGTTTTGTGGAAGAAATTAGAACTAAGCAGCAGTGGAATTGCACTTGCTAAGTAAATGCAGGACACTAAAGAAGTCAGTGTTATTACCTACATTTTTGCTCAGCAGGCAGGCAGAGGGAACATGACTTGCTGAATGTCACCCAGTAAGGAAGAGCTGGGAATAGGCTCCTGGACTTCTGAGCCCCTAAAATAGTGCTCTGACCATCAGCACACACTGACAAATAGCACGGAGCACTCTTTCAATGTGATCGTGTTCAGCAACATAAGATTGGTGGTAAGAAAGCCAGTTGCATGGGTGACCTACCAATAACAAAGTCACTTGGCCTTGCCTGTACTGGAGGTCTGGCTAGATGATTCAGCTGGACCCAGGCTGTAACAGCAGTTTTCATTATGTGTTTGCTGTAGCTCAGGATATCACAGCTGTTCTGGAAAGGCTAGACTGCACCCCAAAATCATGGTAGATGGGACCTCCGAATACCCAGGTATCGCAGAGCTGGCTCAGCCTCACCTAACAGACCCTGGCTCAGAGGGCATAGCTGTAAAAAAACAATCAGGTATGTTAGGAGCACCACTTCATTCAGACAAACTCAAATAGATTGGGATTAGGGAATGGAAAACTCATTCCCAAGTGGAATAGAAAAGTCTCTGGGCCTACAGACAGCTGGACCCAATTTAAAGCACTACACAAGTCTCTGTTAGTCCTATTGCCATATATAACCCCCAGCTGGTTCAACAATGGGGCTGATAAAAATATAGTATTCTCTCACATACTACATGCCCCCTAAATAGGACACGCATCTTATTTCTAGAAGGCAAAGTGCAGGGAGAAAAAAACTATTTTTCAAGAGCCATGGATGACTGTGTGATAAAGAGTAATGTCCAGAAAGCATGGCATTGTGGGATACAATCTAGGTGAAGCAACAGGAAATTCCTGGTGTGGCAGAAGAACAAGTCTAGGCTACCCAGGCTCTTGGCAGGGCAGTAGCAAAACTATTATTTCTTTACTATAAATAGTTCTTTCTATAAATTTCTACAAATAATAATGTATTGTTTCCATATCACAAGCCTCAAGATACTAAAGAATGCATGCAACAATTCACTCAACTTCAGCAAGCTCACCTGGTCCTTCGATTCAGTCACAAGTTACAGAGCTCAGCCAATATCTAGGTCTGCAAGAGGGATAACACAAGATTCTGCCCCTTTTGCTTGCTATGTCCAGAGAAGTGGTGGCCATCTTGGCAGGGATTAGGGCAGTGTTTGCAAGCTTTATTGTGGTAAAGGAAATTTACCTTACGGTCATAGGAAAATAGTGGTGGAAGGGACCTCACAAGGTTATCTAGTCTAGACCCCTGTTTCAGTCAGGGCTATCCCCGACTAAACTATTCCAAACAAATGTCTGTCTAACTTGCTGTTATAAACTTCCAAGGATGGAGATTTCATGCAGCTTGTTCCCATGTTTGACCACACTGTAGGAGGAGGCTTCTGAGTATGAGTGTGGTCAAGACGCACACAGAGGAAGCTGCAGCAGAGGAAATTTAGGTTGGAAATTAGGATGGGGCTTGTGACGATATTCCCAACCTAAATTTCCTCTGCCACAGCTTGAGGCCATTGTTCCTCATCCTGTCCCCTATGGCCACAGAGAAAAGCCCATCTCAGCCCTCTCTCTAATGACCCTTTAGGTATCTGGAGACTTCTACGAAATCCCCCGTCAGTCTTCTCTTCTCCAGACTAAACTTTTATTTTTCCTCATACGTCTTGCCTCTCAGGCCCCTAATCATTTTTGTTGTTCTGCACTGACTCTTTCCAAATTGTCCACCTCTTTCTTGAAGCGTGGGGCCAAAAACTGGAAACAATACTCCAGCTGAGGCCTCACTAGTGCTAAGTGGAGTGGAAGAATCACTTCACTATTGGCTTTTTGTGCAACAAGAGCATGCTGTTGACTCAAATTCAGCTTATGGTCTACTGTAACCCTTAGGTCCCTCTCTGCAGTACAGCAGCCTAGTCAGTTATTCCTCAGTTTGTATTTATACATTCAATTATTTCAGCCCAAGTCCAGGATTTTGCATTTCTCTTCAATGAATCTCACCTGACTGATTGCAAACCATTTTTCAAGTCTATCTAGGTAACTCTGGATCCTAGCCTTACTCTTCAGGGTGCCTGCAACTCCATCCAACTTGGTATCATGTGCAAATTTGCTAAATCTATGCTCAGTCCCATCATCCAAACCATTCATGAAGATGTTAAACAATACCAGACTCAAGACAGACCTATAGGGAAACTCACTTGGATACCTCCCCCCAGCTATACATAGAGCCATTGATGACTGCTTATTGAGTATGATGATCCAATTAGTTGTGTGTAAACTTCACGGTACTTTTGTCTAGACTGTTGTGAGAGAGTGCCAAAAGCTTTGCTAAACTCAAGGTATATCATATCCACTGCTCTCCCCCTATTCACTTTCCCTGCTTAAGAAATGCACTGCAATTTTGGAGGGCTTATTTACAAGGTAAAGGGATGTATGGTATGTGATTAAATGCAGTAACTATACCAGACTGGACATTATAGCCAGGCTTTCTTTTGCTGTTAGCACTAACTCACAGTAACATGAGGTAGGGTGGGCATGAGAGATATAAGATTACATATAAGGACACAACATCACCAAACTTTCTCCCAGATGGCACCTTCCTCCATAAATGTCAGGGATTTCCATACATTTTCCTGGGGAGCATGTGGTGCTAGCCCTTGTCAGAAACAAAATAGTGGACTGAATGTGCCACTCCTCCAAAGCTGCCGGGTCACTCTTCTTTCTCATTCTTTTTAAGAAATATTTTAACCATGTTAGGCTTGCTGTGATACCAGCTTTTTTATGTTTTATTTACAGCCCCTCACATGTATAGATAACCTGAAATGCTTACACACCCTTAGAAGAGTCAGCTAAAAGATTCACATTTTTCCATTAGATAGCTTCTTTCACAGAAGCAATGATCAATCAACTTACCCAACTATTTATCACCACAAGGGCCCAAGGCATGCCTTTAATCTTCTGTTCCCCTCCTGGGGCATCTAATGGGGTTCAAATGGTTTGGTTTGGTTTTTTTGTTTTGGGGTTTTGGGGTGTTTTTTTTTTTCTTTCTTTCTTTCTTTCCCCAGCCTGTAACTACCCTCTATTGGTCCCGATGGGTCACCCTCCCTGGAACAAATGCCTCTTAAAAAGTCTTTCTTTTTTTCTTTCTTTTGTGGCTGTGGGATATAAGAAGCCAATATGTTTGCTTGTGGATCAATTTGAGCAAACGTTCATTTTCCGGTTACATGTCATTATTATTCTTCAGGAATAACAAGACCCAATGAGCCAGGAAATCCTTCCAGTACTCTGCAATCTTCCACACCACGTTCACTAAAGCCATTACACAGTCACTACATTGTACACCACTGATGTCAACACACTATCCTTTTTTTTTGCTTGTTTTTTTATAGCCACAGAAGTTTCTGGGACACTGAGTCCTATCCTTCACTATATAAGCCACCATATCAGTGTGCATCTTTTCACTGCTGTTTATCAATGTCCCATGTTCATATGTCTCAAGTTTAAGGCACTAGATCAAGTTTTCCAGGTATGTGAGTTTCATTTCACTCTACCTGTTCCTTTAATGTGTTCAAACTTTTTAAATTAATTTACAAAATAAAATTAAAAAAAAAAACCCAGGAGCAGGTAATTACATTAGACATAAAAAGCCATTACAGTCTCATTCTGCATTTGTGAGGGTAGCAAGCTTTGCAAAATTCAATTAAACTTTATAGTGTGCTATATCAGGAGGGTAATTTTGATGCAATTGTATACAAAATTGGATGGGAAGCTTGTCATAATGGCATCAGTGGATTCGGATAAAATGTTCAGCTGGAAATGGGCCGTCACTGCATGGTTCACATCTAAATCTAGGTTTCAAGTCCTCTGCCCAGGAGGCACTAGAATTTAGAGTGTAAATTGGACTTATTATTTAGATAAAGTCCAATCTGAATATTGGGCTCTGAAATCAAACACAAATCTGTGTTCTGGCTAGTACCCCGGAAAGTTGACAGATGTTATAGGAAGAGTTAGTTTGTGAAATCAAAGACAAGAACAGAACATCACCTTTATCAAATTTCTTAGGCCTGATCCTTAAAGGGAATTTACAAACCACTTTTCACAGACGAGCCCATGAACTACACATCATCAACCTCATAGGTAAAGAAACTCATGGACTCAATATAGACATTGGATTATGACATGCTACAACCTGCTGGACATCTAACTCCCTAGGTACCTCTCCACACTTTTACTTGATACATCCCCACTCCACCCCAATGATGCCTCCATTTCCATTACCACTAACTGGCTTTCTTGCCTGCATTGCATGCCAGCCTTTGGCTTCTTTACTATTTCTTCCATCCACACACCAACTGCAGGTGCTTCCTCAGCCTGATGAAGGGTTTTTCAACCCAAAAGCTTGCTAAGATACATTTCTGTAACTATTTAGTTGGTTTGCTAAAAGATACCAGATTAGATTGACGCAGAGGACCATGTCTGCCAGTGCCATGTCCTTAGACCAACACCCCTAGCACTAGCCAGAAGGACACAGGGCCCTGGAAGCATCTAAGTCCCAGGGCTGGGGCTGGCAGGGAGAGTTCTCTGGCAGCTGCTGGAGAAGAAGCTCCTGCAGGAAAGGAAATAAAGTCTCCAGTCTGTGACAGTTTGGTTGCATGAGATGCTGCTGATGCTACTTACTAAGTTATTACCTGCGGTCATTTAAAGTGGTGGACCAGACTGAAGATGTGGGGAGGAGGCAGCCTCATTTGGACACACTAACATGTTGTGTAGAGGACACACTAACATGCCCTCAGCACCAGTGAGGGCATGCCTTAACACACACACACACACACACACACACACACACACACACACACACACACACACACACACAGAGTCACACTTGTCACGAGTTTTGAGAGTCAGCAGCCTGAGGTGCATTTTCCCAGAAACCCCTCCTTGAAAGCTTGCAGGGTTTGTGGCCTTAGAAGGGGCTATCATCTCTGCAAGTTTCATCTGAATCAGTCAAGAAATGAAAAAGTTATAGGCAGTTACATGCTTCCCTACTATAGCCTATGGGTGACATGTTGACACAGTGTCAAAACAGCAAAACAGTTTCAATGAAACAAAATGGAACGGTGCTTTCAAAATTAAACAAAACTTGAAACAAAATACTGTCCTGCCAAAATGGCAAAACGGAAGTCGAAACAAAATGGTGCTGTTTTGCACAGCTCTACAGGCCAGATCCCTCTACTTCCTATAGAGTCAGGCCAGGACAAGGGATGCTTAACTATATACAAATTTATTAAGATATACAAATCTATGGAAAATGTATATTAATTACATATAGACACACAAATATACAATTATCATATAATGCCATGTCTTGCAAATAAATGCTGAAAGATTACACCCCCTCAAGTAGCACACAGCAACGCACAGATAAGCAGTGGAATTAAAATAGATAAACCACAGGTAAGTACAGGTAAGCACAAATAAATACAGATAAACAACAGTCAGATTCAGGTATGCACAGGTAGGTATATATAACCATCGGGGAACGAGTCCCTGCAGTGTCCTAATGAGAACTTTATACTCAACACTCTATTAAACTACCAATATACAGATATAACGTGGCAACAAAATATAAGGCGCAGTGCCACAAAATGTAAGGTGCTCAACAACAAGTTAAGTTTAATTCTGTAATTGCCCCATGGCCCACAGTGATCCTGGAGACAGTCTGCAGTGGAGGAGAAGATCCTCAGCACTCTCTGGGCCAACGGCGGCCCCAAGGGATGCCTCTGTAAGAAAATTCCAGACTCAGGAAGCCCCTTCCTACTTTTCTACTTAAGCTTCCCCTAGAATAACTTGCCTCATGGCCTGGGTAACTCCCCTTCCCTGTAGGAAATCCTTCCCCAACAATTCATTACTTTGAGGTCTGGATGTGGTCCTTGTCCCCTTGGCCACATTGCCCCTCACATGCATGGCCTCTCAGGCCACTGCTTCCCCTTGGGCTGCCATCCACAGGTGACCCTGTGTAGCATTGCACGCACTGAGGGCTCTGCCTTCTGCTGGGAGTCAGAGGCCCAGGCTGCCACATGTGGTGCTGGGGCTTAGTCTGCTCCCAGACCTTCCATGCAGAGTGATCTTGTATCGAGCCACTACCCTGTGCTAGTGGATGTAGCCCAAGCAGCTTTCAGGGGTCCCAATACCTCCTGGATCGCCCCATGCCAAGCCACCGGTGCTGTGTCTTGACCGACTTCCAGGGATGGGGACCTGAGCTTCCTTGTGGAGCTCTCCAGTCCTCTTCTGTCCCTCGACACAACAGCCCACATGCCAGGCACGCTGTTCTTCTATACCCTCTGAGGGCTTGACCCCCACATTGTAAATAGACCAATCAGGTTGAAGCAGAGTGCAGGCTTCAACCAGGTCTGAGTTCTCTGCTTCACCCCAGGTAGGGGCAGGGCAAGCTCCTGCCCAGTAATCACCCAATTGGTGGAAGGGCTCCACCAATCACAATGAAGGTTCCCTAAGCCTGGACATGCCAGGCAGCTATCAGTACATCCACCACAAGCAGATGAAGATGCTTAAGGACTATCAGCTTGCTGAAGCAGCTTTAAGACTGTTTACCTTGCTAATGCAGTGTTGCATTATGACCAAGTTCTTAGTTGCTGTCCAATAAAAAAAGTGACAAGGATGAGTAATGCAGTGGATATATCCAAGTGCAGGAAAATCATTCACTTCCACTCAGTAACTTTCAGAAGCAGAAATAGATTCAACTTTTCAAATAGGATCACGACTTTTTGACTAAAGACAAGCTTCTTTAAGGAATTGCAAAAGTCAGAAAATTAGTTTGGAATGTCAAAGTAAACACTGAATTTAGGAAACAGAGGTCTAGTTTCTTGGATTCAAGTAATGCATTTTACATACACATATACAGAGCCATGCAAGAAGGTTAAACTCTTTCAGGAAATAGTGTCTGTAATTTAATTTTTCAAAAGATTCTGGTTTCTTAGAGACACTCCTGAGAAATCTCTTAGAAACACAACATGTGGTTGATTATTTTCATTATAACGTGAGGATTTGTAAGTGTAACATTTTCACACTGCTTCTTAATATATCAAGACTCTGGGAAATAAAGACAAAACAAAACACCTAACATCTGGATAACTTTTTGATGAAAAGCAGCACACCCTGGCCATGAAAATTTCTAAATACAATATTTCATAACTACTAAATCTAATGGTTTTACATGGATTCTTCTTCTGATCCAACTGAAAATATCCATGTAAAATTGGGAGCTGAAGGGTAGGAAGGAGAAGATGATGCAGGCATAAATGAGTGGAAGAAGAGATGGACAACTGGTCTAACATGGAATACCCAAGTTCTAAAGGGAAACTTCATGATCCTTTCATGATAGCCTTCTGCAAGTGACCCCAGACTGAATGCCAAAGGCCTTCTAAATTTGGAAGCCTCCATGCTTGACTGAGAGCTTAGGCATTGTATATGCAAGTGCTGCATGCCCACACCCTACAGTGTCAGTCAATACAGACGAATGATGCTCAGTGCATCTGAAACTATCAGGCACAAATTAGGCACAAAAAATATCCCCAGTTCTGAAAAATGCTGCCCTCCGTATTTCTGACTTCAGGAGTCACCCCATTTGAAGCTAGTGGTGTGACACAGATGTTAAGTCAATGTAAGCATGATGAGAATCAGGTGTGATAATACCCAACTGCTGCAAGGAGGCTTGGTGTAATACAGGATTTGGTGGTGTTTGTGAGAGACTGAAGATATTAAGCGTACTGAACTGACATTTTCTGAACAGCATTTTCAGACTTTGCCCTTATCAGACTCTAATCTTCCCCAAATGTCTCTTAAATATACACGTTGCTTTTAAACTAGTAAAAACAGAGCTTTCTAACATTTTCAGTGATTTACTGGAATTTTAATTCTGACAGTGGCCTTTACTCTAGCATCTGACTATTGGCTTAGAAACAGTATTTAAAGGCCTGTTTTGGGGGGAACTGGCTTATAGGTATAGCTATATGCATTATAAGGGGGCAAGATGGGCAGCAGGGGTTAAGTGGATTTCTAAAGAGCTTGGGAGATGCACACAGCTTCTCATGGCCCTGGAAGTAGACAGACGGTCTAGCACAACAAGGCAAATGGACGAACCCAACCTGAAAATTGAAGTGGGGCATGGCATAACATGATATCACAGCCTTCAAGGCAGATGCATTGTCTAACACAACAAAGATAACAAGAACACATAGTTTAGGGAACCGCCTAGGAACCATACTGTCCCATAACACAAGATAAGTGACAACAGCAAGAAGGCTTCAGAGAGAAGGGGCCTGAGTCCCAATTTTGGGAGAACAGACCAAATTAGGAGAAGGCCTGGAAGGCTATGTAGATCTGTGACCACTGTCAGAGCAAAACAATTAAAGAGCTGCCTCGGCACAGCTGTGTTAAGCACATTGCAAGCACGGGTGCAGGGATTTCCCTTGTAACGCAGAAAAAAAGTCTTGGTGCAGGATCAGAGCCCGCCAAAACCTTGCAGCTGCACCATCGAGTGCATGCTCACGATTGGCTCACCATAAATTATGCATACGTGTCAGTCAGCAATTGGCTCACTAGCTGCAAAAAAGGCTTGGGCGATGCCCACCCAAATGGGAGGAGAGCTCGGATGCGCTTGAGGAAAGATCCCTGTGTGCATTTCCAAGCCACAAAGGAGGCCTGATCAACCACCGCCGACTCCCCGCTGGAATCATCCGCCGCCCCGTGCCCTGCGTGAGCGTGAGCGTCAGCGTGCCTGTTTCCTGTTTTGTTTGTAACGCCACGAAACGTGCCTACAGTGTATACAGACTGTAAGTAAAGGGTTTTTTTGTTGCAACCGCTGTGTCTCCAGCATCTCAATTC
>JAGPOW010000229.1:26436007-26456811 GCA_030014935.1 Caiman crocodilus
TTATTTAGGACCACAAGAACCATTGTCTCCTTCTAAAAATGTTACACCATGGGTGTCTTATTTATTTATTTACTTTTCCATGACTACACGAGCAGTTAGCAACATTTTGTGGTAGCAGGCTGTAATGGCCCACTTGACTTTTGAGGTAAGCTGGTAGTGGGGCATGGCTGCCACCACAGCTTATCCATGCTGCTATTTTTCTCCGTTGACTGGCTGTGGCAGGGCATGGGCAAAGCCTGCTGCTGCCAAATACCATCTCTGCCACTTGCCTCCAAAGCAGGATCTTGCTGGCCAGATTTTACGGCTCCACCTACTGGGTCCAACCCATGACATATGGACTGTTAACCCCTGCTCTGGACCAATTTTGCAAATTTACAAAAAAAACATATTTTTTTTCCCTGTTACCAAGTTATGCTCTTTCTACCGTCACTAGTTTAAAAAAATAATTCAGGCAACTAAAATTGCCCAACCTATGGATGCAGCACGGAACAGGAATAGTATCTAGTACACGGTCATGCCCTTGTTCTGTCTGAGCAGCAGTCAATGTTTAAAGAGCTATTTTCCCTGAACTTATTTCACTTTATTTCACCCTAATCATCTGGGTTAAATAGAAGCAGGCCAAACTTCATCTATTGAATAGCATCATTGTTTGTACTGAAGCAGAAGCTTGGGCACCAGCATGCTAGGTGTTGTACTAACATAACAGCAAGAGAGTACCAGCTTTGAAGAGCTGGCAGACTTAAGTATAATATAATAAGTGGATGGAGACAGACAGCAAAACACAACCAGTTTTGTATTGGCAAACAAGTAATTTTTTTCTGCCCCAGAGAAGGTTGAGACCAGTAATGTTTGTCTATGTTGAGCTATAGGCGAGCTTGGGGAAGGTGAGGTGGGGGAGGATCTGAGGATGAATCCCATTTACCTCCATCAAGAGAGCTGCATCCAGCTGAGCACCCCTTCAGCAATTGCTTCTAAAGCACTACGGTTCCACACCCTCATTCTAGCTTAGCTATGGCAATCAAAGTCCAGCTGCGATCTTTGATAGCCTGGTTGATGTCAGAGAGATGCTATGCCATCCACTGTTAAGTTCAATCTATTTATAGAAACCTCCACACCATTCAGGGACTTTGTCCTCTTGATTTCCCAAGCTGCCGTAATTCTTCTATGAAGCCTCCACTGAGAGAGTGCCGCCCATCTCTTTTTCTCTACAAACCCTGTTTTTTCCAGCCTCTTAAAAATGCATCTGTGTTTACAGGGAGATGCACCCATTACATGCATAACACAGTACACTTTTTTTTTAAAGTAATTCACGCAAGGAATCAATTGGCTTTCAGGAAAGAGGCTCTTATCTGTCAAATAACTATTCTTTGTATAACCTTCCAGAAGAGATTAAAAAATGAAATCAGATGCACAAAGCCATATACCTAAATCATACAAAGAGTAGGAGGCACAGCAAAGGAAGGGAAATCAAAGCAATGAGAGCTGACACTGCCTGCAATTTGCAGCAAATACACCTTTCTTTTGTCAAATATTGAGGAAACTGGTCCTTTCAAGCTCAGCGTCATATCTAGACAGTTTAAAATGCAACATCTGCTTGGATGTTGATAAACATTGTTTTAACCACTCTCTCTCTCAAGGGCAGTTAGACTCTTATTTTCTTTCCCCTTTTGTCATTGCATTTGGGTAAAGAAGAAAGGGAAGTTGATGGAGGTGCGAAGGGAGGCATCTGTAATACATGTACAACTTATTTTCTTCTCATGAGTTTCTATGTACAAAATAGGAGAGGTCAGGAGAAATGGGCCTTTTAGGAAGTAAACAAATTCACATACTCCAGTATTTACCTGTGAAATACTTGCTGCACCAGCAGTGTCCTCATCCATCTTCTTCAGGTCAGTATGGCTGTACCTCCTTTGTAAAACAGTAGCTTGCTTGCTCCCTTGTTAATCAGCCTTTGCAAAATCATCATTTGGTACATTTTCCAAGTGTTTGTACCATCTGAGTTTGAAAAGACTCCAGACTTAGCTCAAAGCTTCCATCTTTCTCCTTGTCTCAAATAGGTCTCCGTGAAGAGTTACTTTCTCTTTGGGAGGCAGGATGTAAACATGGCCTTGGCCTCTGCTGAAAATCTTCCCTTTATTCTTGAGGTCACTTCCAGCCTTACAGCTCTCTAAGTCTTTGACTTTCAGAATTAAAAATGCAAAAAACCCAAAACAACAACAAAAAAACCCAAACAAAAACCAAAAAAAAACCAACCCAACCCCTTTCATGTTAACTCAGAGCATTGTAATTAACAGCAGATGTTTGGGATATTTTTATCTAGCTTTTCCTGTTGTGCAGCAGGTTATATTCAATTGCTGATTTTTTTTAAGGAAGTCTTTATATTAATATGAACAGATACAGAGGAAATAGAGAGCTTCCAGCAACTAAATTTATGGAAAGAAGGACAAGTAATAGTCAGAGGCCTAAAAGTTAACACAGCAAATCAAGTTGACTAGCTACATTCAGCTCAGCTTAGCTGACACCACATGTTTGCATTAAGTGTCCTACAATCCTGTTGGAGCATTCAGAAATTACTTTCCGGGTTGTTTTTTTCTACTGAAAATCTTTAGAGAGCCTCCATAATCTTGCATTATAAATTAATTGCTTCTTTCAAGACATTCAAAGACGAGCCAGTAGGAACTGTCCAAACATCCTCGTTCACTTCCATAACATTCTTCCAGTTTTATTCACTTCCTTCTATTTCTCACCCGTCGATTCAGTTTAATACCCGCACTAATCCCTTAGGCAAAGAAAGCATGAGTGTTGACCTCGGTATTACCAGACACATTTTTTCTACCACAGTCAGCGGAGATTTTTTTCTTAAGAAAAAAAAAAAAGCTTGAGATTAATTCTTATCACCCCACCTCCAGGAGTGCTGTGTTAAGGCTGTTGAAGAACCTTCTGTGGCTCTTTGTGTTTCTGCAGATGCTACAAGAGCTAATGGGGGGGTGGAAGTACGACCCAGTGGACACCACTCAAGTCTGATGTAGCTCAGCCTACACTTCCCTGCAGAGCTAGGAAGTGACAGGTGAGAACGTTTCCCTGCCAGCCACAAAAATTTTCCTTCTCCAGCCCTGCAAATGGTGACAGATGGAACAGGAGTGAGTAGTATTGCAACCACATGGTGCCCGGTGAAGTTTCTGAAACTCTCCACTTTCCCTTTTCTTGCTCCACCATTCTCCCTCTGCTCCTAACCTTTTGTCATGTCTGCACACACAGCACAATTGCTAAGGAGTAATTGTGCCCTGTAGTAAGTACCACAACAAAGATAAAGCCAGCTGGCTTTCATAGATTTCATAGACAGTAGGGCTGGAAGGGACCTCGGAAGATCATCGAATCCAGCCTCCTGCCCCAGGGGCAGGAAGTCAGCTGGGGTCATAGGATCCCAACAAGATAAACATCCAAATTTCTCTTGAAGGCATTCGAAGTAGGTGCTTCAACCACCTCCAATGGCAGGCTATTCCAGATGTTGGGGGCTCAGATAGTAAAGAAGTTCTTCCTGATGTCCAGCTCCAGTCTTGCAGGAGTTTATAACCATTTGACCTTGTCATCCTTTGGGATGCTCTGGTGAACAAACGTTCCCCCAGATCCTGGTGAGCACCCCTTATAAACTTATAGGTGGCCATTAGATCACCACTCAGCCTGCACTTTTCCAGGCTGAAGATTCCCATAGCTCTCAGCCTGTCATCATAAGGTCTGTTTTCCTGAACAATGATCATGCATGTGGCTCTTCTCTGCATTCTCAAGCTTCTCCACATCCTTTTTGAATTGTGGAGCCCAAAACTGGACACAGTACTCCAACTGCAGCCTCACCAAGGCCAAGTACAATGGGATTTTCTTGAGAAGCATCTATGGATGCAAGCCAGCATTTTGCTCTCTTTACTAGCCACAGCATCACATTGTAGGCTCATGTTCATCTTGTGGTCAATCATGACCCCCAAGTCCCTTTCATCCATAGTGCTAGCCAGCATAGCACTGCTGAGCCTATAAGCAAGCTTCAGGTTTTTCTTCCCAAGGTGGATAACTTTGCATTTTCTGGTGTTAAACACTATCAGGTTTCCACCTGCCCATTTCCTAAGCCTGTCTAGGTCAACCTGGATCACCCTCCTGTCCTCAGGAGTGGATGTTTTACCCCAAAGTTTGGTATCATCAGCAAACTTCACCAGTCCACTTCTGACTCCAATGTCCACATCATTAATGAAGATGTTGAACAATATAGGTCCAAAGACAGAGCCTTGGGGGACCACACTGATCACAGGGCACAATTGACATCTATCAACCACCATCCTCTGGGTCCAAGATATTTTTTTAAAGTCAAGATAGACAACATAAATCTTATCTCCTTTGTCCAGGTGATAGGTCACCTGGTCATAAAAGGAAATGAGATTGGTCAAGCAAGACTTACCCGCAACAAACCCGTGCTGGCTATCCCTCTGGATTTTGCCATCAGCCAGTCTATCAAAGAGGCCATTCTTAACAATCTTTTCTAATACCTTCCCCAAGATAGAGGTCAGGCTGATGGGCCTGTAGTTTGCCGGCTCCACTTTCCTCCCTTTCTTGAAGATAGGCACCCCATTGGCCTTCTTCCAGTGTTTGGGCACTTCACCAGAGTGCCAGCAGTTCTTGAAGATCCATGCCAGGGGCTGAACTATGATGCTAGCCAGCTCCTTGAGTACCCTGGGGTGTAGATTGTCAGGTCCAGCTGACTTGAAAGTGTCCAGCCTCTCAAGGTGTTCCTTCACAAGATCAGCATTGATGGAGGGCAAAGAATCTCCCCCACCGGGGCCTCCCTCTCCTGGAATAGGCAGGGGCATCCCATGGGACTCTTGAAAGACTGACGGCAAAGTACCCATTTGGTAGGTTGGCTTTTTCCTGGGTGTCAGTCATCAGTTGTCCCATCTGGTTTAGCAGGGTTCAATGTTGCCCTTGCTTTTCCTCCAGCGCCCCACATATCTAGAACATTACTTTTTATTGTCCTTGATACTAGTAGCCAGCTGGAGTTCCATCGCAGCCTTGGCTTTCCTGATTCATTCCCTGCAGGTCCGGACCAGTGCAGAATATTCCTCCTTGCAGGTGGATCCTGTCCTCCATCCTTTGTAGGTCTTTCTTTTTAGATGCAGGAGGTTTGCTAGTTCCTTGCTGAGCCAAGGGGGCTGCTGTGCCCTTTTGCTGCCTTTCCTCTGAGATAGAACAGACTTAGCTTGTACATCTAGGATTGCTCCCTTGTGGAGCATCCACTCTTCCTGAACTCCCCTCCCCTTGGAGTCATGGTCCCTTAGGGCCTTACCAACATGCCTCCTGAGCTTGTCAAAGTCAGCTTTCCTGAAGTTGAGGACTTCTGTATTGCTGACTAACTTGCCAGGTTTACAGCAGATGGTGTAGGTGATCAGCTCATAGTCACTGTCACCCAGCTTCCCTTCAATTATTAGGTCACTGATTAGGTCATCCCTAGCTGCCAGTACTAAGTGCTAAGTCAAGCAGCGCTTTACCTCTTATTGGCCTATAGACTTCTTGTGTCAGATAGAAGTCATCCATGCATGAGAGGAAGCTTTGTGAGCACTCGGATTTGGCTTAGAGCTCTTCCTTGGGTGGGAGATCTTTAGTAGACTCCCACCATTGTGTCCCCTGTGCCATGTTTCCCACGGATTTTAATCCAGCGGGTGTCCAGTCATTCACTCTGGGTGCCAATATCAGCTTGTAGGGATGTGCATCTGTCCTTGACATAGTGAGCTACACCTCCGCCCATTCTGTCTACTGGATCTCTTCTGTACAGGGTATAGCCATCTATACCCGTGGTCCAGTCATGAGTGGAGTCCCACCAGGTCTCTGTTATCCCTATGACATGGTAATTATTTGTGTTGAGCAGGAGGACAAGTTCCTCCTGTTTATTCCCCAAGCTCCTGGCATCCGTGTACAAGCATGCAACTGTCCCCTTGGGGGCCCTTGCCTTGCTTACAGATTGTTCCAGAGCTGCAGTAGGTGTGGGCTCCCTTAAGTCCCTTGGCTTGCTCGCTTTGCAAGGGTTGCCCAGTGGGCCAGCAGTGGCAGTAGTCCCTCTGTCCCCCAGTGGGTTTAGTTTAAAGCCCAATGAAGCAGGTCATCCAGTCTGATTAAGAAGAGCTTCCTTCCCAGAAAAAAATAGATGGAGGCCATCCCTTCCCAGCAGCTCACTGCCTCTCTCACCAAAGAGCGTACTGTGGTTATGGAAGCCGAAGCCTTCCTGATGACACCAGTGTCACAATCTTCGGTTCACTACCTCAATCCTCCTCTCCCTCCTCAGCCCATAGCCTGAAACTGGAAGGATTGAGGAAAACACTACCTGCCCCCAACCCCTTAAGCCCCATTACCAAATCCCTGTAGGACTTCATGTCCTGGCTGGGAGGGTTACGAGCCATGTCATTGGTGCCCACATGGATAAGGAACATAGGGTAGTGATCAGTGGGCTGGAGGAGCTTAGGGATCTTCTCTGCAATGTCTCAGCTATGAGCTCTTGAGAAGCAGCAGACTTCCCGGGCTAAGGGGACAGGGCAGCAGATTTCTCCCTCAGTCCCCCTCAGAATGGAGTCTCCCATGATAAACATTTTGCATTTTGTCTTAGGGAGAGCTGGTGTGGTAGCTACAGTTAACCCTGTGTTGCCTGCAGGAGCTGGCAGATTAGCAGGCTCTGCTGGGACTGCAAGAGGTTCAGACCTGTTGCAAAGCTCCAGTGGTGGGGGGACCTTGGTAGAGTAGGCCTTGGGGCCCTTGACCACCTTGGTCCATTCCCTTGGCTGGACAGGATGGGAGGTCCTAAGCCCTCTATCTGCAGTAGGCAGTATTATACAGGAAACCCTCGCTATTCATGGATTTGTGATTTGCAGTTTCAAATATTCACAGTGCGCCACACCAGCCCACACTCTCTCCCTGTCCAGCACGGTGATACTTTGTTACTGTGCTCTGCAAGTAAGGGGGAATTCTAGAAATTTAAAAAGAGGAATAGCCTACATAATGTGAAGTTGATGAGGGAATCAGCATTAGCAGACCATGAAGCAGCATGGGATTATCCCCCACAGCTTCTTAAAATCATTGAGGAAAAGGGTTACAAGCCTAAACAAGTTTTCAATGCAGATGACACAGTGCAGTATTCATGGATTTCCCCATTTGTGGGGATCTCTAGTATGTATCCCCTGGAAATGGCAAGGGTCTCCTGTATCAGTTAGGTGGTAGGGGAGCCAGTCTGCATAGAGTAGTTACTCCAAGATTATGTTAACGAGGGGAATGGACACATTTCTAGAAATACAGTATCATCAACACAGGTGCCTAGTTAGTCTGAGGGGTAACTTTACCTTGCAGTGGGGTGACTTACACTGCTATAAAGGCAAGTCACGTGTCCACCTTATAGAACTCAATGCGCATGTGAAGTCTTGGTAGGGGAAGGCTCTGTAGGCTGCATTATGTGGATCAGGCTTAGGTATATATTTAGTCCAAGCTCAAAGATAATAAAAAGTCCTTTTTCAAATATATAGGGAGAATGAAGAAGGCACTGGGAAATGTGGGGTCCCTGCAAGATATGCTGGGCAATCTGGTGGTTGCACCGGAGATGAAGGCAAATCTCTTTAACACATTCTTTGCCTCTGTTTTCTTGTGCAGGGACCGAGACTGCACCAACATGATTCAACATGGACTCGAGGGGAACACCTCCAGATCTGAGGTTGAGGAGGACTGGGTTAGACTGCTTCTGGAGGGGCTGGATGTGTTCAGATCAGCAGGTCCAGATGCTCTCCACCCCAGGGTGTTGAGGGAGCTAGCAGGAGTTGTTGCAGGGCCCTTAGCATGGCTTTATGAACATTCATGGTGCTCGGGCCAGGTGCCAGATGATTGGAAGATAGCCAATGTGGTCCCCATCTTTAAACAAGGAAGGAGGGAAGACCTGAGTAACTATAGGATCGTCAGTCTTACCTCAATCCTAGGGAAACTCTTTGAGAAGATCATCAAGGAGCACATCTGTGATGGGCCGGCATCGGGGATGATGCTCGAGGGCAACCAGCATAGTTTCATTAGGGGCAGGTCAAGTCAAACCAACTTGATTGCCTTATACAATCAGGTCACAAAAACATTGGATGCAGGTGTCACCGTGGGATGTAGTCTTTCTGGACTTCAGCAAGGCCTTTGACACTGTCGACAACTCCATCCTCATTAAAACATTAGGTGACTGTGGCATTAATGCCTACACAGACAGATGGATTGCAAATTGGCCAAAGGGTTGTACTCAGAGGGTGGTAGTGGATGGGTCATATTCAACCTGGGGGGAAGTGAGCAGCAGAGTCCCCCAGGGCTCGGCCGTTGGGCCCACACAGTTCAATTTCTTTATCATTGATTTGGATGACAGGGTGAAAAGCAACCTGTTTAAAGTTGCTGATGATACCAAAATTTGGGGTGAGGTGAGCACACTAGTAGCGAGGGAAAGACTGCAGCAAAATCTGGACAGGTTGCAGGGGTGGGCTAACAAAAATAGGATGTTTTTCAATACTGACAAGTGCAAGGTGCTGCACTTGGGCAGTAGTAACCAGCAGCACACATATAATCTGGGAAACTCCCTTTTTGAGATCAAAGAGGCAGAAAGGGATCTTGGAGTCATCATTGATTCCAAGATAAACACAGGCCAACAATGCGAGGTCACGGTCAGCAGGGCTAACTGGACCTTACCGTGCATCCAAAGGTGCATCTCAAGTAGGGCCAAGGAGGTGATCCTCCCCCTCTACATGACACTGGTCAGGCCACAGCTGGAGTACTGCGTCCAGTTCTGGGCACCCCACTTCAAGAGGGATGTGGACAACATTGAGAGGGTCCAGAGGAGGCCACCCGCATGATCCGGGGACAGCAGGGCAGACCTACAGTGAGAGGCTACCGAACCTGAACCTGTTCAGTCTTCACAAGAGAAGGCTGAGGGGGGACCTGGTGACTCTCTATAAACTCACTAGGGGGGACCAGAAGAGTTTGGGGGAGACTTTGTTTCCCCTAGTGCCCCCCGGGATAACAAGGAATAATGGCCACAAGTTGTTGGAGAGTAGGTTTAGATGAGACATTCGTAAGAACTACTTCACAGTTAGGGCAGCTAGGATCTGGAACCAATTTCCAAGGGAAGTGGTGCTGGCTCCTACCCCGGGGGTCTTTAAGAAGCCACTTGGTGCCTACCTGGCTGGGGTCAATTAAGCCCAGTTTTTCTCCTGCCCAGGCAGGGGGTCAGACTTGAAGGTCTACAAGGTCCCTTCTGACCCTACTTCTATGATTCTGTGAGTCTATGATAATGATCCCACTTAGTTAGAAACAAAGATCTATGAAATCTCCTGATTTTTCACTTGTTCTACCATCATCTCAAGTGGACTCATGAGCTCTATCCATCTCTACCTCTGTCGATGCCTCTTCTTATGTATATTAACCTGACATCACATTTTCAGCATCTTATTTTAGCATTACAGAAGCCATTTGGAAGGTGTGGGAGATATTGAAAGTGCAGGCAATGGAAATAAAATAACCATGCTGATGCTAATTTATTTGGGAGTAAAAAAGCAGCAGTGAGGAGATAGGAAGAGTCAGGCAAATTTGGCCCACGTGTCACAGAGGACAAGGAGGGGCATGCAGTGTTTTCAGGATCTGGATTCTATTCATCAGTACTTGGAATAAATTCTCATGGCTAATATTGAGAATACTTATTTGGGGAGTGTCAAATTTTCCATGCATCCAAGAAGAAATAAAGGCTGCTCCAGCAGGGCCTTCACAACAAGATGCAAACACAGGAATCATGCCAATTTCTGAGTGAGAACAAGAGATTATTTTGTGATATTATGGAATGAAGCCACCTCCTCCCAGCTGTCACGGGCAGACAGACACATGGCTGGAATGAGATGTAAACCATGCACAGAATAATACATGCTTAGTAACATAAGTGTGAGTTTTTAGCTGCATGTATACTTTGCTGCTGCTTTTGGGCAGCTTACTTAGACTTTAAAATAACTACGGCTCCTCAAAGGGGGAGGACCTGTAGGATACATAAAATCTATTGCACTTTGCTAAAAGACATTTGCCTCAGAGTATTGCTGGCATTGGATAAAACTTGAATCTGAATCAAACTTCCAGTACAGAGACACATTATCAGGCACATTTTATGTTCCCTGGTAGTTCAAAAAACATAACAAACGTTTGTGTGTCATTTTGGAAAAGCAAAAGAAATAGGAAAGTTTGCAGCATCTCGGGTTCTTTTTATTTCATCTCCTTTATCATCATTTCTTCTATGGCTTTGAAATCCCTGGAGCATTAGGCATGCACTCAAAAGGTAAGAGGTGTTTTAAGACTTCAGTCCTAAAGTACAGCAATGAAGAGAAGTAAATGAGTGCCTTGCTTTGGTTCAGAGCCTAGAGCCCCTAGTCAGCTAAAAATCCACCTTAGTTAAGAATGACCAAGATAGAGCAGTCAGGTAAGGCTTGGTTAATTTGGGAAGGGTCTGTTCTGGCATCATAACATTGCAGCATCCCTACTGCTGACATGAGAAGAAAGCTGGGGCAAGAAAGCTGATTGCTCACAAAAAAAAACATCTTTCAAGCATTCAGAAAAAAATCTGCGAGATCCTAGAAAGAGCACAATAAGTGGGAAACTCTGTGGGGCACTGTTCTGGATTTTGCTACAGTAACAATAGACAGGATCTGGCCCAGTGGAGTTGCATCAATGACAGTGGGAGAGGACTGCTCTGTAGCCTACAAGGTAATCAGAAAGCATATTTAATATTTAGTTAAAAATCACTCATCAGGCAGGCCCACTAGTCAGGCAGACATATGGTAAGAAGCATCAGAGAAGCATAATTACAGGAGAGATCTGACACTGAAAGGAGTCATCCAGTACCCCACAAGGCAGACTGCGCAATAAGAGATGGAGAAAGCTGAATACTATATACCTGTGGGCTTTTAGTTTCTGAAAGAGAAAAATCAGACAACTTGAGATTTGCTACCAACATCCAATCAACCATTTTCCTCTCTCCAATAATACACACACTCCTTCCTGTGAAGAGTTCGGGATAATGCTTCCAAGAGCCCTTTTCTGCATGAAGCACCTCTGGAAAGGGAACATCTACTGGACACATGCCAAATGGTATGATTGGGGCATCTTTTCCAGCCCCTCTGGGTGGGAGGTTCAAGCAGGTGGGATACCATATGAAGAAGTCTGCTCTCTGCGCCCAGTGCTGATTATGCAGGTTTTCCAATGACACTTTAAGGCAAAATGTACACACATTATGGGCAACAAAAGCTTGCTCCCTCCCTGCCAGGGCAGTTTGGTAGATATAGAATTGTTTGCTTCTTTGTACTGTTGCTTTTTTGTTATCATTATGCATCAATAAATTTGCCTACTATCAAGTGGCCGGTGTTGTGGTCAGTCTGAGGCTTGTGCTGTCCTGGAACAAAGATAGAAGAGCTGGGTTCCTAAAATCCAGTGCCAACACTGCTCACAGTCCTTATCAGAACAAAAATTGCCACCTTTCATTTAGAATGGGCTTATTGTGTGGTGAAGGCACTCGTTAAGGAAATCTGGGGTTTTTTTCCCAGTTCTAGCCCAGGCTCAATGTGATCTCAGAAAAATCACCTAGGGCCAAAGTGTATTTCACTTAGATGAATATCCTAGCCACTCAGCTTTTTGAGGGAAAATAAGAAGTCTCTCTTGCCTGCCCGCCTACCAGCATTCCTGGCCAATCTCTATACACAATCATCCACGCACATAGGTTTATACATCCAGGAGTACAATTCTCTGGGCACCTAAATGTTCAAAACATCCTGCAGAAAAATAAATTTGGACACTTACATCATAGAAACATAGGAAAGCAGGGCTGGAAGGGACCTCACAAGATCATCCAGTCCAGCCTTTGGCTCAAGGCAGGATCTCCCCTGACTAAACCATCCCAGCCAAGACTTTCCAGCCTGTCCTGAAAACTTCTGGGGATAACAATTCTACAACTTCTCTAGGTAGCTGTAGTTTTCCGTGCCTCTCCCCCTGAGCATTGCACAGCTGGGTTTCTTTCGAACGTCACCATTGCCTTCTGGGCTGCATGGCCAGGCTACTGGGATTGGCCTTGGGTCAGCTCTCCAGGGGTCTCACCTGCCACGTCACTGATGGCGATTGGTTTTCTAGTGGGAGGATAGTGTCTGGTCCTGTCTCCCCTGATACTCCCCCTCAGTCATCCTCGTGGATATTGCTTCCTGGGACTCCACCTTCCCTACACCCCACCTAACGCCAACCATGGTGTTGTCCATTGGGGCCGGTGTTCTGGCCCTCATTGATGCTCGGTCACTTAGGGACTGCGGCTGTGGGTTACAAGTGGTACTTGCACCAAGCGTTTGCCGCTGACCTTCAATGTCTCCCAGTTCATGCAGTGTCTGACTCTGCCCAGGCCTCGGGACCCCTTGCCACATCGTTCCCTCCCTGGGTTTGGTACCTGTTGTCTGGTGTCTGCATCTGGATTCCAGCTCCATCATCTCTTCCAGTGTCCCAGTCACTGCTGTTGTTGGCCTCTACCCACACTGGCCTCGTAAGTGACTCCCTTGGGCCCAACTTGCCTTCCATGGTTTTCCCTCTTGGGCTCCACCATGTCTCCTCCTCCATTAGATCCGCTGCACTCTCTGGCCTCTCCAGGCTCATTGGGGACACTACTTATGGTCCCCCTGGCTTCCTTCCTGCTGGCCTTTTATCTTGGCAACAGGTGGCCATCTGGCCAATAGCCCCTGGCATGCTTTTACAAAGTGCGCCCAAATGGACATGGGAGCTGTTCCTGGCTCCTCCTGGCTCTGCCGCAGGTTTTCCTTTTGATTTTTCTCCACTGCGGTTTCACTTTCACTGCTGCCAACATGGTATCCTGCCGCCGTTCTCCTGCCTCCAGTAAGTTTCCTCCACAGTAGCATGTTACAGTGCTTGACAGCCCTCAGTCAGAAAGTTCCTCCTAATCTCCAATCGAAATTTCCTCTGCTGTGACTTGAGGCCATTGATGCTAGTTCTGTTCCCATCTTTATCCTCTCTGTAATTTTCCTTTAGGTATTTCAAGACTGTTATCAAATCCCTCCTCAATGTTCTCTTCTCCAGACTAAAAAAACCTAGCTGTTTCAGCTTTTCCAGCTTGTTTTCATGTTTCCAAGACCTCTAATCATTGTTGTTGCTCTCTGCTGGAATCTTTCCAATCAGACCATAACCTTCTTGAAGTCTGAGGCTTCAAATGGGGCACAGCATTTCAGGTGAGGCCTCACTAGTGCTGAACAGAGTAGAATAATCACTTTACTTCTGTTAACACAACCTGGTATAGTGATGACCTTTTCTGCAACACTTTTGGCTCATATTCACCTAATGGTCTACCATAAACCCCAGGTACTTCTTATTCCCCACTCTGTATTTCTGTATGCAATTCAGTCCCAGATGTAGGATTTTGCACTTGTCCTTGTTAACTTGCATCTGGTTGATGAAAGACCATTTTTTCACTATCTCCAGGTTATTCTGAATTCTAGTTCTGCCCTCTAGAGTGTCTGCAATTGCACCCTAATTTGTGGTGTTTTAAAATTTGCTAACCCAAAGCTACCAAATTTGAAGTAGCAGAGGAACACTGCTGCTTAGGCAGGGAGCTGCTCGTTAGACTGAAGGGGTACACCTGCAGCCAGTCGGAAGTACTCTGCCTAGGGTGAACTGACTGCAGAGGAATAGGCAGCTAAAGACAAAAGGCTATGATCAAGTGAGCTGCTAGGCAATAGGACAATAAGGCTGCTGCTGGAGCAGCAGTCATAAACTCTCATGCAACGGACCTTCAGGCCCAGAAGAGAAACCCCTGTGGGGCTGGAGCACAGGAGACTGGAAGAGGCAGGGCTTAGGCAACACAAAAGCCTAAGGCCTGAGCCAACTCTGACTGTTTGACCCAGCATGCTAGAAAGTGAAGAACTCCCGACAACAAAAAGGGGCACTGCTGATTCCTGGAATCCTTTAATGATGCAATTTTACACTGTTGACTTCTCTGTGAAATCCTATGAAATACAAACTTTCATTTCTACCCAGGAGAACTTTTACCATCTTTTCTCCAATGCTTGATGAAGGGTGTTTGTGCCCAAACGCTTGCAGTTAAAGATTTTTTTTTTTTTTGCAAAAGTCTTGTTGGTCTAATAAAAGATATCAACTCTATCATGAGCCCAGATTACTTTTAAGAATGCAAGTAAAATACTGAAGGCTTGCTGCTGGGAAGGATATAAACTAAGGCAAGGGGAAGTTTTGCTATTACAAGTTAGCTCCTGTTCCTGTTTGGGCTTAATGCAGGTTTAGGTTGTGTTACAGCCATTGGGTTTGGGAATCCTTGGTTATAGTTAATGGGATTGCTCCTTTGTTGCAGTATAATCTGGCAGTTTGGATTCAGAACTATTAGGGGTGGTACAGAGGTCCCAAGTGTGCCTGAGGGCATGAGAGTTTCTTGAGCCAATGCACAACACAAAGCAGATTTGAGCTGAAAAGCTATGGCCTAGACAAAGAGAGTTGCCTAGCATGGGCTGATGCCAAGTAAGGGCCAGAGGGCTCAGAGGATTCAAAACTAGGCTCCTTGCCAATGGCATGGTGGAGACAGAGCCAGGACGCCCAGGACTGATGTGTTGAGATAAGAGCTGCAGTCTAGAAGCCTGGTCCAGCACAGTGGGCCTGGGCTAGAAGGCCCAACTAGAGAAGGGATGGAGGCCAAGAAGGCCAAGGTCCTGCCAAGGGAGTGATCATACAGTAACACCTATGAGGCATGAATGTTACTGTCGGGGAGACTGAAGGCTGTGAATAGTCTGGAGGAGCATAGACAGGTTCACAGGACTTGCTTATCGTGAAAGCAGAGTGGAAACCAGCAGAGTCTAGGAGGGACCTGCTGGCTGTCAAGAAAATGACAGCTTGCTCCAAGATCCATTAGATCCCTTCCAATCGATTAAATATATCAAGGTGTGGCACCAAGCGTGAAAGGGAAGATACCCTAGAGCTGAAGCAGGCAAGGGTTGCATGACCACCAGGGGCTGTCATGACTGCCCCTGAAGCCTGAGCTTGTTGCAGTGACTTCCACAAGTGCATATAGGATAGCTGATGGCTCTGAAATCATCTTAGCCAGTTACTTCAGTATCCTAGGCTGCATCCTATTTGCACGCATAATGATGTGACTGAGTATCTCAAAACAGCTGCCACAGACAGGGGCAGTGGCAAATTCTAGCTGCCATTGTTGCTGTGGGTCGTTGTGTGGGGGTCCCCAGGGATGGCTGTGATGTCCTTAGGGCCCTGTGACTGTGCCAGCTTCACCCTTTGGGTGCCTTCTAGTCTTTCCTGCAACATCTTGTTGGTTTAGATACTAGATCGGGAGATTGCCCTCAATTTGCAGCACAGTCACAGTCCTGGTGGACCCCACTAAACCCTGTGGGTTCTTGGACACCTTGCTGGGTATTGCTCTAAGCAAGTACCTCAGAGGACACCCCAAGCCTTATGGGCTAGAGGCATAGCTCCAAAACCACCCCTTTACTATGCCCCATGTCTTGCAGATTGTATTTAAACATTGTCTCTTTTGAGGAGGCTACAGTCTTGCTCAGCCTCCTGTCATCACTGGGCCCTTAGCCCCAGTAGCAGCACCCTCCCCAGCACTGGGCTCCCTTCACCCCCTCTAGCAGTGCCCTCCCTGGCACTGGGGCTCTACACCATAGTGTGCCCCCTATGAAGCCTCCTCCTCCTCTGCAATAGCCGCAGGCCAGTCCACCGATATGCAAACAACACCAAAATATGAGCCCCTGGACTATAATGTAACACAAACAGTGCAGTGTACACTCTGGCTCTTTAAAAGAGACAAATTTCTCCCCGAGCAGTAAGAACCTCACAGCCCAGTAATTTATAGATTCATAGATTGTTAGGGGCTGGAAGGGACCTTGCAAATCATCAGGTCCAGCCCCCCAGGCTCTAGGCAGGAAGACAACTGGGGTCAAGTGACCCCAGCGAAGTGACTGTCCAGTCTCCTCTTGAAAACTTCCAGGGTAGGTGACTGTACCACTTCTGGAGGGAGTTTATTCCACAGTCTGGTCACCCTGATTGTGAAGGAGGTTTTTCCTGGTATTAAGCCTGAAGCAGTCTTCCAGGAGTTTGTGGCCATTACTCCTGGTTTTCTCTAAGTGTGCTCTGATGAACAGTTGTTCACTGAGCCCTTGATGTATTCCCCAAATATAGTGTTAAGCTGCTACCATGTCCCCTCTCAACCTCTCTTCTGTAGGCTAAAGAGGCCCAGGTCCCTCAGCCTTTCCTCATGTGGCTTGCCTTGCAAGTCCCTCATCATACAGGTGTCTCTTTTCTGGACCCTATCAATTTTTTCCACATCCTTATTGAAATGTGGTGCCCAGAACTGGATGCAGCACTCCAACTGCAACTCCAGCTCGGTCTTACCGGTGCTGAGTACAGCGGGAGCATCACTTCCTTAGTTTTACAGGAGATGCATCAATTGATGCATGCCAGCATGTTGTTTGCCCTGCTGGCCACCGCATCACCCTGATGGCTCATGTTCATGCGGTGGTCAATCATTACCCCTAGGTCCCTTCCAGCCGTGGTTCAAGTCAAGCCGTCACCTCCGAGCCTGTATGTATGTTGAGGGTTATTTGCCCCCAGATGGAGCACCTTACGTTTGGAAGTGTTAAACTGTATCTGGTTCCAATCTGCCCAACTCCATGGCCTGTCTAGGTCTGCCTGTATCAGCAACCTATCTTCTGGTGTGGCCACACTGCCCCATAATTTGGTGTTATCTGTGAATTTGGCCAGCGAGCTTTTCACTCCCCCATCAAAATCATTGATAAAGATGTTGAAAAGCAGTGGTCCAAGCATGAACCCTTGAGGGACACCATTGGCCAATTCTTGCTAGGATGATGCAGATCTGCTCATGAGAACTCTCTGGGTCCTACCCTGTAGCCAATTTCTTACCCACTGAACCATCAGGCAGCTGAGCCCACAATCTTCCAATTTTCCCACAAGGATATTGTGGGATACTAGATCAAAAGCCTTTTGGAAGTCTAGGTATATAACATCTGCCTTGTCTCCCATGTCCAGGAGGTGAGAGACCTGGTCATAGAAGAAGATAAGACTGATAAAAGAAGACCTACCCATGACAAAAGCCATGCTGGCTGTCATTCAGAATCTTATCTTTTGCAAGCACATATGTTCTTTAATGAGTTTTTCCAGGATTTTCCCTCGGATAGAAGTTAGTTGATTGGCCTATAGTTGCCCAATGGATGCTCAGACATTTTGAAAGTCAGATCTCTCACGTAAATGCTCACAAGTAAGTTTATAAGTCGTTGGTCACTTCCTTTTAAGAATCTTAGGTTTTCTGAACTACAACTTAAGCATCTCTCACATCTTCATATTAAAGAATGACTTGTGCCTAGGATACCTTGCAATCTTCTAGTGAATTCAAAAGTCTCCTGTCTGCTAGCAAGTGGAGAACCATGTTTTCAAATCAGCTTAGCATTTTATCAGTTCCCACTTAAGCTCCTATATCACAGACCACATTTTCAGAAGTTCAGAAATCTGTGAAAAGTGCTAGGTGAATTCCAGTCCTTCCTTTAAGTAAGATTGAATTCACCTGGACGCCACCATTTCAGCCTGAGCTCTGACTTGTCTAGACTGTTGTTGTGGAAAGTGCAATACATTCATTTGCCTTGTGCTTCTTCCCCTCTCTCCATCAGGAAAGGAGCCATAACACATCTGTCACTGCAGATTACCAATCCCATGGCTCTGACAGTTCTGTTTAGAAAATAAAAAAATCTGAGGTTTGTTAAAAAAGTTTCCATTAAAGTCGTTTTGACATAAAACCAAACCAAACAAACAAGATTGCAACTAAATGAATTTGCAAAAGCTTTCTATGGAATTTATTTTTGTGGAAAACTGAACTCCCAGCAAGTGAAGTAGAGTAGAAGCTGTGTTAATTGGTATTCTACTATCTGGGATACTCTATGAACTGGAATTTCCAGACGGCCAGCCAGATATGGGGGTGGGGAGCTTGCTTGGGATCACTGCCACTGCCACCTACCAAAAAGGTTGAATACCCCTGCCTTAGATAACCAAGATGTTTAGATACCCAGCACCCCCTTGCCCCACTCATGCTGGTTAAACACAGCTTTTACTGTACTAGACTAACAAGAAAAATATTTCACAGGTGGAACGTGATCGTGATGCACTGTGGGAGTTGTAGATCAGCTATCCATGTTCTTCCCTCTTCTACCTTCTTCTAGTCTGGACTTTCTGATCAGATTTTTATCTCCTATGATGCAGGTTTTCCCCACTCACAATGAGGAGAGAGTCCAGCCTACAAAAGAAAACAATGGCACTTAATATACCATCCTTATAAAGTACAATTTTTTGCAAAATGTCAAATTTTAGACAGGACTTTTTAAAAAAAAAGGATTTTTGAAAACCCATGTAAATAGGTTTGGAAAACTCCTAGGCTGAATTATGACAAAAGTGCAAGACTTTTAGCAAAGAGAAACAGTTCCATGTCCCTTCCCTGAAGAGCCAGTCAATAATTATTTCATTCAGCTAGGGGATTTGAGTTTTTATTCCAGTTCAAATGAGAGGCTGTGGTCAACAGATGAAGCGGATCAGATATGCTGGGATGGGTCCCACCTCATCTAATTTGCTTCAAAGATAAAACATGCATTACCTGTTGTTCTCTTATTGATGCTATCCCAGCTTTCCACTTAGAGATATGACCTGACATTCCACAGGGTACATCTCCATCAGGGGAAAAGCCAAGCCAGTGCTCCCCTGGCTTGAGGGGCCTGATCCTGCACGGAAAGTCCCAGAGCATGCAGGACTGGGCTCCTCAAGCTCCCAAAGTACCTGCCTGGAGTGGCTGGAGAGTGTGGGCAGCTCCAAACTGTTCAGGGTCTCCCACCACAAAGCAAAATGACATAAATAGCAGCATAAATTATACTTTTGTTGCAACCATGAATTTTGAGCCCTTGTTGTGCACCAGATTCATGTGGAATGGAGTTAACTTTCCAGCTAGGGTGGCTCTTCATAGGTTCTGGCTGGCTTTCAGTCCTGGAAAGAGGTGCAGGTTTGAACTCAGCCCAGCCATGTCTAGACTAATATGCTAAAAGTTGCATGCAATCCTTGTTCTGTTCTTGAAGCAGCCCAGTTCTCCCTTTACTCACAGCAGTCTGTAAAATGAAAGGGATTTTTTTTTCCAAGGGACAAAAGAGAATCAGACCCTCTACAGGTATTGGGAATCAATGGGAGTTGGGCACTATCCTTCACATCTCTGAAAGTCTTCTCCAGAACAGTGACTTTGATGAAGCCTCATGGTATCCAGTGAAGTAAGGAACTGCATTTGGTAGAGTAAAAAAAAGAGGTAAAGGGGCTTATCCGTATGAAGTAAATGACTAGCACCACTACACCAACATGCTTTTAGTGCTGCAGATACATCTGCATATGGCAGTGATTTGCAATTAAGGTGCTATGGCACCCTGGGGTGCCTTGATCCTTTTAAGGGTGCTGTGTGCTACACAGTATTCACACTGTTAAGTGTGCAAACATGAATCACACTATAAACCCAGAGATTTCAAATAGGAACCCATAGCCTTTAAAGCATTCTGACCCGTTGTGATTTTTCTGAGTTCTTTGCAATAGAAGTACCGCTCTACAATTTTTCTGTGCTCAAAAAAGGAGTGAAAGCTAAGAGCTGGCATTTATTTTTAGTGGTGCCTGGAGTCTAAAAAATTTGATAACCGTTTGTGTATGTGCACTTGTTTTGGAGAGTCCCTTGCATTTTCCAACCATTCATTTTATATCACTTGAAAATAGTATAAAATAAGCTGAAAAAGGCACCATCTGAATGAATGTCTACACAAGAGTTTATACTAGTAACCATATCATTACAAGTATACTTGTTTCCCTGTGTGGACAAATCCCAAATGACTTCAACAACCTATGTCATGTCAGAGATTAGCATCCACAGCCCCAAACTCCTGGTCTTCTGCTTTATGCCCTAACAAAGTTACTACAGCTCCTGTAGCAAACAGATTCTGCATATGCACAGCTTGTCATCTTCTGTACAGATAAAACATTTTGTTTGCTCTGTGGACACTATTTTTTCCAGTTCAAAAAATAAATCTTCAGAGCTTTATTATGATGGATTGAAGAGCAGATTTTTTTTTCTTTGCCTGACATTCCTTTTAAAACTGTTAATTTTTGAACCTACAGTATTCTGCACATGCCATGGTGAAATGTTTTGCCATGGAAACAGCTGAATTATTTAGAAAGCATCACACTGAAGAAGAACATCTGTAGCAAAGAAGATGAAAAACCCTGTTTGGGACTGAAACAAATGCAGGTAATGGAAATAAATGATTATGAGTGATCCAAGTGATAACTATTTTGCTTTGCTTCACAATGGTAGTTGCACTGTGCAAGTATTTAGTTGGGTAATTGAAAATGTATGGCAAATCTCAAGGATAGTGAATTCTTATAGCTTAAACAAATATGTATTCATCAGGAGCTAAGGTCATTTGGGGGGAGAAAAAAACCCTGTGAAGAAACTTTAATAGCTTTTTATTTATTCAGACCCTGCACTCGCATGTAGTATCATTAATCTAACTGATGGCAAGTCAGCTAGCCCTATTTCATACATCTGTATCTGTTTTCTTCTGCTTCCAACTCCACAAGATATCCTAAAAATATATACTGTGAAAATGAGTTTGAAATGAAATGACATTAAGCGAGGAGTGCAA
>JAGPOW010000229.1:26462285-26476669 GCA_030014935.1 Caiman crocodilus
ACCTGATCTAAGGTAAGATGAAATGGGGGGAGGAGTAGCTTGGGGGGGGATTGGGAGGTAAGCAGAGTCCGTGGGTGGGAATCGGGGGCTAGCAGGGTCTACAGGGAAGATTGGAGAATGAGGGGGCAGGTGATACCCATGGGGGGATTGTAGGAACTAGGGGGGAAGGCAGGGTGTGTGTGTGGGGAGGAGGGAAATCAAGGGATGGGTGGGGGCAGGCAGCATCCATGGCAGGATCGGGGGGCAAGCAAGACCCATAGGTAGGGGAGCAGGTAGGGTTCATGGTGGCTTGCTGGGGTCTTGGAGAGTTTGGCAAGATTAGGAGGCCCCACAGAAGAGTTTGGGGGTGTGGGGACTCTCTTCCTGAGCCCCCAGGACCAGGGGCTATTCCTAAACCCCTGACTCCAAACCTCCACCCCCCACAACAAACCTATCTACCTACCCCCCAGCTCCTCCCCCCACACTAGGACTTATTTCCTTGGCTCCTGACTTCAGTGAGTGATGAAACTGGCACTGGGCACCCCTTGTAGGGGTGAGGGAAGGCGCGGTTGGTGGACTGTTAGATGTCCTGGCTGTCAGTGGGGGAGGGATTGTCTTCTCGGGGTGGGGAGTGGGAGGCAGGTAGGAAAAGTACAGCCCTGGACCTGAGGCCAGCAGCTGGGCTTTCCCAGACCTGGGACTGTATTGGCAATTGTAAAGAAGTTTGGGAAAGTCTCACTTCAGTCAGGTTGGTCAGTCTATCTCAGATATAAAATTAACTGACATCAGACTGGCCCTTTTTGCACTGATCTAACCTTGGTGGAACTTCTGTACAGTTCACACTTAGATGGACCTAACTTGGGATCTAAAGTCACAGACAGAAGTGACAATTTTCACCAGATCTGACCCCTAAAAGTATTCTACGTATGCGACCAAACACAAACGTATGGCTGAAGAGCACTAGAAAAGGGATCATCTGACTACTTTTTATTTGTCAGCAGCAAAATTGTCGATTGCTATTTTCTATACTTATGTTTTGCTATTCTGACTCATGAAGTACTGACTTACTCCCAGCCCGGTCCCAATAGCATAGTTATAGAAAGTAGCACCTAACTTTTAGAAGAGGCCCTAGGGCTGCTCCAAATTCTACTTAGCTACAGCTGCATGTGTCCAGTTCTATCATCATCCATAAACTGCAGGGCACTACTTGGCAGTCCAGATCGTGTACAGATCAGGGCAAGAATCTAGCTCTCCATTATTCAGAGCACCTACGGGCAATATTACCAACCTCAACCAACTGTAATTCACATGAGCACTTTAAATATTGTGCCATTCGTATAAAGTTATATTTTATTCTTCTGTTGAGCCTTTATAGGCCACTCAGTTCACATTTTCAATATTTCCAAAACCATGAATGTCACAGGCTGGTTCCTTGTAGGGTCGGACAAGCTGACCCCCTACAAGTTCTATACAGTCTGTTCATCACAGGGACAATTAAGGCCTTTTATCCTTTCAGGAAACTAAAATTAGCCTTTAGAGAGAGATACGTTCCAACCTAGCCGCAACACCCCCTACTTCAATACCTTTATTTCTAGCAGCTTGCCCTTCTGAGTTCTGGCTACCTTCTACACTATCAAATTTTATTAAACTGTTATCTCTCCCCTTGCATTACAGTAGGCCCCAATTATTTTGGTCCCAAAGTTCTCCCCTATAGCTTTTGAAGTATTAGTGATTAATCAGTCAGCTGGACCCAGAGGTATAACAATGCAGCTGGGTGTCCAGGGCAGCTGTGAACACACAGGAACAGCAGTGATTTCTGACTGCTGCTGTGCCACCAGCAGGATCCTGTAGCTGCAGCAGTTGCATTTTTTTTCCTTCCCTCTCCCTTGCCCTGAGTTGGCAGCCAGGGTAGTTGCCGCAGTCACCTCACCCTAGCAATGCTAGTGGGTGGACTAGACCCTACCTCTAACTTTTTGGAGGCAGCCCACTTCCTGAGACTTGTCTCACACGTCTTCCAGCCAAAGACAGTCACAACAAGGTCTAGAAACTCAGTTTATTTGAAACTTTATATGAGACTTCCCCATAATCACATGAATTCAGTAGTTAGGACTTTAAGGGCAAAAACACTGAGACTCTCACAATGATATGCCAAGATTTGCTTACATTAATAACTGCAGTCACAGAATGACAGAATCCCAGGAAAGCAGGGCTGGATGGAACTGCAGGCGGTCAGTAGGCTAGCGAGCTCATGACGGGATCATCCCTGTCTAAACCTCTTCATACAAGAACATAGGAAGTAAAAGTCACTAAGAAACTGCTACCAGATGAAAATTGCATTGCTTTGCTTACAAAACATTGTGCATATGCTAGTGGAAAATAAGGTCCTAAAAATGCTTAGAAATAAGTCTTTTTTTTTAGTAATTCACAGTCCTCTCATTGTGGTCTATGCTACATTTAACCTGTTGACAGAGGACAGCAACAATCAAAGGCTGAGCTAAGACAGAAATTGCCAAATGAAATAACACCTGGCTGGATAATGAGGAACAGCAGTGAATTTGCCCAAGCATCTTTTCACTGTGATAACTAAGCACGCTTTCCCCCTATCTACTTGTGAAAAATAGCCATATATTTTTTGTTCCATTGAGATATAGAGGATTATTTACATTCCCCTTGAAATTGAATCAGACCAGACTGTCACCTCTGATACCACAATTTAAAGCTGCAGTGCCCTGTTCAATGTAGGAGGAAAAGAAAATAGCCGTCAGTAAATCCAAACTGTTCTAAAAGAGCTGCAACAGGCATGAATCCTCACTAGGAAAAAAAACAGGAGGCCAAGAAAAATATCACTTTTCAATATCTCAAAGTCATTCAGCGCTTCAGAGAGTGCTAAGGAACAATAAAAGGCAGATTGCTGAACAAGAGAGCGAGGGCAGCAATGATCATTTTTTGTCATGGCTTAGGGTCTACATGAGGCAAGCAGAGACAGTACCTCAAGAAGAAAAAGCATGAAAGTCACAGTTAGGAGTGGAAAGAGGCAAAGGCACATTTCCTAAAATAAAACATACAAGTGATGTAGGCCGTATCTACACCACAAACTTGCCATGCACAGCAGCAGCAACCTCAAACATGCTATACCTCCTCTCACGTGCTACCACCTGGACTGGAAGCAGAACAGACCTATTCATGCAATGCTGAGTGTAAATTAACTAGCACTGCTGAGAGTTAATTGATGTGTTGTTTCCGTTCCAAGCAGCAGTGCTGTTTGAGGTCGCTATTACCAAGCAAGGTAGATTTGCAGTCAAGATATGGTCTTAGCCACCCAAATCCATGGATCACTTAGGTACACTTGAACATTTTATCCTAAAGTCAAAAAGAAGGTAGGAGATAGAGAGGATTCTAGTTAATGAATTTCAGGTAGCTTTTGGTGTGAAGGCGAGGAATCCCCATCCTGAAGAGAGTATGGCCATGGAAAATCCTACATCTACATGGAGCTCTAATGACCTTTCACGGGCTGCAGGGCTGTTTCCATACAGAGGAGTCTGAGGGATGGCTTGGCATGCGAGACCCTGAAGATGCCCTCAGCAATAATGATTGTGCGCTGAGAGAGGACATAAAAGTTGTTTATTATATAAGTTTTAGTTACAGGTAGTCTTATAAACTAGCAGGAAGACTCATCAGTCAAGGAAGGTATATTAAAATCCAAAACTATAATATGGGTCAAGCCTTTTTCCTCATAGAGTTCTTAAAGCAAAGAAAACACAAAAATTAAAACAAAGCAACACAGAGCGCGTGCTGATATTCACCACAAACTTTAGTGGGGATTACCCAGCTACTACTAGTGATTTCTCATGGCTGAAGGACTGTGAAGTAGTTGCCCCATACCAAGACCATAACATCTTTCAGTGCTGAGCAAAGAGCCAGATTCACCTGGTCAGAGCCCAAATCCTATACATTACAAGAAGGGTGTTGTGGGGATTCAATCTGACCTCAATCTTAGTGGGATGGAGGCAAACTGAAACACCCACAAAGAAAATGAAGAAGGCCGAACTACTGGGGGCAAGGAGATAGAAAACTGTCCCGCAGTGAGACTTCAGTTCCTTAAATTCACACTGCCCTCATCAGTGGAACAGAGATATCAGCTGATAGACTCACAGATTCAGAAGGACGGATGGTGAATATGCCTGTTGTTTCCCCAAACTACCACCAAAGGGAGTAATTATCCCCAAGCATGGACATCTCTTTCCATGAGAATGTTCTGGTCCTGATTCCCCATTAGGGCTGTTCTAACAGACAGATGCACGGAGATATTTCTGAATCCTTGACCTTTATAGCTTCAGCTTCAGTGGAAGGTCAAGCTGCAGGAAGCCAATAGAGTCATAGAAAATCAGGGTTGGAAGGGACCTCAGGAGGTCATCTAGTCCAAACCCCCTGCTCAAACAGGACCAGCCCCAACGATATCATCCCAGCCAAAGCCTTGACTAGCTGGGTCTTGAAAACCTCCAAGGATGGGGATTCTACAACCTCTCTAGGTAACCTGTTCCAGTGTTTTACTACCCTCCTAGTGAGATGATTCATCCTGATATCAAACCTAAACTTCCCTCGCTGCAACTTGAGACCATTGTTCCTTGTTCTGTCATCTGCCACCACTGAAAACAGTCTAGCTCCATCCTCTTTGGAGCCACCCTTCAGGAAGCTGAAGACTGATATTAAATGCCCTCTGTCTTCTCTCCTCCAGCCTAAATAACCCCAGTTCTCTCAGCTTCTCCACATAAATCATGTGAGATTTCCAAATAAACCATTTTTGTTGCCCTCTGTGGGTCTCTCTCCAATTTTTTCCACTAAATGGAGGTAAAAGCAGTTCACAGTCAGCATGAAAGCCACTTCTCAGGCCCCTGAAGAAAATATTCTTCCCACTTTCTCTTTTATACCTCTTGAGTACTCTACTGTTTGAACTAACCCCACAACATCATTCTTCTTTTTACTCTGACCTCAATGGGAGCAAAGCTCAAACACTTATGAGTGGTTTTGAAAATAACGAGAACATGGAGCTGCTTTGCCCTGCCCTGATTTTTGATTATGTGAAATTCTAAAACACAATTCCATAGGCACTTTTTGCTTGCCATCTATGGAAACAGATAGGCATATTTTCCCTAATAGTTATTCAGTGGTATTTACTTTTTCTTTCTAATTGATGATCCTTATTCAAAGCAGCACTCTTTATTCTAATACGCTATCTTATCTCAATACAGGATGAGGAACCTTTTAGTGCTCAGCTTGTGATGCCTTCTGAAGAGTTTAGAAAAATCTCATTATGCTTAGCCAGTGCAGACTGGCAATGCCACTGCTAGCAAAGTTCTGATATTGATCTTATCTGCCTAGTTGAAACTTCTGGTAAGGGACTGTAAACTTAAACATTTCAACGGATGGAAGTCAGTGCTATGCCTACAATATTTGTTTTTTCTTATCTTTTTCTTATCTAGTGGAACATCTGACATTTCAAGGTTTGTTGTTTTTTTTTTCCTAGGATTATTTTGCTGCAACTTAGCGTGTGGCAAACCTTAGAAAAAAAGAAGCTGAAGTTTCATATGAGGAAGTTTAAGCAGTGTTTGAAAAACACACGCTATGTCAGGACCATTCTCTGTTTCTGTAAAACTGGGTTAACAGGTTTGGTGCAAGTCACATATTGAGCCGCGGAAAGAAGTGCCTTAATGTGTTGACTGCAGTGCAGTCTTTTCCAGACTCCTTAATATAGATTTGTCATGCTTTGTTATACCCGTGTGCTCCAGAGATAGTGCACCAGCACACCTGCCAAATAAATAGCCTGTTATAAATAACACTGTTCCCCATTGTATGAACATTGATATAATACAATTAATTTTGGTTTGTCCAAAAGCATCACAGAAGGCTTCATGACTGATTGCAGTTTATTCCTGCTCAGAAAAGACAAACAAATGGGTTACATTCTTTCATGGGGTGTATATCTGTATGTGCTGGCTATTGTGAGTTAGTATCCAAGTAGCTAGAAGACATGGAGGCACAGGATTTAATTGTGTATTTCCTTTAACAAGATACAAGCCAAAGGGAAAACATGATCACTGGGTCCAAAGGATCTGAATGACAGCTCTGCTGTTCTAAACTCAACCAGGGAGACCCAGATAAAGGTAAGAGCCACTGTATTCTATGGAGGGCTAGGGAAAGGGGACCAAATAGGAGCCTTCCTTCATGTCCTTGTGTGACAAGGTGTTTAGCAGAATTTCCAAATGCTGAAATCTGTCAGAGCCATGTCATGAGCACTTCTGCTATTGTTGGCTTGAAAATGGTATTTAAAGGTCTGTTTTGGGGAGAATTGTCTTATAGGTATAGCTATATGCATTATAAGGGTTCAAGATGGGCATAAGGGATTAATTGATTTGTAAGAGCTGGGGTTTGACACACAAAGTGTCTCATGGCCCTGAAAGCAGACAGGCTGTAAAGCATGACAAAGCCAATGGATGGACACAGCCTGAGAACTGAGGGGGGCATGCCATAGTATGAGATCACAGCCTTCAAGGCAGACAGATTGTCTAAAACAACAAGGACGCAGTCTAGAAAACAGCCTGGGAACTGAGGAAGTATATCCCATAATATCCTATGACACCAGCTACAAGGCCCCAGAATAGAAGGGTGGCCTGAGTCCGCATTTGGGGGGAACAGACCAAATCAGGAGAAAGCCAGGAAGGCTACGTGGACATGTGACCACAGAGAGATAACCAACCAGAGATAGCCACGAATGAAGAGTCATCAGGAGGAAAGGAGAATACAAAAGCAGAGACTTGAGATGCTGTTCCTCCTTCTCTTCGTCTCATCCCTTCCCATTCCTCCTCCTCCTCCTCCCTGAGAAGGGTCCCCATCCCCATCTTCATCCCCTGGGAAGGGTCCCCGAGGCCACCATGGCCTGTGGGCATACCAACAACCTGTCTAATGCACCCCACTGGAAGGACACTGTGGGCCTTGGCATCCTACCTCCCAACTGCTGAATCTGACACCTACGAGAATGAGCCTCAGAGTGAAGAATGCATCCTGACCAGATGTACTTTGACTCTGATGACAGCCCTAGGATTGGTAGATATAAAATTGCTTGATTGTCTATATTGTTGCTTTTTTGTTATTGCTCTGTACCAATAAATTTGCCTATTATCAAATGGAAAGGTTGTGGTTGGCCTGAGGGTTGTGCTCACCTGGAACAAAGGTATAAGGGCTGGGACCTAAATCCAGTACCAACACTATGTCCTCAAACCTTCAACCTCTGGGCTGTTAACCAGTCACTTTAGCGCTCACACTACCCAAGCCCCCAGATAGGAGCCTGATATTTCATAAATGAAATGCCAAAACTAAATGCAAGTCTAAATGCCAAAACTGCTCTGCATTATGCATTACCCAATGGTTAAAAAATCAGAAATTAAGTAAGCCTGGCAGCAGGGACTCAAACCCTAGATTTCTTCCTCCTAGGGTTGTACCTTTATCAAAGCTACAGAACCAAGCTACCTCTTGTTTGTTCTCTTTCTGTCCCATGAATCTTATATTCCTGGGCTCATACTGGGCCAGCTTTAACATGAAGGATAGTTGGTGCCATTAATCCTACCCAGTCTATAACCTGGTGGCCTGGGATCTCTCCTGAGAAGTAGAAGATGTATATTTGAGTCTCTTCCACTCCTCTCCTCCCCCCTGCAAGGCTGCAGAAGGCGTAGAAACAGACATCCTACTTCCTGGATGAGTGTCTTAATCACTAGGCACTTATGCAAGAGTTTGCCCCTGTTTTTACTACTAATTGGATCCAGTAGTGAATGGGGGGTGCACTACTATACACCATGAATTCAATAGTGCTATGAATTAATTGTTGTGGTTCAAGAAAGTGCCTCCCCTCTGGATGCTGAGATAATGGAAGGCCTATGCTGCAGCCCTGAGTGAGGCATTTAAGGTCCAAGGAGAAGGGGTTCGGACATATCTTTGTGCTCAGTGTTTTCTATTAGCATAGGTGACTGGTAAGGGGTGCACAGGAGTGCACATACCCCCTCGACAGGGCCGGTACCCCCACTGAGAGCCAATACTGATACCGTCACCACTGTCAGCAGCTTCTAAGGATGTCCCCCCAGATTCAGGAGGCACCAGTCACTCATACCTATTGGCCAGTTTTAGTCACCTCCCGGCTCAGCATTACTCATGCTCTGGATTGGCTTTAGGGCACACATCCATGTCCTTGTTCACTTTATATGGATCCTAATGTTCCTAATGATGTCAGTTTGGATATCTATCCTGGATAAGGGGCCTCCATTTTAGCCATTATGGTGGCTAAATACCTACAAAGTCAATTTGGATCTGGGCCCATGACCCCTGTCCCAAAGACCTTACATTCTAAATAGATAAGATAGAAAGAGGATGGAGGGAGAAAGGGCAAAAAAGAGTAGCTGACTGAAAGGGCATGCCTATATCTCCATTTTGAGATGAGTTTAAGGCTTATCCTTAACTAACCATGGGCATAATGGCTCTTTATCCCTGTCTATATTATCTGGTTTTCCCATGTGAAGTACAGAAGGAGAGATGAGTAGTGGATAGATTGATTCCTGAATGGGCTTTCAAGTAGGCACCACTACTTGGCTCTCCTTCTGTGCTTTGCTATCGCTACAGGCAGTACAGGTAGAAAGCGGGGTGAAGGGCTAGCAATGGACCTCTTGTACTTCCCTTTTCCTTAGCATTACACCCGCTTTGGCCAAGGCAGGCTAGAAGGAAACTTGACCTTAGGCTGGATTGCCTCTGGGGCAATTATAGTGAATGAAATATAGATGGGTCAATGACTCTGGTAGGGAGTGGGCCTGGGAGCATGCCTACATAGCAGTATTGATATATCTTCCTCTTCACAGAGCTGAGGGTAGAAATAAAGTCCTGTTTGTATTCTTGTTTGACATCATGTACTCCACATAAACCTGGCTCTGACCAAATAGATCAGATCAGATATGGTGGGTTTTTCCTCCTGTAAAACAGGGACATGCCACTTTTAATTGCCTGAAAAGACATTGATTTTTGTCACAGAACTGAAATTGAGTCCATTACAAAGCATGCCATGCCACCTTAGTGTACAAGCATAATTTATGCAAATACAGGTATACTAAATACTTAAATGGCTCAAGCACAAAACTAGCTAGGACAGCTATTCAAGGACTTTGTTAGCATTTCCATGTTTGTAGGAAAGCAGGTAAAAATGCTGGAAGGCAATTGAGTCTGGAACTTACAAACAGTTTGATAGCTACAGGTAAACTCACTGTCTCTTCCACAGGTAGGATCATTTTATCAGGGCTAAATTTGCAAAAGCAGTTTTACATTTTGAAACACTGTTTTTTGGGAACCCCAAACTTCAGATTGACAACAGCAGCATTTGCATGCATATCTCATTGTCCAAACATCAAACTTTTCAATTTATAGATGCCTAAAAAAACAAATTGCATTCACACAACTGCCTGGGTGGAAATCCAGATCCTGATATAATGCACTGGCCATATGTCTTTGTCAGCCTTTAGTGGATGAACCATGTTAAGGGCATCTTCAGACTAAAGAGTTTGGTTGATTAGTTCAGGCAGTCAGAGTTTGTGTTTTTAAACATGGAGGTCCCCAGTTGACATGATGGAGATCTTCCATACATAGTTTATACAGATGGTGACCTAAAGCAGCTCTGGGGCTTATAGTGAAAGTTCATTTATAAGGCAACACAATTTTATTCTTCCGATGAAAAGACAGCAGTCCCACTCCACTCCAAAGAAAATCTGCAGCTGATTCCCAAAATCAGATTTAACCCTTCCCTAGGATTTTGGCTTTACTGGATAGCCTAATCATAACAAGAAAGCATAAACTGCTACATATGCTTTTCTCCCAGCATTCCTGTCTTGGATGCTTTCCTCAAAGTTCTCCTTTGCCATTGACACCAATTCCCTTTTATTAGAGGGTCATGTCACCCCCCACTTATATAGCAGGGTATTTAACTACCCTGGGCTGCCTCCGTGGGACAACAGATCTCACCCAAGAGCTTCAGGGAGGATCCTGAGTCGTGCTAATAGTCAAGCAAATGGTCTTGCCCCTGTTCCACTTCTTCAAGTCTCATAACTATGGACAGCAGAACCCAGTTTTTCATATGGGACAGCAGGTTGCTGACTTAAGGAGGGACCTCTCAGCTGCTTGCTGCAGCTTTTATTTCAAGGAACAGCATTTCACTCAGTTGAAGCACAGATATGGTCTCGTACGGCTGATGAGAGAAGCTTCAGCAAACAGTTCAGGACTTGTTCAGCAGTACTGAACAGCTGCTTGCTGTGATTGTATATACCCAGGGCGAGTTTGCAAATCCTCATCTTTGCAGGGGGTCAGTGAGCTTAAGCTCATAATTTGCTGCTCCCCCACTACCAAACTTCTAGACCTGTGGGTGCCCTGAGCCACATAATATAGCATTGTGTGCTACATCACCCGGTTCTTGGTTGGGCTGGTGTGCAGGGTCACTCTGTGGCTGGATCCAGACATGTGGGGTGAGACCAGCACATAGCTGAATAGTCAGATCAGCGTCCTGGATCATACCTACTAACTGATCCCATGTGATGATCTGCCCTCCCCCATGCCACTTGTCCAGTCCATGAGGCTGGAAATCTGGGAACCACTGAAGTAGATCATAAAACTCCCATTGGTTTGGATTTGAGCAGAATGTGGCTAAAACAGCCTTTTTGCAAATCTGAATCTTGGCATTGCACCATGCCACTTGAAAATCACATGCTCTTTATTAATTCACTATATAATGGAGGGTTACAACCTTCCATTTTTATAACAACACATATAATGCAACTACTTTGTACTTACAGGATATAGTCTAGGAGTTGTTGTAAACCTCCCCGGGTTATATGACACAAAATCATTATTTAGAAATCAGATAACAGTTCAACAGACAAGAGTGGTAGAGCATCCATCTAATGATCTCTAACAGCTTGAACAAATGTCCATGTTCAAACAAACCATAATTTTGAAGCTTATCATTTATATAGCATTTTTCAATATTCCAAAGACCATTATAAAGCTAAGAGAATATTACAGGTTGCAGTATACAAGGAAATGGAAAATAATGGGTTTTCAGGGGGGGAAAATCACATTGATCAGGGAAATCTTAATGCGGAAGACTGAAGTTCATGCATGTGTTCATATGAGCAATAGTACACTGCACTCATTCACACAATGACACAATGAAACAAGACACTGAAGTATTACATCCTTAGCTTTGAAGAAGTAACGGGTAACATTTCTTGGATCCTCAGTTCATACCCCTTGGGAACCTTAGGAAGAAAAAGAAAAAACAACAAAACCAAAAATGCATTTGCCCAATGTTGTGAGGATTAGATCAGTGAACACTACATACCCTTAAATTAAGGGCTGTAAAATTTTGCAAGGCTGGCCAATTACCAAACTAGGCAGCCCCTGAGGAAAAATGGCATCTTGAGTTTGACAGTGAATTGTTGTTGCAGGAAATGTAAGGTCTGATTTAGCTTTGTAAATATTTCTGGCAAAAACTCCTCCTCTGCATGTAAGAAGATTGTGCATGTTAGCTTAGTGCTCAGAAAATAGAAACACCCAGGAGAATTAGACCAAATGTCATGGGTCTGCACAAATGATTTCCCATAATGCATCACCCAAGAAATGGAGCTGAGAATTTTTTAAGCAAACAGTGACGATATTTACCTGCTTGCAGCTGGAGTCTTCTGGGCACTTAATGTATTAATGTGCAAAACGGAAGAATACATGATTGAAAGTGTACATACACTGTAAGCCAGGGGTTGGCAACATTTTTGGGCAGTGTGTCAAAAACACCCACAAATTGACTTATAAGGTGTTGGTATACACGGGGCAGATGGTGGGGGGAGCTGTGAGGAGACCGATCCTTGTTGTGACAGCAAAGCCCTGGACCCTTCCCTGCCATCTGCCCCAAAACATGCATGCACCTGCTGCTGGCAACAAGCCGGCTGGGGCTCTGCAGAACCCAGTGCAGCTGCTTGCAGCCTTCCTGCCTCTTGCTGTGAGCAGCCTGGACTCCACAGAGGGCAGCAGGGGCATTCCCAGAACACAGCCTGGTTGTGGGAGGAAGCTGACAGGCTGCAAGCAACTGCACCAGGGTCCGCAGAGCCCCAGCCTGGCTCACTGCTCACGGCAGGTGCATGCACACCTCAGGGCAGACAGTGAGGAAGGGGTTGGGGCTGTGCTGATACAACAAAAATCAGGCCCCTTGTAGCTCCCTCGCTGTCCACCCTGAGGCATACATGCCAAGAAAAATGTTTTCATGTGCCACACTCTGGCACACATGCTGGGGGTTGCTAAGCCCTACTGTAAGCTCTTTGAGGCAGGGACGATACTCTTCAGAGGCAGAACAAGGAGTTTTGGTGTTATGGGTGGGAGTAATGGATGCTGAGCACTTACCTCCTCACACAGGGACTGCTGCAGAGGGGCAGGCTGCTGTTGCCGCAGCTTAAGTTATCCAAACATGGGCCACTGTTCTGGCACCGGAAGGTGCAAAGGGCTGCTCTTCTGGACCCCCCTCCAAATTGGTGCCTGTGGCTGCTGCCCAGTTTATCTAGCTCTGTTCATGCTACTGGCCCTCCTATATTGTGTTTGTGCAGCACCTAACACAGTCGAGTCTTGTTCTATGACTGTAGCTCCTAGGCACTACGGAAGCCCAAACAGGAATAATATGCTTAGGACTGTTTCAAATGGTTTCTAATAAAAATGTTTGAGATGAACAATTGGACATTTGCCAATGTGAAAAAGTGCCAGGACTGCAAAGACAATTTTGAATTTTCATTAACAACAAAAAAAAAGAACCTGAAAACTGTCACCCGACCCTGGTATGTCAAATACATTGTTTGTCAATGGCTTCATAGCAGTAGGAGACTGCATAAGAATTCCTCATAACTCCAGCAGAAACAGTGCTGTGAAAGGGATAAGAATCAATACATGAAGTGATGTATTACTCAGACACCGTATATTAGCAAGGATAAAGCCCAGGGAATGAGGCTATGGAGAATAAAGCCTGATGAACAATTTACCAAATACAAAAGGAAATAGATGTTTCCCTTCCAGTAAAAAAAAATGATGAGACTCAGCTGTGCCGCAGCAATATCTATATCAACACAAGAACAATAGGCCACAGGTCCTGAATCTCAGGCCAATCACAGGAAACAACTAATGCCCTAGGGGATGTACAGTCTACCAGAACCAATGGAAATGCTCTCAGAGGGTTTCATATCAGCTCTATAAGGAGGCGATTAACAGGCAAAATTTGGAAATAAAGTTGACAAGCTATCGAGTAATGTATTGAAGCCCCCCGGCCTGTTGTGGAAAGAGAGGAAAGGTTAATATGGTGATATATTACAATGGACAAATTATACAGTTGGGAGAGATGCAATACAAACATTTGGGCACAAAATTCCCTTCCTCAGGTATGGGAAAGAAACACATATAGCTTATGCTAAGACCTTGTAACCCTTCCCCCACACTTTAGACTGGACTCCAGGCAGCTGGAATAAGTTGCCACAGCCGTGTTTGCTTTATTGGGGACCCAAATCATGATTGCAGCTTCTTAGCCAGGCAGAACATATAGTGGGAGAAAGCCCCTGCTGTATTGGGTGCTGACAGACATGCAACTCCCCAGTCTAACTCATGGTGCTTCACAGAAAGTGCTATGAGTTCATTGACACCCCCCCACCCAAGCCAAAAGACATTCTCTGTTGGCTCAGGAGAGTGGGGGATTGAGCTTCACTTTGGAGCTGATCTAGCCAAGAAGCCCCGTGTCCTCCCCCTCCCCCACTGCCTGCCCCTCACTTCCATCTCCGGTGCTGTCTGCATAACGGGAGTAGGGCAGAAGGGGAGGAAGGGAGCTTGGGCTGGGATTTGCTCAGCCTACAGTGGAGTGGGGGCCCTAACCTCAGGGGGGGAAGGGCGGGGCAGGCGCTCCAATCCACCTGTCTCCCCTCCCTTCTCCCCTTCCTCCCATTGTGCAGACAGCGCCAGGTCAGCCCAGCTGCCTGAGCAGACAGAAGTGAATTACGTTGCTCCACTTTGAAGCATCTTCATTTGAACCCTCATATAATGCAAGTTAATTTGTTGCGTGATCAGTAAAGTACCCTGTAGCTGTGCACTTCTTTTAGGGCATAACTATAGAGTGCTTTCAAGGTGCCAATTACACAACAGATGTAACTTCTGTCTGCACCCACTGAGCCAAGATAGATGCAGAGGGATTTGCCCTCTGGTGACAATGATGGAGGTGACAATGATGGAGGTCTAAAGCCTGTCCATTCACCTGGCCATCTTCTAATCCTCTTGACCATGCACTGCACAATACTGACAACAATATT
>JAGPOW010000229.1:26486198-26521815 GCA_030014935.1 Caiman crocodilus
ACCTTGGGCATCTTCAAGAATAGATTGGATAGGTACTTGGCTGGGGTCCTGTGACCCTGGCACTCGTTCCTGCCATTGGCGGGGGGTCAGACTAGATGGGGTCTGCTCTAGGCCCCTTCTGACCCTAGATACTATGATACTATGATACAATATCCTGTAGTACATTCATGGACCTTTGCTCTGAGCTTGCCTCCCTACTCCAGCACCTGGACATTGAGATTCAGTGCCCCATGTCCATTGAGAGATGAACTGCAGTAGTAATCTGGAACCTGACAAATCCTGGCAGCCTCCAGTGAACGACCAATCAATTTGGTGCAGGGCAGACAACAGCAATGGTCACTGTGCATGAAGTGTGTGAGACAATTCTGCAGCAGCTGGGGCCTTAGATGTTCCAGCTTAGGGATTCAGAAGAGGTAAGTGCTGTTTTTGTGCAGCTGAGGTTCCCAAACTAGCTGGGGTGGGAGGGGGACATTGATGGCACCCACATCCCCATTCTGTGTCCCCCTCAACATGCCTCAGATTATATCAATGGGAAAGTCTTCTTTTTCATCATCCTTCAGGCTGTCATGGACCACTGGGGCCAGTTCACCCATATACTTGGGTCCATGATGCCCAGGTATTTAGGAACTCTTTGTTCTCAAAGATGATGGAGTGGGGAGAATTTTCACCTTGCAGTCCCACCATAGAAGTGGCTGGCTTGTCCATTCCCCACTGATTGTCAGGGAATCCAGCCTACCCACTTTCTTCAGGACTGATGAAACCATAAATACTGATTGACTGGACCTCAGGAGGAAGAACTTTACTGATCTGACAGCTGCTGGCTGGTAGTTGAGTGTGCCTTTGGGTGACTGAAGGCATGCCAGAGGTCTGTGGGGTCTGTCGGGAGATCCAGCTGCAAAAAGCCCCCACCTTCATGGCTACAGCTTACATTAGTAATAATGTGGACAAATTCTAGAGGGAAACCTTTTCAGACACCAGGGTACTGACTGCTGATGCCTCTAAGCAGCTTCCTGAACCAAGTGCACATCCTAGCTCTGGTGGACCCCAGTCAAACATCACAGAAAGGCATGCCTATCATGAGGTCACTTTTATCAGGGAGGCCCTGGCCAACTACTAGCAGGACTATGCTGCTCTGAGGGAGGGGTAGGAAGACTAACTGAACTGAGCATTGAAACTTTTGCTTTCAAGAAATGCCTTTCATTTCAGTAGTTTGGCATGATGCTTCCTGTTTTGGGTGATTAAGGGGTGTGGGGTGGAAGGGAATGGGGTTTCCAGGGATCAATATAGGGGTGGAGGAAATGGGGCTTTGAGGGCTAGCCCTCTTTGGTATGGACAGGGGGCAGTGGCCAGTGTGTTCACTGGTGTATTCCTACCCTGGGTTTGGAGAAGGGCTGTCTCCCCAGAAACATGGTGGAAGATTTGTGAATTGCTGGCATTGTGCTTGCAGTTCATGCTCCATAGCAACCACTTCCCACTACACTGTTATGGAAGTGGAGGAAGGGAGGGTGAATATACAGGATGTGTCTGCTGGGAAAGAAGCCAGCCTGTCAGGCAATCTACCATGGGCACACAATTATTAGCTCATGTCCTGTCTTCTTCCCCACCCTACCGAGTTACACATGCAGGCTGGAGGGGAATGTGTAGGAAACCTATGAGGTGCATTTGAGACCTTGAGCTGGAGGAGAAACTGAGGCAAACAATTGTCAGGTCATGTTGCAGGAGGCTGCTAAACACGATGGGCAGGCAGAATGGATGGAAAGAAGCCAGAAGTTGCAGCTATGACCCCATTTGCTGCCACTTCCCCAGCTTCCCACCCCCCACCCCTGCTCACCACCACTTCCCCAGGAGTCTCAAGGAGTCCCACGTGATGGAGCTGAACTGGCCAGCTGGGCGCAACCATCACTTCTTCCACTTGGCACAGACTGAGGGTCTCAGGCATCTCCTGCCTTCTCCACCTGCCACCCCTCCATGCGCTGCAGCCTCCCCAGCAGGAGCAGGGCTGGTTCCAGCTCATGGAGTGCAACCACCACCACTGTGACAGCAGCAGTAGTGGCAGCCCCTCAGGCCACTCATGGCCCATGGCAGGCAAAACCCCTGAGCAGAGTGTGGCTCCCAGCCAAATCCTGGGAGCCACATGTGGCAGCAGGGAATGAGGCCAAGCCAGCCAGCTCCATCGTGTATGGCTTCCAGCTGAGTCCCAGGACCTACATGTGAAGGCAGGAAGCAATTCCCTGATACCACATGTGACTCTCAGGAATCAGCTGGGAGCCATGAGGAACCCCACGCAATGGAGCTGGGCCACATCAGCCCTGTTCCCTGCTGCCACATGGCTCCCAGTACTTGGCAAGGAGTCACATCACTTGGGGGCTCTGCCTGTCACTGGCCAGGAGCACCCTGAGGGGCTCCTGCTTCCACTGCTTTCCCCTGCACCCGCTTGCCAGGACTTCCCCAGCTTTCCTCCCCTGCCCTCTGCCATTCACGGCCACTTCCCCTCCCTTCCTGATGCCCAAAGCATTGCATCAGGGACAGGAGGAGGAGCAGCAGATGAAGGTGGAGGGAGCCAATCAGTTCCCCAGGCAGGTGCAGCAGCAACAGCCCTGCTAGAAAGCTGTGTGCAATGAATGGTCAGAGTGGGGGCCCTCTGGCAGGTGAGCACCGGACTGTGCACTGGACTGACTGAAAAGCCACAGCGTGATCCCTCTCAAGGATGTCTGCAAGCCCTTTGTGGAAGAGGATCAGGGTCCTGGTCTGCCCCTCACATAGAGGGATTTCAGGGACTTTATTCCGGCCTGGAGCAAGTCCCACTGATGTCCCCATGCCACCATCTATGCCACAATCCCCTCATAAATGGCCTGATTCTGCCAGTTTCTTTTAGTCCCTTTCACTATAGTTGCAATGGTCCTCCTCTCCTCTCCTCATATCACAATGAGGTCCAGCACCTCACCACAGCTCCAATTAAATACCCACCTGACAGAGTCCAGTGTGGGTAGAGTTCAGGGGGCAGAAAATTTGTCTGCAAAGAACAGGGTGGTGGGAAAGGGGCCACTGCATTCTGGGATACTGGAGGACTTCAACTTGAGCAGCACATCTCTGGGGAATGGTCACACGTTAATGGAAAAGGACCTTGGTAGTACAGATAAGAGATAATCCTGCCCTGGAGTGGTGCAACTCGGCTACATAATGAGTGCTTAAATCTACTTGAAGATGTCAATGCTAAAACAATCCAGGGGTGAAGACCTCCAGGAACTGCCCAAAATTACTGTGTAACAAGGAGCCCAAATCTCCTTGAAAAATCAGTGGGTGAGAGTCTATGCTGCCCATGGAAACTGAAGTGGCCTTAAATAAACTGTACTTACCTGATCCAAGGAGAGCCCAGTGACATAGCACACACAATGCTGGGAGACTCCATCACCCTCACCTGTATGCTTAGCTCTGTCCTGGGTCCCTGGAGAGCCTTATATCCTGTCTCTGATATCTTCCTGCACAATAGCCTCTTCACCACCCTAATAAGGGAGTCCTCAGTTGATAGTTCCTGCTTTGGGGGTATATGCCCGCAGTCAGATACAGATCTTAGAGATCCCTTTTAGACTTCTCTGGACCTTTTACTCATCAGAGGCCAGAACAAGGGTAACTAATTCACTTGGCTACTCCAGAAGTTAAGACCGAAGGAGTGGATTTATCTTACTATGCTTTGTCACTGGCTGTGGGTGAATGTCACCTGACTGAACTGACTGCCAGTGAAGTAGCAGCATCTGCTCAGCTATTTCTTCACCTTCTTTTCTTTGCCTTCACAGCATGTTAACTTGAAATGACTTAGTAGACAGGTTTATATCTCAATATGTGACAAATTTGTATCAAACTGCATCAATGAATACACTACAGAACAAACCATTTCCAACTGGAAGGGAAAAAAAGAGAATTATCCATCATACATGAATCTAAAAATGCAGTTTCAAAGAGGTGCATTGCTTATCATTGCCCTAATGATGCAACTCCCAACAACTTTGCCTCGTGCCACCATCTCCTCCATTATGAATCTATTAGTCTTTCTAACAAATACTCTTTTCCAAAGCTTCATGAATTCTAATCCACTTGCTCTGCTAGAAGCTAGAAATGCAGTGCTGGTAGTAGTAGTGATATTAATAATCATAGTATCATAGTGCTTAGGGTCAGAAGGGACCTAAACAGATCATCAGGTCCACCCCCCTGCAGAACAGGTGCCGGGGTCATATCACCCCAGCCAAATATCAGTTCAGCCTCCTTCTGAAGACCCCCAAGGTAGGAGAGAATAACACCTCACTTGGGAGCCCATTCCAGAGTCTGGCAGCCCTAACCCTAAAGTAATGTCTCCTGATGTCCAGCCTGAACCTCCTCTCTAACAATCTGTGGCTGTTATTCCTAGTAACCCCAGGTGGTTCTCAAGGGAACAGAGCCTCACCTAATTCCCGCTGGTCCCCCCGGTGAGTTTGTAAATGGACACCAGATCCCCTCCAGCCTTCTCTTGTGGAGGCTGAATAGGTTCAGGCCCTTTATCCTCTCTTCGTCGGGCCTGCCCTGGTGCCCCTTGACCATGCAACTGGCCCTCTTCTGGACCCTAATGATGATAAGTAATGATAATAAGCGACTCAAGCTGTATGGCTGCTTGAGTCATAACATATCAAACCATAAAATATTTGACATCTGAGAAGGGCTTTTGTGCTCACCCATTCATATTCACTATCTGCTTCTCATGCCTGTAAGTTATATTTTGATTAAGTTGCAAGGAAGTCCTTTGCACACTCTTTAAAAAAATCCTTTAAATAGCGAGGTGTCTCATTAATGCTGGTATTTCTGTTAGGCACTTTTCCTCTGTGGATTTCTCCATAAACTCTGAAACAACCAACAACCATGGCAAGATAAACAAACACTGAGAGACAATTCTTCTCCAAGCTGTTTTGGGATTGAATAAATGATCCAGCAGATTAACAAGCTTTTAGTGGGTTAATGGAAATGCAGAATCACCAATTCCCTGATCAGGGACCATTAGTTGGCCCACATCCAGGTTATTCAGCTGATTACTGGAGAAGAGGGAAACGCACTTCTATATGTGGTAAAAGTGTCCCGAAGTTCAAGGAAGTGACAAGAAAGGTAACAGCTACTCCTGAAATTACAACTAGAGATTTTGACAGAGGTAAATCTAAACGTTTTGTTAACAGGTTGGTCCCTAGAAGAAAGTGCTTCTAAACTGAACTGATGATTGACAAGTCCAGTCCAGTAAGACATCCTCTTTTGGAACAGGGCACAGGATGTTGGGAGAACAAAAAACAGCTATTTAGGATGCCAAGTGGAGGAGGGTTATGGGGGTAATGTTTGAAAATAGTGGCGGCATAAGATTCAGGAAAAAGTGTTATTTGATATAGTTTTTGTTCTGAGGCTATGTTAGAGTGAAGGAGGAAACTAATACATAGTTGAAGGCACCCCCATGGCTTAAAGTGAATTTATATATATTTTAATAAGAGCTATCAGTTTTTATACCATATCTATTCACATACCACATGCACTTCCCCCTGGAAATGAGCCATCCAAAATTGAAGTGCACACCTTAAGTAAGGAATCTGCTTTTCATCCCCCTCTTTGCAAATAAATATGGTAAATAACACTGGTAATGTTGCAATCAGCCTTGAAAGCAGAACATGTACATGTCCCAGCCACAATTGGTGCTATGTTCTTTAGAGAGATATAACAAGACAGAGCCTTGCACCATGGAGAGTTTACAATTTAAATAAGCAAGAAGAGAAAGACTTATGCAAAATTGTACAGCAGCAGTAGCAGAAGCATAATTCATGTCTTTTGGCCAAGTGCCCCATCCATTGGCCAAAGTTAAGCTTTAGGCATCCTGAAAAATATCAGCCTTATTCTTTACTTTGGCTTACATTAAAATTGAAAACAAACAGGAAGGCTTTTCATTTAACAGAAAAAAAGCACCCCCATTCCTGAAAAACAATTGGTTAGTGGGAGGCACAATGATACATAAAATCTAGTGACAGAAAAGGAAAAAGCAAACAAAGCAGACTGCTATAGGAAAATAGTGGTTTGTTCTGATGTGTTATTTACTTGGTCTAAATGCTCGTTCTAGAACTGAAGCTCAATAGGAACTGAAAGGGGCAACTCAATAAAACAAAATGCTGGGGCTTTGGGTGGCTTATGCAGAAATACCTTACACGATTTCCTGAGTCTCAATAGAAACGTTTTCTAGCTTTCATGGTTTCCAGTAGCTGATGATACCAGAGGTGCACAAAGCGTGTGTGACAACTTGCACTAAAATGTAGCAGGTACGTGTTTACGTAGCAACCATACCAGAATGCACGAACAACAGGAAGCTACAGGCAAGACGTAGGAAAAATAAACATATGGGAGTGAAGGCAATGGGTAGGAGTTTTGAAAAACAGCAGGTTTTCTTGCTTTCTGAACATGCCCGAGTTATTGGCAAACAAGGGAGACTTTACAGTTAACTTGGGGGAGGGAGAGGGGGAAACAACACATTATTCCATCAAAGGTATGGTTAGTAGAGATGTGACAAAGCACTTACAATTAAATTCAAAATGTCAGTGTTTTTATCTACCTATCTTAGGGTTTTAGCTCGACACCTGTCAGCACAGTACCTTAGCGTAAGCCATGTCAAATCAATAATAAAAGCAAAGTCCCTAGTAAATTCACTGGCATTTTTTTTCCCCATTTCAGCCTCAAAAACTCCACTTGCAGTAGATTTTGTTTGTTTGTTTATTTCCTGAATTTCAAAGCAGTCTCTAAGCAGATTTTTTTTTTCCATTGAAATCCCTTTCCAAACAGGACTGTTTCTGAATGTAAATGGAGCCACTTTTGAGCAAAACAATTCTAAATTTATGAGAAGGAGGAAAGTAGTTTCCTGTATTTTCAGAGACCAATTACTTTTTTGTGGGGGGAGGGGAAACTCAATATTTCAAAGTCATGGAAAAGGGACAGATGAAATTACAGAACACTTGCCAACATTTTCCTTTCACTACCGCATGGCTGTTACACATGAGTTAATAAAAGCCCTTATCATTGGGCTTATGCTGCCCACTGAAGCCAATCAATCAGGAAGTGTAGTGGTAGCCCAGTCCTGTCTGCTAATTCCTAATAACATAATGTCTACTATCAGTATTAAATGTCCCTATAGCTGGCCAACCAGTTACTGTAGTATGATGAATGGAACTGCAGAAAACGGGTGAGGTTTGAAGAAGAATTGATTCTTGCGGGCATCAAGCAATTCAGCACAAACATAAACCATGCTGCTCTCTCTCAAAGTCAAAAACCTGGGGCTTAGATTCAATTTGACTTATTTGAGGTCTAAAAATAGAAGACTAAAGTCTACCTTTTCACTAACCCATCTCCAACTTTGCCTCTGCTTTGTCAAAGCTAATGTGACTAGGCATAGGGATGGACTTTTTTCTTCCTGTGTAGATGCATAGTTTACCTATTCTTTCTGTGGAAAGAATCTACCTCCCAAAATGCACTTTTTTATTTTCCCTTGTAAAATTGCATGGCTCTACCAGTCATTGCAATTGGCAGCAGTTAGACGTCTCCAAAGACAGATCCCACTGACTTCAGCATTAGTAAATTATTCTGCACCGCATGCTTCATGGTCAAGGGCAGTGATTCTCAACTAGGGTGCTATGAGATCCTTTTAAAGGTGTTGTAAGGTGCCGCTTAATACTAGCACTGTAGGCATGTCAACATGCATACATGATTGATAAGCTCAAACCAGAGATTTCAAACAGGAATATATAGCGTCAAAAAAAAAACACACAAAAAAAACACTGGATGCCTGTAGATTGTCAGAGCTAAACGGTTAAGAGATGCCTCAGCACAGCAGCATTTAAGCACTTTGCAAGTTCCCGGTGCAGGGATTTTCCCTGTAAGCCGGGAAAGAGTCCTCGATGCAAAATCAAAGCCCACCGAAAGCTTGCATCTGCACTGAGTGCATGCTTTCGATTGGCTCAGTATAAATTATTCACACGTGGCGGTCAGCAATTGGCTCGCTGGCTGTACAAAAGGCTTGGGTGGTTTCTGCCCAAATTGGAGGAGAGTTTGGATGCGTATAGGAAGAGATCCCCATGTGTACCTCGGAGCCACGGAGGGGCCTGATCAACTACCAATGACTGCCCGTCGCGGTTACCACGACATACCCCATACCCTATGTGAGTGTGAACGTCGGTGTGCCTGTCTACAGTTTCCTTTTGTGTTTGTCTACGGAGTGTGCCTACACTACATACCTTGCTGTATTGCAGATCGTAAGTAAAGTTTTTTTATTACAACTGCTGCTGCCTCTCTGCACCTAATTCCACTCTATCAGCGGCCCCATTCTGCCGGCGTTTCTCGGCCCCCACGTAGATGTGTTGGGAGATTGCTTTGTTGTGCTGTAATTATGATGCATTGGAGTAGACTTGATTAATCAAGTCGACTGGAGTGTACTAATTAGCACACTCCAGCAGCCTCCGTTGTTCAAAGAACTTTAGTTAAAGCACCTCCACTGCCATTTTGATGTGCAGGGACACTGATACATGAAACACTGCAGGTGCCTTAATTAGATAGGTTCTTGAAGCTGCTCTAATTAAAAGCACCTCCCAACCTCCTGCACTGCCAGAGCATGTATAAAAGTGCCCATTCTGAGTTCTTTGCAGTAATAGGAGTGAAAGCTAAGAACTGACATTGTCTGAGAGGTATCTGAGTCTAGTGTGCGGTACACTAGAGCAGGGGCATTGCCCGGTGAAGGAGCTAGAGATCTGCTGCCTGCTCCCAGAGCTATTTTGTGCATTTTATCCAATGACTATTTAATACTAAATGTCAATTTATTTGGGCAGAAACTGGGTTGTCCCTCAGATCCCTAGGCCTGGGACAGTACCAGTAATAGACTCTCCCAGGACCAAGGACTCACAACTTTCAGGAATCTAGACCTTTGGGCTGACTCACCAAGTGCTTCTGCTCAGGGCCTGGATTGCCACAGGATGGGCATGTCTACATGGGATGCTATGCTGCAGAGATGACTAATTAGTTCCACAGTAAAGTGTCACCGTCTAAACATGCAGTGCTATTAGGCAGCAGGAAACTAGTTAACTCCATTGTAGGATAGTATTGCCCAACACAAGTACTATCCTACAGTGGCATAGTTGTGTGGCCAAACACACATGTAGAAGCTGCTGAGGCTGGCTAGGGCACAAGGGTGCTTCAGTATAGGGGCTGTCTACTGATTAGCCCCATCCTGTAGCACCCTCATGTCCCAGCCAGTCCCTCTGCAGCACGTTGAACCAGGTTGGAGCAGCAGGCTGACCCCCAGGGCTCCCTGATAGCTGGGGCTACTCCATCCCAGCTCAATGTGCTGCAGTCCAGGGAGCTCCTGAAAATGCTGCACCCAGGAGCGATACATTCCAGTGAAACTGCACTAGAGTTTATTGCATCACATCAATTGTATGTGTAGACATGCCTGGTGTTATTGGCCCTACCGTAACCCTGTTGGGAATGCTGGTTGTTTTCCTTGGGATCTTTCCTTTGGATTCAGCTCTAGCTCACTGAACCTTTGAATTTTTCTATATCTATATTCAGTCTCAACAAGGCATCATTCTTCTAAGAGATCTTATCATCAGAACAAATTGCAGTAAGCTGTAGGTGAAAATGTTATGATGAGAGTGCTTCATGGAACAACTTTTTGATGGCCTATTAAACTAAGTTTGGTGGGCTGGGCTCCGTATAACACTGTCCCTATCAGTCTCCTATCAAAAGTAATGCTACTGGCTACCCTTATCAGAAGGGCCAAAGACTGACTATCTTAAGAACTAAACTCTCTTCTTGAGACTACCAATTACAGCTGTTGTATAACAGTCATGTTGACTGTATTGTATGCATGGAGGACTGGTGTCTACAGGTCAGTTGTTACATAATTCCTCATGGGAATAGCTTTGTACAATAATCACTTCAGCATGCTATATACTGAAAAGTATTTTATATCTGTCTGAAATCAGAATAGCAATGATCTTGATAATTACCACAAGAAGCCAAGGATAGCATGGCAAGGTTAGTCAGAAACAGACATTGCTGACTTTGGCGAGATGAATATTGTATTTCTAGGATGGAAAGGATAAGAATGATTCAACATGAAATCCTATGTGATTCTTTATAAGTAATGCTACAGTATTTCAATATGGTGCAGTGACACATGTCTGAGCTGTAGCAATTCGGATTATCACTGTAAAATACTGTATTAATTTTAGACATAATTGTTTGGACAGCTAGATTGCCAAGCAGTCCAACTGATGGACCATAACCCCAATCTTCTAGGTGCTCTACAATCATAAAACAAAAGACTCTCCCTGCCTCAAAAAACTTACAATCTAAGTTATAATGAAGAGTACCAACTATTCAGTTTCCTGACATTTAATCAATCGTTGAACAATGTATATGCTTGCCAAAAATGAAATATCTTCCTGTTTTCACGTGTGAGCAGGTTTCTAGCCACAAAAACATAAAACCCTATAAACCAATTATTATTCCCATTACCTCATCCTGAGTGACTCTCTGGGGTGATAAAGCCCCTCTTATTTGGACTTATTGCTGAGAAATAGACTTCTAAGGCATAAAGAACTTCTCCAGATGGATGGGTTTGTGGAATTACTTGAGTAAGAGAGATTTAATTCATTCAAAAGTCAGTATACTTAAATACATGATGAATGTAAAAAAAAAAAACCCTCATTGCTAATCCAAAGTGACAGGTATTAATAAGGTACTTAGTGGATTGCATGCTATGTTGTTAGGACCACACTGTTTATTTCAAGCCTGTACTTAAAAGGCTGCAGAAAATAAACTCCATCCCTTAGGGGCCTTCCATTCAAGTGGACAAAATGTATGATTGTACCTTTAAGCAGAGAGAACTCACGGGTTCACTTGCCTAAGACTGCCTATTACCTCAAGCTACTGAAATAAGAAACACCAGCTCTGGGACAAAAATTTGGAGTATCATCAAGCTTTTATACAAACTAAGAAAGCTCACTGAAGATTTTTTCTTTTGCATGGCAAAAAGAATTTTTCATCTTTATAGCCCCGTCTCCCTAGTTCTTAATTAATACCACGCACAGGTGGTATCCAGGATAACCACAGTAAATCACTCAAAGGGTTATGAGGTTATGAGTCTCAGAAGACTCATTATTAAATATAGGCACATCATAAAACAATAGGTTAGAAGGATGAAACTGTCATACACTACTGTTTCAATCTGTGCTTTTGGATGTCCAGAAACTTTACTTCTATAAAAAGGTTCTTAAAGCAATACAGCCAGAGGCCACAATTTATTGTAAAATAGGAAGGAAAAAGTTTATGTGAAGACTGTTTCATTAATGATTTTAGTGACTTGAGGCACTGCAAGCAGTTATTTGATTAAACAGATGATAACTGCCAGGTTTCTAGCACATTTTTTGTTGTTTTGATGCATCCACTGCTCAAAGCAGTGTCAGGCTCCAAGCAGTTAGTGTCTCAAACCCTTTATACAGTATATGCACCAGAAAATACAATGGCTCACTATAGCAAGAGTGGGTGCATCTACATGTGCGCTTTAATGCACAGTAGTTTATTCTACTGCACAATAAAGTGGCACGTAAAACACTGTGCTAATATGCTAATGTGCAGTAGAATAGGCTACTGCACATTAAGCATCACTAAAAAAAGTGTGTGCTTATGTGACTGCACACTAGTACAGCCTACTGCACATTGATCTAGTACCTCATATTGAAGGTACTAAATTTCCTGTGCACTGGGAAAAGTGCACTAATGCACATGTAGCTGCGGCCAGTAAAACCTTAAATGATCTTTCTTTTCACACAAACTCTTTGCTTTCTTTACCTATTAGACAAGAGCTCAAATTTAAAAAAAAAAGGTAAATTTAAAATAGTAGGGTTTTTTCCCCCTACAGTTGTGGGTATTCTGGGATATAATTATTTTCCCAGAATGAGCATCTGTCCCAAGTTAGCCACTTGACAACTCTCAAACACTGAAATTGAAGAGGAATTCTTATATTTTAAAGCCCCTCACAAATGCTTCATGCTCCCACTTGCTTTCATGTTATTTTTCTGCCATTTCATTCCACTCTTACCCTCAACTACTTAAATCCTGCTTGATCCTAGATGGGGGACATTTTCAAATACGGTAATAAAAGCTGTTCCCCAAAATTCCCATCAGCTGAATGGTTTTTTTCCTCCCTTTCTTGCCTGCAGCTAAGTTGTTTTAGCCCCAACTCCTACAATTTGTTGTTCTAGCCCAAATTCCCCAATTGCTGAAATTTCAGCAATTTCTGCAGGCTTTGACAATATCCAGCTCATGCTACAAGGCTTGACTATCTTAGTTTCATTTTTAAATGAGTGGTTTATTTAAACCCACACATTGGGAGAAAATCATTAAACAAGCTTTATGGTTTACAAATGTTTTGTTATTGATTGCCACATATGAAGGACACATGCACACATTCTATGTTTGAGTCATTTTTGTACCATTTTGATGGCTGGTATTTCACACTGTGAAGTTGAAGAGTCAACTTTTCAAAACTTTTTTTCCTCAGTCCGATCAAAGATATTGGCAAAATACTTCTATTTGGATAATTCAGGATGAAATGCTGACACCCCTATTTAATGTTCCACAGATGTACAATTATAGAAATATAGAAAAACAGGGCTAGGAGGGACTTACAGGTTCATAGATGTAGGGTCGGGGGGGGGACTGAGCAAATCATCAAGTCTGACTCCCTGCCTTGGGCAGGAATGAATACTGGGCTCATATGGCCCTGTAAGTTTAAGCTCATATGACCCGAGCTAGATAGTTAATCAAACCTCCTTGTAAAGACCCCTAAGATAGAAGCCAGCAACACTTCCTTTGGAAGCTGATTCCAGTTCCTGGCCACCCAAACCGCAAAGTAGTTCCTCCTGATGTCTAGCCTGAACCTACTCCCAATCAATTTGTGGCCATTATTCCTAGTTACTCCAGGAGGCGCTCAGGGAAACAGCGTCTCACCCATTTCTGTCTGGTCGCCCCTGGTAAGTTATAGAAGTTTATAGAAACTAGATCCCCTCTCAGCCTTCTCTTGTGACGGCTAAACAGGTTCAGGTCCTGTAGCCTCTCCTCATAGGGCCTGCCCTGCTGCCCCCTGATCATGAGAGCGGCCCTCCTCTGCCGTCCACATCTCTCCTGAAGTGCGGCGCCCAGAACTGGATGCAGCACTCCAACTGCGGCCTGACCAGTGCCACACAGAGGGGGAGGATCACCTCCTTGGATCTGCTCATGACGCATCTATGGATGCATGACAAGGTGCGGTTAGCCTTACTGACCGCGTCCCTCACATTGGCGGCCCATGTTGATTTTAGAATCGATAATGACTCCGAGATCTCTTTCTGCTACTGTGCTTTTGGGAAGGGAGTTCCCCAGCCTATAGATATGCTGCTGGTTCTTTCTGCCCAAGTGCAGTACCTTGCACATGTCAGTATTGAATCCCACCCTATTCACATTCACCCACCCTTGTAACCTGTGCAGGTCCAGTTGTATCCTGTCCCTCCCTTCTAGTGTGCCTACCTCACCCCAAATCTTGGTGGCACCAGCAAATTTGAACAGGGTGCTTTTCACCCCCTCGTCCAAGTCTCTAATAAGAAAATTGAACAGTGCGGGCCTGAGGACCAAGGCCTGGGGGACTCCACTGCCCACATCCAACCAGGTTGAATATGCCCCATCCACCACCACTCTCTGGGTGTGTCCCCCTAGCCAATTTGCAACCCATCTGACTTTGTAGACATCAATGCCACAGTCGCCTGGCTTTTTAATGAGAATGGAATGGGAGACGGTGTCAAAAGTGTTTCTGAAGTCCAGAAAGACTACATCCACCACAACACCTGCATCCAATGATTTTATGACCTGATCACAGGAGGCAATCAGGTTGGTCTGACAGGACCTGCCCCTAATGAACCCATGCTGGTTGTTCTTGAGCATCCTCCCCCCTGCTGGCCCCTCACAAATATGCTCCTGGATAATTCTCAAAGAGCTTCCCCAGGACTGAAGTAAGACTAACAGGGCTATAGTTGCCTGGGTCCTCCCTTTTTTGAAAATGGGGACCACACTGGCCTTCTTCCAGTCTTCTGGCACTTGAACAGAGCACTACAAGTGCTCATAAAGCCTCAGGAGCGTCATCTACTCCATCCCTTGCTCAAGGCAGGATCATCACTTTTTTAAACATTTCAGTCAATTGTTTGTCTAACCTGTTCCTAAAAATTACAAGGATGAAGATTCTGCAGCCTCTCCAGGTAATATATTACAATGTTTAACCATCTTCATAGTAAGAAAGTTCTTCCTAACATCCAATTAAATTTCCTCTGTTGCAATATAAGACTGTTATTTCTTGTCCTGTCTTCTTCAGGCAGAAAGAATACTTTATCACCACACTTTTTATAACTCCCTCAGGTTTTTAATAGGCTTTAGAAGACTGTTATAAAATCCTCCTTCAGTCTTCCCAGAGAGCATTCCTAATTGAAGGCATAAGAGAAGTTCAGTTTGGCTGAAGAGTTTTCAGTTTTTACTCAGAACACTGTTGCCAGCATCCTGGCTCCCCCACTGCTCAGTAGCCCATTTAGCATGACCATAAAGGATCTGTACAGAAGTTTGGTTCTCCAGTCTAATGTAAATCAGTTAAATCTAAGTGCACATTGACCTGGGCCTATCTTAGACCAGGTTCTGCCATTTTTAAACCAGTCTATGTGCACCAAATTTCAGCTCTGTTATAGGAAAGACTGGTTTCTGATCACTTGTACTGGTTAAACTGTAATGTCTGTACCAGGAAGAAGTTTGGGCTCCCTGGACCCATCAGCAGATAGGCATTCCTGATCTTTATGAGCCTCTGTAAGCATGGCGATAGTACAAATGAGAGGTTAGCATTCTGCTAACAAGTATTATCAACCTTTTAGACCCTCCAAGTTGCAAACATTTGCAGAAGTTAATGTTATATTTTATCCATGTATTTCTGACAATGTTTCCTATTATCTTTTCCCTCAGATGAACTAAGGAAGAAGTCAGCATTCTAGAACATATGAGCTATTCAGCAATAACAAATGAGTGCCCTTGACTAATGAAGGAAATTACGATAAGGAAATGCAGTTTCCAAGGGGTTGCAAACAAGAGTCACTAAAGATTAAAAATATTTGAAAAATGATGGCATTGTCTTCTCAGAGTAACAGAGCTTTGGAAACTCATTCTTTTGCTGTCTGTATACATGGGTAATCCCAGCAGAATTGAGCTGGGCTTCATATTGCCCAGAGATTTTTCTTGAGCAACACAGCTACCTTTTGAAGTGTTAAGTGTTTTTTTATGGATGTTTTTGTATTACATCTATGACCTTAAAGTTGACTTATTCTGTTCGGGCAAACCTGAAACTTTTAAAGATTGTATTGTGAAAGATCAGAAAATAATTGTCTAGAATAGTCAAACAGTTGAGAAATTTAGCTGGTGTTGGAGTTCAAGTTCAAGTCCCTGGTCTGTCTGATTTGGATCAGGGATTTGAACCTTAATCTCTTACATGCCATGTTCTTACCATATTTGTTTGTTGGCATATCTAAATCTCATCTGCTGGGTCTTGTCCAGCTTGTAATAGTAATAATAAAAATCACTTGGCCAGAAAAAGAGAAATAGTGAGCCCAGTGGTCACGGACCTCAGTTTGGAGTCATAGGATCCAGCTTCAAGGTTTTGTTCTATTGTTCTTCCGCCTCTTTGACTACTAGACTCTGAGTTAGTCTTGAAGAGGGGTACTCTTTGCAATCAGAAATTCTGTTCTGAACCTTCAAACCCCTTTTCGTCTAAAATGGCACATTTCCCCCAAAACTTTTGTTCAACAAATCAATATTCTTTCCCAGTGAAATACCTTGTAATCAGAAAATTCCTAACTAGTAAGAGTAACATGCTTTCAAAAGAAATCATAGTATGGAAGAAATGGACCACAACCAGCAAGAAATGATTAGAGTCTTGAAGAGATAGTATCTTCCTTTCATACAAGAATCATGCTCCATTTCTTCATTTTTCTGCAGAGGGCATGTCTATATGTGCTTTTAACCATGCCTAAACTTAATGTACTTTAGCCTAATGTGCATTACGGCAATTTAACCAGATCACCCCTTTTTAAAGAGATCTGTAAGGAAGGAAACATCATTCATTGACTAGTCAATGAATATAACCATTATATCTAGCTGGATCTCATGATTTGAAAGAATGGCTTGTGCAGGACTCATGTTGCCATTCAGTGGGTGTCTCCTGTGTCTTCTCTGTACCCCAAAGTAGTATATATTTGCTTTGAAGTTTATTGACTGCCCCTCAGACTTCCATGCAGAGATTTGGAAACCAGGCAAGCCATGATACTATAAGAGTCCAACATCTCCCCTAAGCCCAGCTTTAAACATCAATGTAAATTCTTCTTCACTGACCATCCAAATCCAGCAGCCAACAAAAAATATTTAATGAAAATTTTTGCCATTTATAATACTTTAATTTCCCTATACTGCTTTGAAAATCTTAACCCTCACCACCATTGTGCAAGATTTCCCCATTTATTTTTTTCAACTTCCCATCAGTTAATTTGAGAAAGTAGAGATTTTTTTTTCCTGCCTGGCTGACTGACACTTAATATATGTTTTAATGAGCACTTGCACCAATAATTCAAAATCAACCCAAAAGCTATTCTGTAAAATAGCAGCATATCAGTTCTACTACCACACAGTGCATCATAAAGGAAAACAGCAGGTACGGCTGTTTCCAGAATGAAAGTCCATGCACACAGAAAGACTGAATTCTAATTAGGGATGGGTGAACTCGTTTCTCAGAAACTTTGTTAAAAAAAAAAAAAGAGTGAAATATAGACTGAACATATTGTGAAAATCAGAAACTTGAGTGAATGGTTGTTTTTTGTTTTTTTTTCCTGGGGTTGTTCATTTTCACATCCTTTGCTGCTCTGAGTTTTAGCCAGGAAGAGAAACAAAAGCAGCAAAATGCCCTGGAAAAAGGAAGTCATTCTTGATGTATTTATAATACAAGGGTGATCATTATCACAGCAACTTATGTTATCTGAAAGTGCTGTCTCCTCAGAGTCATGATGATCTGTTCCCCTCCGTTTCAGGGTTTAAATAAAGCTTCTGGTCATTATGCAGAATTTTTCATAACGATGTCATATATGGCTTTATTTGAATAGTTTTCCAATGGAAGGACAAGAAGGACCTTTCTTTTGATACCCCTTTGTCTCAAACCCAGGTTATGGCAAGCACTTACATACCTATACAAGGATGGTTGTGCACTTGCATGCATGTATGCAAAACATATCCGCACCCTAAACTTCTATCAGGCACCAGGTGCAGCCAAAATAAGAGATTATCTTTGGCAATGTTGCCAAGGAAATGATTGCTTCCTTGCTGCTATAAGAGACAGCTTGGGTGCATAAGTGCAGGAAGTAGAAACTCTGAATCCCAGTCTCACATAGGTGCCTAACTCAAGATAGCACCTAGGTGCCTAAGTCCGAAGAGTGGTGGGCTTCAGGCATGTATTTTTCTCTTTGAGGATTCTTCTTGGAAGGATGTTGTGAATCCCATTCTCAGGTGCCTAATGGTTATATAGGGAATTACAGATTTGATTTGCATGTGTGAATTCAGGTCCAGGGTCCTGATAGTTAGGAGTACTAATACTTAGCACTACTACTGGGATTTAGTACTTATAAACATTTCTTATGTGCCAGTACATGGAGAAGTTGTATCTGTTGCAACATTCATAAGACAGTAGGGACAAAAAGTTGTAGTGCTACATGGTATGAAGAACTTGCTATATCTAGTTCTTGTAACTGGCCAACCAAGCTGCTTAGCTGAAAGTCAGATCCACATGTATCCCTAGGGCCATGTGTAGACGAAATGAGCCGGGTATGCGCACAACACTTTAAAGTGGGCTAAATGCTTTTGCACCACTTTAATGGTGTCGGTGTTTACTTGCCTCAGCAGTGTATTGCACATGAACTCCAACTGCTGCAGGACATTCAGGGGCATAACGTGCCTTAAATCACTTGGGGCGCAGCAAACTAAAACTTCTCTAAAGAGTTTTAGTTTGCTACCCCTACAGCTGTGGAGTGAAGCACCGGGCTCCAGGCAGCTCCACAGCTTTGCAGGAAGCCCATGCAGACAGCCTGGCAGCAGCTCCGGATAGCAGGTTCCACCCAAGAAAAGCAACAAGCCCAGTTTTATTTTTTGCCCCCTGAAGCCTGCCTGAGGTGTGCTGGGGCCTGGTGCTTCCCTCCGCAGCTGCAGTGCCCCCTTGCACTGCGTGAGCCAGGTACCTGCAGACATGTGCCACCTGTGTGTGTGGGGGGGGGCACCACAGAGGGAAGCACCAGCCCCCGCCCTCCCCCCTAGCCGAGGGTCTGTTTCAGTTACACACACCCTAGTAGGAGACCCTGAAGATGTTCACAGATTTCAGTGCTATAAGACATCATTAGCTCATCTTGTATGGCCTCCTGCAGAGCACACATCATGGAAATTAACCAAGGAACTTGATGTTGGAATCACTACCGTTTAGCTGAGTGAGGTATAACGTATATTTCAGACAGGTCCGTAATCTTGATTTAAAGAGAAAAAAAAAATCAATGGAAAACCCATGCCATAAATAGGTAAATAGATCCAATGCCTGACTTTCCTATTTACTAGAAGACTGCCATCTTTGCAGAGGGACTGCTGACAATAACAATGTCCCTCGCTCTTAAAAATGCATACTAAATTTCTAATCTGACTTTACTGAGGGCCTTTTTGCACCTTGCTCTGTAAGCCGTACAAATGTTGAGTGGCGTTAGTGCCAGCTTGAGTTTGGAGTAGTTACACTCCAGGCCGGCAAGGGCCTGGAGGATGGAAAGGTAAGAATCCCCTCTCCCTCCTGTCCTCTCAGGGCTCCCCTGCTGCTCCCCACCCCAGGCTTCCCCTCTTCCCCCAGGGCATTACTTACTTGTGGCTGCACATGCTGTCTGTCCCAGGGGGGCAGACAGCGAAGGGTTAACTTGCCAGGCTGCTGACCCGGAGAACAGCAGCGGTGATAGCAGCGGGGCAGGCAGATTAACCCTTTCCTGCCTGCACCCATGGACAAACAGCACAGGCATTGGTAAGTCAGTTGACAGGAGGGCAATGCCTGGGGATACGGAGTGTCGGGAAGGGCAGGGGGGCAGTGGGCCTGATCTGGGCCAGTGGGGGTGGGTGGGGTGTTATCTTGGCATAACACAAGCTGGGTAGCATGGTCAGAGAATTTTGCCTTGGTATGTGGGAATTTTGTGCCACCTAATGAGTGTTTAAAACTAGTTTCCGGTGTTCATGTGGACAAGCTAGGGGTTAAGAGCTTCAGGAGCTGCCCCAAAATACCATGTAACAAGGCTCTGAGCTTCAGCTCCTAGCGACAGCATCTCATAATGCCTTTGCCTGCTAGATTATGTGTGTGCATCCCCAAGGCATAACATTTCTCGGTAATGCTACCGAGGTGGTAAAAAATGTCACTGATCTCAACTCTACAAGCCTCCTCACCTGAGCCCTGAATCTGCTTCCCTTCCCTTCATCTCTTCACTGATTCAAAACATACTGAACTGTGGCATATGGAAACAGCAAACATTAATTAGATCACAATAGTTTAAATGCTCCTTTTACCAGACTGTAAATTTGTTTATCATTTGATTTATTACAGACAATTTGTTGAGGAACAATTCAATTGCTCAGTGTTCAATGAACCTCGAATGGCTGATTGTAATTATCTATTATTTTCCTTCATTGCTGTCTGTTGCATTGTGCTTGTCTTGTGTTATTATATATATAACTTTAATAAAATATCTGTTTAGAAATCCTCAGGTTGTTATAACCCACCCTTCCTGGGGATTGCTATTGTGCAAATACACGGATGGTCCTTAAGGTTAAGGAACTGCAATGCTTGTGTTCAGAGACCTATCTTCCCATCATATTCTAGCAAGGTCTCACTTCATATGCTACATACGAGTCCCTTTAAAATGCAGATCATACCCTTTCAGTCTATGGCGAAGAGCAGCTGCCCTTCTCTGGGAAGTTCCCAGGCAGTTTAGTTGTTTCATAAGATCCCTGTTTATTTCACAGGTATCTGTGAAGGCTCTAACCTGCAAAGGGTAAAACCAGGATTCTCAAAATAGAAAATGAAAAAATACAGGGGGAGTTAGGTACCCAACTCTTGCACACTTTCATTAAAATGGAAACACTAGCCTCTGAAAGCACCTTTCAAAGTGCCTGTCCTAATGAGTCCAAAGCTTCAAACCATGACAGCCAGTCATTTTGGTTTGGCATTGATTCCTCTAACAATGTATGGGTTCCCCTCTCTGTTTCGATGCGCGAAAGCCTCAACTCTAAAGTTCTGAAAAGCCATCAAGGGTTCTAGCCTGTTTCACACATACAGACTAAGGATAATGAGTAGATTTAGATCCAAGTTCCCCAGAGAGCACAAATTACAGGCCTCCTAAATGTTAGTGCGGGCTCAGATCCTGTTGTTAGTGCACACAGGTAGGTGTGGATTAGGGGTTGGGATTCATTCATGTTTACATGCAACTAGTGGTGCTCAGACAAAGATTCACAAAGGTATCTGGGGGTACCCGTAGACATGTTGGACGCCTGTTCTAATGCGTTGTAACTACAACATGCCAGAGCAGACTTGATTAATTGAGTCTGCTGGAGTGTGTGCTAATTAGCATGCTCTGGCAGCCTTGGAACATTGTGCATCCCCACGTCTCAAAGAGAAGGCAGGGGAACCTTCACTAAAGCTCGAATGAACTTTAGTTAAAGCACCCCTGCTGCCGTTTTGAAGTGCAGGGACACTGATACATGAGACACTGCGTGCATTTTAATTAGAACATCTCCTAAGAGCCACTCTATTTAAAACACCTCCCTCTCCCCACCCTGGAGCACACGTAAAGACATCTTAGGTGCCCAGTGCCACTGAAACTGGAATTAATGGATGTTGGATGCCTAGATACCCCTGCAGATGAAGAGCTTGAAAGCCCTCTAGGGGGTCTACCATATCGCGCCCTGGATTCTGCATGCGTGAAGAGCGTGTGGCTGGAACATGCATCATGGAGAATATACTGGAAAACTGGGTAAGCCTGAGGTCTCTGATGACATGCTTCAAAATAAGTACAGATTTATTGGAGGAATGAATCTGGCTTACAATTTTTTAGCCGGCATGGAAAGCCACATGTTTCCGTCCCATTGTTGCTGTGTGAATACAGGAAAGAGAGGGAGAAATCTCCGTGAGCTATTACTCTGTCAGAAAGGGATAGGAGTGCCCTCCACTGGCCAAAAGCACAGACCAAACCAGATGCCTATGGCATGGCAGGAATCTGTCTTCGGGGCTCTCACGAAGTGATTGCTCTCTTTTAAGATTAACATGCTTTCAAAAGAGGGGGCTGACACAATCTGTTTTGGCCTTTTCTTTTTTAGCGTAACTTGCTTGGGTCACCCAGCAGACTAGTAACAAGAGCAAGGGACTGAACCAGGGTCTCCCTAGTTTCAGTCAAGCACTGTATTTATATAGTTTTTAAGCAGAATGCAGTATCACCGAACTCTCAATAAGTCACTGACAACACAGCTGCTCCATCACTGTAGGAATCACAAAACAGTGGAGAAATGCCAGAGAACTGGATATAAGTGAACGTTGTGCCAACATACAAAAAGGTAAATGGTATGACACAGGAAATATAGGCTCCTTACTTAGTCTGACACTGATGCTAGGAAACGTGAACACACCAAAGAACAAATCAGTAAAACATTAAAAGATGGAAATGTAATTAATGCAAAATTACCATGCTATTTAAATAAAAAAAAATAGCTCTGTATCCAGAAAACAATACCTTTTTCGTAAGGTTTCAAGTTTGTTTAGTAATGATACCTGTGTTGACATAGATTTCATAAGGGATTTGATTTAGTTCAGCATAATAAACACAGAAAGTGCAGTACATATTAAATGAAGCTGATTAACTGATAGATCTCAAAGAGCGATCAAATTGGGAACTGTCCTACAATGGATGTGTTTCTCATGGGATCCCATAAGGACCTCTTGTTCATTTCACTGTTATCTAGTAAACTTATCAACTAGAGGGAAAATCATTTTAAATTACAACTAGTAAAAGTTGCAGATTACATGAACGATGATTGTCAGAGGGATCACCAACAACGCTGATGGGTCATGGTTGCAAATCTCCCCCAGCTGTTGCTTGACAAAATGAGTTTATTTGAACTTTTTATGGTTTTAAGGCAGCTACCTGCAAGGTCAAACATCTAAGAAGAAATAAATGCAGGTCATATTTATAAGAGCAGGTACTTCATCCTGGACTGCTGTAATGCTGAAAGTACTTGGGGTTTGCAGTAGATCATTGAGGACCAACCTTTTGGCAGGTTTTTAAGACCTGGGTAGACAAAGACTTGGCTTGGATGATATAGTTGGCGGTGGTCCTGCAGAGGTGGACTACATGACCTCCAGAGGTCCCTTCCAAGCCTGATTTTCTGTGGTTCTATGATTCTATTAAATTAACCGCACACCCTCCTCAAGTGCCACTTTAACCCTTTTGCACTGTCCAATATGCTGCTTTCTGCTCCCTTCCTGATCTCATGTTCTGTTTTTTGCTCCCTGCCCTATTTGCCACTGTGCTGCCTGTTCCTTCCCATGCTACATAACCTGTGCCCCAGGTTGATCATCGCTGTAGTAGATAACCATTTGAGCATGTGTTACCTGTGTGATGCTGTATGTCAGGGATGTGAAAGATACAGTCTATGGGTCAGATCTATACTGTGAAGCCATGCCATCCAGCCTGTGGGACTCCTGGAGGGGTTGGGAATTTGGGCATGGGGTGATCAGGGATGGGGCCTACTACTGAAGTCCAGAGTAGGGAGCCCACTGACGGCATGTTTCAGTGGCAGCAAGGCAAGCGATGGCTGCATTAACCTCTGTGGCTCCATGGCATCACTCACCTTGCCACTGCCAAAGGTGGGTCCGGATCTGGCTTGTGAGGATCTAGACTGGGGGGGTCAAGCAAGTTTGACACCCCTGTTGTTGGTAATATGGCTAATGCTACCCTTGGATGCGAAAGCAGCATATTTTCAAGTCAGAATATGTAGGTGCTGTTACCTCTGTATATGGCATTAGTAACACAAATTACTAGAATACCCCATCAATTCTTAAGTCCATTTTTCAGAAGAGGATGTTTGCAGGTTGCAAAAGAGCGAAAAAAAAAAGACTTGAGAAAACCTGCCTTACAATGTGAGACTACAGAAATACAAAGTAGTTAATTCAACTCTTGGCTGATCCTCCTAACAAAAGATAAAAATTGATTGGGTCACAGTCTACAATTAACTATGGGGAGCCATTTCTAATAGTAAGTGGTTCTCTGATCTCCCAGGAAAAAAAGCATAACACGATCCAGTGACTGAAAGTTGAAGCTAAACAGAGACAAGAAATATAGCACAATTTTATAACAGTGATGGTGATCGACCCCTTGGCCGATTTACTGAAGCAAGTGGTAGACTGTCCACCTCACAGTGTTAAGATTAAGACTGGATATCTTCCAAAAATTGCCATAGCTCAAACAGAAGACACAGGCTTGGTGCAGAAACTGCTAGTTGAGATTCCTGGATTTGTATATAAAAGACATCAAGAATAAATGACCCTTAAGAAAATAAATAAATAAATAAAAGATGGATGGGAAAGTTTTCCCTCAAAATGGCAGCTCCTAGATTATTGCATAAACTGCATAAGAAAAAAGTGTTGCCATGGAGGTATTTCTCAAATGTGATTTCTGTGCTTAAATCCTGAATGTGTCCATGAATGGATGTATACTTACTGTGTTTTGATCAGCCACTCAAATACGCTGCAGGTTAAAATCAATTAATAAATAAAATTCTATAAATCAAAACTTTTGCTATTAGGTATTTTCCAATTTTGTTTTGTTTTGTTTGGTGGCACATTTTTACACTTCTAGAACAGCCTTGCACAGAGCATCTGGTAGGTGAAAAAGCAAATGTTGTGAATTTCAATAGTTCCCAATATATTTTTTTTAATTGCAACCCAACAACCAACAGACAGAACACCTCCAACAAGGTCACCTCCATTTAATTATATATATGATTGACAGGATCTGCATAAAACACCTGAATAACCAAAAAATGTGTGTAATAGTAGAAATCCATTAGAAACAGAGTAATCAGAGTAACAGGTTTTTGAAATCTCAAAGGTAGAGAAACAGTAAAATCTGAAAGGAAAGACTCAACTAAATAGAAAGTGGCAGGTGCCACCAGGCTTCGTTATACAAGCTGTTAATTAGTATTCACCAGTATGGAACTAGGCATTATTCTAATGAAACTGTCCTCCAAAATGTCAGAGTTAGCATTCTCTCTCTGCTAAAGGTTGTACATGAATTTCTGAGCTTGTACAATGTTGTGCATCTTGATTCATTAAGGAGCCCCCCCAACCACCCTTTGGGTTGATTTTGCAAATGATTTTCCACTGCATGAGTATCTTTTACTCCCTTGGTCTGCCTCAAGAATAAAGAAAACACAATGAAGAAACGTCCTGAGTGAATCTTTCTTTGAGCACAATGGCTGATGTTCTCTTATGCTATATGGAGCACGTCAGAATAAGGGCAATGCAACTGCAACCTCAGACACAGTTGTATATTATACTTGCAGAGATAGCTATCAGATTTATGTTCCTATATCCTAAAGGAGGTACAAAGTGGCACAGTTGATTAGAAAGCAATTCCTCAAGACTGTTATATTATTTTAGTGGCATCTAAGAGTCCCAAACTAGACACTGTACATAAACAGAATTGGAGACCATCCTTGCCCACATGCAGTTTATAATATGAATAGATAGGAAATGATGGGACGGGAAACCCAGGCATCATGAAATGAGATCACGTGATTTGCACAAGGTTACACAGCAGGTCAGTGGCAGGGTTGGGGCTACAGCATATGCATCATTATCTCAGTTAAGAAAGGATTTTTTTTCATCTTGTTTCAGGCAAAGATAGCACCATATTGTGGTGGATAAGAATAGCAGAACAACATTATTTTACACATTCAGTACATGTGTAATCTTGTTCCAAATACTCAGTGAAGTCAATGACAGTCTTTCCACAGAAATTTAAAGGGCAATGGTAAGCTCATGGGGCACATTTATTTGCAAACAGTAATGGAGCCTCTATAGTACTAATATAAATCTGCTTTTGATGGTTACAGGATTTTAGGCATTTTATAAGATAAATTCTACACCGCAGTTTTTCTGCAATGTTTCATTTCTCACTAGGATTACAATGTGTCAATTTTTATGAGAAAATAAAGTTCCATCATTGAAACCAAATGGTTTCCAAGTGATTATCATGATGAATCTTTGACAGTGCAAGGAATCAGAAGGATCATGGATCATTTCCCACCACATGTACATTCTCTGTTCTTTTGAAACAATGTCAGGTAGAGGAGGTAGTCACGGGGAAAGAAGGAAGCGAGCATACACACTGACAATATGAAGATGTCTACATTTTTACTACGGTTTAGTAAGACTGATTTACTTAAGCTACATTAAAAGGTGGGATTTTAAGAAGGCACTCAGCCTTGCACACATTGAATTAGGAGAATATCTAGCACTTTTTAAAAGCCTACCAAAAATATATGTTACATTTTATAGTCACTTACTTATTGTAAATATGTTCAGTCCACTCGTATTCTCCTGTTTTCTTTTAAACGCTATCCTTTTTTCTTTGAGGTGCAGTAGGTATTATGAGAAAACAGCACTCTCTCCATTGGCTTAAAGTGACAATATTAGAGCTATAGCTACCTGAGCAACACATTAAAAACAGCTGCATCACATATTCAGAAACATATTCCAATAATATAAAGCAAAATGGGTCAATTTCAGCTTTGATGCATCTCCACTGTGATAACTGAATTGAGACCAAGCCCAATAATTTGATTATCATAACTGCAGAAATGCTGATGTTTTCTGTTATACCAAGTTGTGGGGTTGGCTGTTAACTTAATAGAGTGTGGCGCTAGTGGAAGTCTTCTCTACCCTAAATCACATGTGTCACGATCACTTCTGGGGATGTCTAAGTGGTAATCCCGACTCTCGTCTGTCACGTCTTGATGCTGGAAGAAGTTTTCTATTGGGAGGAGTTAAGTTTAAGCACCACTTGACACCGAGATCTAGGACCGGTTTCTCCAGGAACTCCAACCTCCCATAAACCTCTCAGAAATTCAGCAAGACTTTCATTAAACTGAAACTCACAGTAACCTTTATTTTCAGCAATTCTTTTATTTATTAACTTCCTTTTCTTTGTGTTTTAGGTTCTTAGGTCTCACCTATGTAGCAACAGACTTCAAAGCCCACAAACTGCCACACTGCCTCATCCGGCTCAGGAAAGTCTCTCACACAGTCTCTTTAGGGATAAACCCTTTCTTTCTTGAAAAAAAGAAAGAAAGAAAGAAAGAAACTCAATCCAAATGAAATGAAATGAAGCCTTGCCTTGTTGGAGTCTCTAAATTGCTCACTTTCTTCTGGAGATATATATATATATATATATATATATATATATATATCTCCAGAAGAAGTCCAATAAAGGGCAATTTGCCCCTTTTACCTTGGAAACTCATTGGGTATCCTGGCTCATGAGTCTGCTGGCATTTGTGGATGTTGGCTTGGCGTGTTCCTCAAAATGAATAAAAGCAAAAGATTTACTTGCATCAGTAGGGGCTCAGCCACTTCTTCTGGCTAGCCCTTCCTCTCTGGTGTGGAGCTACATCATCTTTACTGCATTCCCAGCAGTTCGACCTGGCTTATTGTACCTTCTTGGAGTTTCTTAGCCATTTGGCTGGTGGCTCTCCACTGCTGCAGCCATCCCCACCATCCTCTGGGATTCTGAGACCTCTCCCCTGTCCCTCATCCAGGCCTCTCTCCTCTTTTCTTTCCTTCCAGGGCCACTTTAGCTTTACGGAGCAGCTGCTCCAGAACCACAGCTCCTGGGGAGCTCTTTTTACCTTTGCTGACTGCTGCCATGACTCAGAAAATATCTCCGCCTTCTACTCTTCTCTACGCAAGTTTTTGTTTGAAAGTAAAAAAGTCACTTTTTGCTTTGATTTTTTTTTTCATGGTTGCCCTATGGCCAAAAGCTATTCAATGAAATGATGCAAGTGAATAGTGTTCAGCTGTACTGAAGTTATAAGATTTTTTTGGTGGAGAGGGCTGGAGGAAGAGGGGGACACAAGGAGGGAAATACCATTTCCTAAACTAAGCAGAATTCTAATCTCACTTCGCCATTAGTAGTTCTTCATGAGAAGCCTGAATTCATTGACACCGGGAATACATCAGAATTTGGTTTTGTAGAGTTTCAAGCATTTTTGGTTCCTACATCAGCCACGAATATAAGCCCTGCTGCAGTCAGTGGGATTACAACAGGATATGCAAGCTACATGCGATATCAGAGACCATTGTGCTAATATTTTACAAGGACATTCTAAGGGATAACTCCCTCTCCATATAACATAGAGTCTCAAAGGATTAGACAAGCGAAGGGTAGGGAAAGAATCAGATAGAGAGTGGAGTGACTTGTCTCATGTAATGCAACTGGTCAGTAGCCAACTTAATTTCTTGCCTATTGGGTCTCCATCTGATATTTTAGACCACATTGTTTCCTTGTGCTTGATTCACTAGTATGAATCCTGCATTGCGTCTCTGAAGCATGTGCACTGGGAACTCATTCTTGCAAAAACTTGAATACCTTCAACTCCCACTGACTGTTGCTGGAAATCTGGAACAAGTCACAGGATTGGGACCAAAATATGCAGAGAAACATTTACAAAACCTTCCAGCCAATGCTTCCTGAGCAGTTGTGTACAACTCAGGGTTGTATGTGTATAAAAGGTGGCTATGAAGCAAGAGGTGCTGGCTAGTCCTTGAATATTTCTCTCTTTGTAGACTTTGTAGAAATGTATATTAGAGGGGAAAGCTCAGCAATGTATCTGGCAGAATTTAACAAGCAAGACCTGTCATGTGCAAGGAGGCAGCAAGGCACAGGGGAAAGATGTAAGAAAGGAGAGGAAAAAAGAAAGGAGAAGAGAAAAGGATACAAATTATCACCACATCTTTAAACCTAGATGATTCTTTAGTCCCCATTACTCTACTATCCCAGTTCACACTCACTAGTGCTAGGGAATTATTACCTCATTTTACATTGTGGAAGATCACACAATAAGCCAGTGATTAAGCTAGCAACAAATGCCAAGAGTTCAGCATCCTGGGACAATACTCTGCCTGTTAATTCAGCCTTCCCACTTTCTTGTGCCTCTTTTGGGAAATTTCCCCCCTCCCAGTTCTATCTTGCCCTTCACTTGAGTAATGTAAATGTTTACAGATCACAGTTTTATTAGGCCAAACTCCTGACTGCCTATTATTGCTTTTGTGCTGCTCAGAAGTGGCAAAGTGGACACAACTTAGGTCAGTAATTAGCCCACTCCAAAATGCTGCATTTCTTCTATCAGCTACAGATTTGACACAAAATTCTCTTCCCATGAAATGCTGGCAGAAAGACCATGCAAAGAGAGAAAAATATTATATTAACGGGCTTCCCTTTTTTTTTGGAGGCTCTTAGCACTTCCCAATGGGGAAAAAAAAAAGAGTCAGTAGGTGCTCAAAAAGCATGTGCTCAAAGATTCAACGCCTCCACAGGGCCCAGCAGGAAGGAGACAAACTCGGAAAAGGGAACAAGGGTTTGAAACATTCCCCAGTTCAAAGGAGTTTTCTGAAACAGGATGAAGCCCTTTGAAATGTTCTGTGCAGATCCACGGGTAATGAATTTAATTAACATGCTGCAGTTTTAAGAGGAGGTTACACAGGAGGAGGAAAACAGCAGGTGCCTTGGCTAACATGCTAACAAAGTCCTGACATCAGGCTTCCAAAGGATTATAAAGGATAGGCTTCCTGCATAAGACCACGTCTCACTGAACCCTGGCATGAACTAAGCCAAGGTAACCAACTACCTGCTCCAACAGAAAGTCAAAGGAGAAACATGGGGCAAATTCAGAGCTATTATAAGCAGAAGGAAATTTACCAATGCCTTCTCCATTTCCCTTTCAATTTGGCCTATTGCCTTCATGATCCTAGAGAAAGCTGTTCATCGGCGTGCAAGGCCAGGTGCTTCTATGTATAAATGAATGTAATTATTGTCTATACTAGAAAAGGTGCCCTAGTATACCCATACCAGCAAGCCCGTCTAGTGGAACATAGCTCGAAGTGTTGGTTTTTTTTTTTCCAGGAACACTGCACCTGCATCAAGACTCTTGCCAGGATAAATTACTCTTAACTACTCACTTACAACCCAGATTTCCATACTGGCCAAGGTTTCACCTGTAGACTTGGAGTAAGTCTCCTAAATGAGGCTTCTCATAGCTTGCAATTAGTTCATATTATGTTTCAGTATTTTACCCCGTCCATGAGATAGAAATTTGTCAAGTATACAAAGATAAGGGAATGGGGGAAGGTGAAACTGGCTCCTTGGCAAGTGGTCCCAGGAATCAGACTGTGACTCAGCTGGTGACAAGGATCTGTCTCATCTCCTGTCTTTACCTACCTTCACAAGACAACGGAGACATACTAGCCACAAGAGACTATTCCCTTCTCTCTGCTATCCCCATTCGATGCAGCAACCCAAAGAGCATATAGCATAAGAATACGTATGAAAGAATGTCTCACATCCCACTGCATTCTCCTGCATGGGTCATTATCTGACCCCAAACTAGATGATTCCTTGGGAGCTGGGTCAGTCTGGGTGCCAAGGAGTGCGATTGACAGCCCAGCAGTTGCAAGGTCTAGGCCATACAGGAAGTGCTTAAGGTGTAACTATATGGGATTCCAGTGAATCTGCAAATTCTGCTAAAAACCTTGTCCCAAATGCATGAGAAGGAAGAAAGGCAATTCCCAATATGAGTAAGGTCAAACTCTGACCCTCAATATCTGTGGCATATTTTGAGACTGTCAGATAATAAAGGTCCACTCGTGATATGGGCAGTGTGATAATGTCTCACAGTCAATGCAGAATACCTAAGTATAACCTTGGCCTAGATTTCAGACACACGCACTCAGTCCCAAGATTTCCTTAAACATGGCCTCCTTTGTGATATTTTCTTTCCTCTGCTGTATGTTTGGTAGTTATTTGAGATGGTTTCAATGGTCATATGACACCTTTTCCTACAAAGCACACTCAGTATACCAAGTGCTAGAGAAGAGAGGAAGTTTCAGTTGCTTCCTAGGAGCTACTGGGCATTAGCCTAGGAATAGGAAAGCCTAAATTGAAGTGCCTCATCTACCAAATACTGATCTGAAAAAGTCATATGAAGCATCCTGCTTATACCTCAAACCCCCGTCTTTAAAATGCATATCTTAGCTATTCCTTACACTTACAGCCAGTATTAAAGACCATGCCATCCTCTTGCATTATGCTAGCATGGAAGATATAATACACCCTTGATATAAAGCGCATCCTTGTGGCAATGCTTTGAAGCCAGTTGCTTATCAGGTGTTTCTGTAAAACTTTTTTTTTTTTTTGAAAAAGGTTCTGCAAAAGTAATAATTATATTGCAACACATGAATTTCCTCCCCATGGCTAAAAAAAGAAGTAGACTTGTATTTGGTCTACCACACTGGAAATATTTTCTTTTAAGAAAATATACTGATTACATATTGAGCACTATTTGGCACGTCTGCAGTAGAACATGGATCTTGGACTGGCCTCTTCAGTCATCTACAAACTCACCAATTACCTCTATATTTACTCAGAGACATTAAGCCTCATTTCAGAGGACAGCTGATGATTTCTAGCATAAAGTGTATTGGCAGGGACACTATTAATGTAGTATTTATAATGTATCTATCTAGCATAATATAGAATAGCATGTATATATTATTACATGCACACGCATTATACTGCACATATACTTTACAAATACTACATTTTTAGTATTAAAGCACAACATTGACAACCATGGATAATTACAGAGTTATTATTGCTGATTTATGTAAAAAGTCTACCTGCCTTTGTATTAAAAATAATGTGCTCAGCACAGCACAACAAACTTATTGTTTTATTATTTGATTTACATGACAGCTTTCACAAATTCAAGTGCTTCACAGAACTGGAACACTAATGTTGCTCATACTTCACGCCCCCCCCCCCAATACAATGCAGTTACTTTTGAGATGGGACTGCTTAATTGGTTAACACTATGCATCAAAACAGGGAAGAAAATGTATGCATGATTGCCTGTCTCCTTATCAAGGCAATGAAACAGGAGAATATAATTGCTCGAGTAATTTGTCCAGAGCATTTAAGGAAGATGCAGTGAGATAGATTGTCACAGGCAGTAGCTCCAGCAGACACTGCTCACCCAACACAATTCGCCCTGATGTGTGGGCTGGGAAGCAAGAGATCTGGCTTTATCCCCTACTTATTCCCCATAATAACTGCATTAGGCTTAGATGCTCATATCCAAATTTCAGATGCTTAAAACCCCTGCTCAGATGCTACTGCATAGTGAAAGTGCCTAGGGTGTCACTGTTTCTAACATATATGTTGCCATGCACCTGAAGTTCAACTTCTTGGCATGCTCAAACCTTGACAGAGTAGAGAGGCTCTGGGATTCACAAACAAGGCACCCATCCCTCTCTCCTGTGGGGCTGTACTCTGTACAAAGCAAAGCCCTGCCTTTTGTAGAGATGTTCAGCAGCTAGAAAATTCTCTCAACACGGAGAAGAACAATATTATAGAGTCTCTCCTGCCTGACTGGATGTGAACCCAAGTTTCCTATGTCCCAAGAGACTGCCCTAACTACTAGATTATTGACACAAGTTCATTCAAGCCCTTCTCTTAACAAAAATACATGGAGCAATTAAATATTCATTCAGGCAGAGAAAAAGCAAGCAGGAAAATGATAGCGGCTGCATGACCCAGTGGTGAGCATATTTACCTGGTGAGAAAACCTGGGTTCCAGTATCAACTATACTGAATAGACCATGTTTATATGTTACAGCAAGGGCTAGAACCCAGACCTACCCCTTCTTCAGGCGTAGGTCTTCACCACTAAGCTTCAAAGCCATGCTTCTTGATCTCACTCTGCCTCAAAGAATGGTTGGTTATTCCTTACAAGTGGAAACATTCTCACAGGCAAGCTAAGGAAGTATGGGCTAGATGAATGGACTGCAAGGTGGATAGAAAACTGGCTGGAGCATCAGGCTTAGAGAGTAGCAACTGATGGCTCAATATCTAGCCAGCAGCTGGTAACAAGTGGAGTGACCCAGAGGTCTGTCCTGAGGCCAGTTTTGCTCAATATCTTCATCAATGACTTGGAAGATAGCTAGAGCGAACCCTCAGCAAGTTTGCAGATGAAACCAAGCTGGGGGAAGTAGTAGATAACACTGGAGGGTAGGGCTAGGATTCAGAGTGACCTAGACAAATTGGAGAACTGGTCCAAAAGAAATCTCATGAGGTTCAACAAGGACCAGTGCAAAGTCGCACACCTAGGACAAAACAATCCCGTGCACCAGTATGGGCTGGGGGGTAACTGGCTGGGTAGCAGCTCTGCAGAAAAGGACCTGGGTTTACAGTGGACAATGTGCTGAGTATAAGCCAATAGCATGCCCTTGTTGCCAAGAAGGCTAAAAGCACATTATGCTGCATTGGTAAGAGTGTTCCCAGCAGGTCAAGGGAAGTGATTATTATCCTCTATTCAGTACTGGTGAGGCCACAGCTGAAGTACTGTGTTCAGTTTTGGACCCCCAAGTACAGAAAGGATGTGAACAAATTGGAGAGAGTCCATTGGAGGGCGATAAAAATGGTTCAGTGGCTCGGGTACATGGCATGTGAGCAAGGACTGAGGGAACTGGGTTTATTTAGTCTAGAGAAGAGGAGACTGAGAGGGGATTTAATAGCAGCCTTCAGCTACCTTAAGGGGAGTTTCCAAGGAGTTTGGAGCTAGACAGGTCTCAGTGGTGGCAGATGACAGAGCAAGGAGCAATGGTCTCAAACTGCAGTGAGGGAAGTTAGGTTAAATATTAGGAAGAATTTTCTCACAAGGGGGGTAGGAAAACACTGGAACAGGTTACCTAGAAAGGTTTTTAAGATGTGGCTGGGATGCTCTAATTGGGGATAGCCCTGCTTTGAGCAGAGGGTTGGACTACATGCCCTCCAGAGGTCATTGCCAAACTTAATTTTCTATGATCCTATGTTTCAACACAAGGAAGCAAAAATTCCCCTCGAGAATCTCTCATGATTAGGACACTCCCGTGAGAGGTTTGGGCTCATGCCCTCTCCAGTAAAAGAAACCTTAGTTAATTTCCCTAATATCTTGGGCACCTGGTCTCCACCCTTCTCCCTACTTCTTGATTGAAGCTTCCTCACCTTTTGAAAATAAGACACTCAAGGATAATCTTCAGGGTTAAAAGTCCCATGGGCAGGGAGGTGCCTGGGTCTCTAAGCAGTTGAACTGAAAGCATACCCTTCATCATTCGCTTACGGTTAGTTTAAGCCAGGCTCAACTCAGCATATAAATGCGTGAGGACCCCATTCCAAGGCGCCTGCCTCTCTCCTTGCACGGCATGGAGTGCTTGAATACCTCCCTTGGAGGTTGTGAAATCCATTAGGCAGCCAGATGCCCAGATGTGAGGTACTACAATGCTAAGCATCTTGAAACCAAAGTTTATTTATGGATTTAACCCTTATCCAACGCCCAGAATAAGGCCAGGAGTGGAGGAGGGTAAGAAACGGAGCACTCCAAGGGGCATTCATTATCCTGTTCTGCTGCTGGACAGGTAGCAACATTATATTCCGGATCCTCTGACAAGCTTTAAGCACCAGGAAGCCAACCTCTGTTGTTCATTACTTCGAAAATAAGGTAGCTTCAGGAACACAACCCCCTGGGGAAATGGGAGGCCACTGGCTCATTTCTGATTCAGCTACTTTTCCTTCAGGGCAATATTGTAGCACATCCATCACTCAACAAGAGCAGATCTTTTTACAGAGAAGTATTTAGCTGGCTTTGGCAAAGGCAGGTGAGCCTCAGGGAAGACATTATCCTGACAGCAAATGTTGGGGGCTGGCTGTGCGTGCAAGAGCTTGGCAGGCTTTGATACTAAATAAATATGGGTTTATTAATAAAGTGTTAGCTGGAGATGGAAAATAAGATTGAATGCTTCATCTTAGCCATGGGGCCTTTCTAAATACTTAGTGATGGAAACGAAGAACAAAGACAATAGAAAATGGAGAGTCATGGGGGAAAAAAAAACAGAATCAAATAAAGAGAAAAATGGTAGTTTGGAGGAGGTAGCAGCAAATTAGGTTTACTATAGAAGTGGCACAATGCAAGCAAAAGGTAAAAACAATATATAAAAGCCTCCTAGGTTTCCAGAGGGTAAAATGCCAGTTCCAGGGATACAAGGTCAATAATTCTGAGTAGAGAGGGGAAAAAAGACAGCGAAAATCAACAGTTGCCAGAGAGCGAGTGGGAACATGGGAAAAGCACAGAATTTGAGGTGGGGAATAAGAAAAAGGCATGAAAAGGTATGAAGTAATGCACAAGTAAGGAAAAGTGGTATGGAGTGTCTGACTGGCATTCAAATCTGAGGATTAGTGAACTTCTAATAAAATACTGTTATACTCTATAGAAGTTGTCTGGAAGGGACTGCCATGACCCTGCCCAGCAAGGATTACAGAATCTCACCCCATGCTTTCTTCATACAGTCCAACAGCTCTGCTGAGTTTAGACAGCCTTGCCACAGTCTCATATGGACAGACCTCTTTGGAGTAAAGTCATTAGGACTGTGACCTGAGTGTGGCAGTCTCTGTTCCTTGCATGTTCACGGTCTATGGCTTACGTTAATATTGTGCAGCACTACTATAAAACTATTTCTGTATTTCAGAAGGGTGGGGGCATGGACTATTTTTTTTTTAACAGGATGCTTAAAATAAAGCACCTCACTCCACATTTAAGAATTATGTTCAGACCTAATATTTACAGGTACTATTTATGTCAATTAAAATTTTTCATGGAGTTAGCAGGAAAAAAATTCCCAGAAGTGTTCCCCATTTGAGTTGAGCTGCTTGTGTTATCACTGGTTCATAGTTTTGTGCAAGTATGCCCAGTGGGGTCCAGTTTCTAGAAGTGCTGAATGCTTCAACCTGGACCACTTATCTGCTTCAGAGCATGCTCCGTGAAGACCCATACTCTGGGGGAAAGAACATGGGGTAAAGTGAACATTTTGGTGCAAGCAAGGTTGAGTGCCATGTGCAAGGTGAAATGTCACCTGCAATAGCATGCTGCTGTGTGCATGAGTGTTTTATTGATCAGTCAAGTGATTGACAGACATGGTGTGACTGGATGGTATAAAAGCATTCTGGTCCAAGATCTGTTGTTTGAATGTTGATATCCGTGATCCAGGAGGCTTGGGCTAGAGTTCAGTGCTAATTGTAAATCAAGTGTGGCATGTACAGATGGGGGG
>JAGPOW010000229.1:26537156-26547480 GCA_030014935.1 Caiman crocodilus
GCATGCTCCAAAGTTGCCCTGGGTGGGCTAGGGGAGGCTGGGCTGGCCCCAGCACCTTTACCTGTGGTCCTGGGGGCTTCCCAGGGTCACAGCAGCTTGGCCAGCAGCTGGAGTATGGCCCTGGCTAGTCAAGCTCCAATTTCGGGGGGAGCATGCTGCGGCCATATGGGCCGTTGTACTTTTTTGAAAGTTGTATTTTGTTGTTGTTGTTGTTGTTGTTTTTAGATATCAGGATTTCCCGGTATCTAATCTTGGCTCCACGCTGCAAATATGCAACACAGGCAACCTTTTCACATGTGCCACGTGGATTTTGCAGCACTGCAAAAGTCTCTGAGGCGCCTCAAAGCGCACATTCCTGCTTGTCTAAGCGCACCCTTTATGTTGAGAAGTTACAATACTTTGGAGCAGAGACTCACAAATTGTCAGGGGAGAAGGTAGTTGTTTTGATGTTAGGATGTGCTTTTCACTGTCCCTGTAAAAATATGCCAACATTTGCCCACATTTTAAGTCTATGAAAAATCTCAATGGAAAATCTTCTGAGTAGAGACTTAAAGATTATCTGGGAAATCCCCAAAGAATTAGGGGAAAAATTCCACCAGTGGTCATTACACTAGCTCAGGGTGTCATTTGTCTGTATCTTCCCCAGGTTAAAAGCAAACCAGTTAATGAATCCTAATAACAAGGTGCAATAGCAGCCACCTATTCTCTGTGCTCAGTCCCAATTTTGAGTTTCTTAACCTGATACAGTTACAAAACTGATATAAATCACACCGGGGTATGTGTTTGGTTCTCCACACCCCAAGGACTTTGAATGCCTAGGTGAAAAGCCTAGGATCAGGAGGAAGTGGCAATGGGTGGGGAAAGAGATTCAGATACCAAGCTGGTGAGTAAGAGAGAGGACTGGGAAAGGAAAAGGTTTGGGCTGAAAAGCATAGAAAAGTCTATGCACTGAAACGTATGTGCTTCCTGAAACTGGAACTGAATCCCATTTTCTGGAGTTTCGACACTTCTCCACTGGGATAGACAAAAGTCTATGCGATAGACTAACCCTGGTGTATGGTTTAATAATATAACATGACATTTTGCTTTTTTCAATTAAAAAAAAATGAAAAAAAGGACTAAGGAAAATGCACACAAGATTGTTGTCAACATAACGAGGGTTCTAAATCAAGGCCTCAAAAATTAGGTAATGTACAAGTAGGTTCCCTGTGGCCTCCTTGTGCATAAATATTATGAACTAGTCTTTAATTATGTGCTCACTACTACTCTGTTGGTTGCTTTACACATGTTAATGCTGATGGGAAAATGAAATTTCCATTCCAGGGGACTCCCATAATGTGAATCAGCTCCATTTACAAAGACCTACCATGGTGTATTATGTATATGATATGTAGCCTGCCCAGAGAGAATAAAAAGCACTACAGCTCTTTTTGTAGCTCATGCAGACAGAGGATATTATACATACCTGAAACAGAAATAAACATTTTGATTTTCCCAAAATAAAATTTTGCCTAAAATTGATCTTTTTTAATGGAACATTTTTTCTTTTGGTTTTGAGACCATACAGCTAAGGTGTTCCTCACCTCATAGAGTATAAGTTTATATAGAAAGGGCATGTCCAGATAAGTGAGACGGTGCAATGCTGCACACACCGCACATGCAGGCATTTCCTATATTGTTAATTTGCAGCACGTGTCGGGGAGATCCTGGTGTCAAAAAAACCCATGCCTAAGGAAAAAGCAAGGCGGCGCATGTAGCGGCAGTGCGTCATGTGAAACAGGAGCCTGACTAGCCAGTGCCATACTTCAGCTGCCAGCCAGATGCCCAGATGCCAGATCGCTGTGGCTACACCACTTAGAGGCCCCTAGGACCCAGGTAAGGCGTCTGGGGTCAGACCAAGTGCTAACTCCAGCCTTCCCTACCCCACCCGGGGCAATGTGCTGCACACCAGAGCATGTGCAGGGGCGTTCCCCAGAGACCCGTAGCAGTGGCACAAATTGTGCTGCTGCTGTTTGTCCCCCAGGGAAACACGTGTTCCTGCTTGTGAGGACACACCCAAAGCTACCAAGTGGACATAACAGACAGACAGGGGAAGCACAGAATTAGTGTAATGACAAGGAAATTCTCAGGGAGACTGGGTGCAGGGATGTCATTGTTACTCTCATGCATGGAAAAGAGAAAATAAAGCAGGTCTAGGAAATGATAAAACTAAGGAACAAGATGAGGGAATTAATTAATTATTTCTTAAAGAGGAGGAAGACGATGATGTAGATTTCTCGTGAAGAGTGATGTCAGGCCTAGCATGTGGAAAGTTACGAATTTCTTCTGCCTCTCCTCTAGGTTTCATACCCATCTTATTGGGTCAGGTCTGCAAGACGAATCATTTTGCTGATTCAACCCAACTGGAAATCTCAGTTCTACTGAAAAGAAACAATAGTCAGATACAGAGGGACTCCTTGCTAGTACTAGGCATGCAATTACCTTGGGGAATGCCTGGGAAAGCCAGGTATGTTTTGACAGGGACCACTCATGTCATGTTCTTGCAATGTTCCTTGAGCTACACAGGAAACAACCAACACATGAGAGTCCACCTTAGCAGTGCACATGGCTCTTACCAAAGTTTCTGTACGGTGAGCAAAGGGGACAGTGGGGCCTGCCAGTAAAATGCACTGGCATATGGATGAGTGCAGACATAATTCCTATTACAGTGGCCTTAAAAGGCCCAGCTGAAATTGGGGCCCTATCATACTGATTTTGCTGTCTAAATAGAGAAGATGGGCAAAGGGTGAAAAGGTACAGAGGGGCCCAGGAAAGAAAAATGACTTGCTTGAGGTTACATAGCAAGTCAGTGGCAGAACTGAGGCTGAATTCCTGTTCTCCTAATTCTCAGAATAGCAACTAGATTGTGCTGCCCAGTGGCAAAACGTAGTAGTGCTTATTGGCTAAGGGGCAGAGTCACCTGGCCCATAGCATGAGGATTTACCAGACAGGAATGCTGCTATTCTGAATGAAATATTCATAATATGCTACTACGATGCTACTTTGAGTTAAATATTGTCTGATTATTGTGCCTACAGCAGCACCCAGAAAGCCCAACCATGACTGCTCCGCTGTGTTAAGCTCTGCACTTGTACATAACCAGGGATGAGCCCAGCCACAGAGGGTGAAATGCATCTGAGAAGTGGAGAATCTATGTAGGGGGGAAGCATCCTACACAGACATCAAGTCTGATCCAACTTAGAGTCCTTTGTAGCCATTTCAGATTTATTAATTTATTAATCAATGTTTCACTGTTCTTTCCTATCCCTTTCACTGCATTTTTTCTTGGCATCAAAGCAGCTTTGATTAAGAGCAATTAAACTTGCTCCTAAGTGAAAATTTGAGCGAGGAAAAAAAAATACATCATTGTTCCTGCCTTATTCTCCTCCTCAAAGAACAAGCTGTTAGGGACACCTTTGAAGTCATCCTCCTGTTTCCAGCTTTGGAGAGCGCTCTTGGGAGGCTACTTTCTTCACAAAAGTTAGCTGAGCTGAAATATACTTGATGCCCAGTGACTCTGAAAGACGCACTGAGATTTCTGAAGTTTGAATGGCTTGTTTCTTCAACTGAACTCAAGGCCTTTCTTTTAACAGTTACCAGGCATATCTACACTTGCTATTAATATGCCTGAATTAACTCTAATGCATCTCACACCAGTGTCAGATGCTTCCCGGGTACAGTGTCTTCACATGCACCTGGGACCACAGCAATTCAAGCCGGGGTAGTGAAGCCCTGCACCGGGGGAGTGTCTGGAGGGTTAACTCCAGGCTCTGATGTTGTGTGATGGAGGGGCTCATTAGGGCACGAGGGTGCTACAGTGCAGGGCTAGGTGGCAGGCAGCCCCATACTGTAGCATCCTCATGCCCCATCCAGCCTTGGTCACAGGCACTACTCTGCTGCAGGATGGTACTTGTCCCAGACAATACTATCCTACAGAGGAGTTACTTCACTGTGCCTCAGTACAAATACAGGTGCACGTACAGACTGTGATGCTTTACTGTGTAGCTAATTAGTTAACTCCATAATAAACTGTAAATGTAGATGCACCCAGAGAGATGTAGTTAGCCACATTAGTCTGAAGGCAGGCAGAAGACTGGACAGCATGGCACCCACCTTCCCTTCTCTCAGCAGTCCCCCCGTCCCCTAGTCCTCCCCTCTGCTCAGTAACAATACTTCCTTTATACTATCTATTTTAGATTAGAATCAGTTTGGGGTAAGAGCTGTCTGTTATCACGTGTCTGTATGGGTTTCGCGCAATAGGCTTTCATCTTGACAGTGATCTTTTAGAAGACAGTACTGTGATACACATATGAACAATGAAGCTTTTCACGGGAATAGGTTCAGATGGTGATTTATCACAATCTTTGATTTTAAAATATCTAACATTTTCCTTAATTATTGAAAATCCTACTGGCATGTTTTGTTTCTGTTAAAGGAGAACGTGGGCTGGCTTTTTGGGCCATGGTACTGAAATTCATCAATAACAATGTCACAAGCCATGGCTCTTTCCAGCTAGATAGTGCTATAGATCTCAGTGGGGCAAAAATCAATGCATGTCATTTCCCTTTAAAATATAGATGGCAATAAAGAGGAGTCTTGAAAGGACCTAGGATTCATTTCCTTGTCATGTATGAAGTGTTCTGCAAGCTTATTTTCATGATTCAGCATTTTGATGGCAATAATTCCTTCCTGCGGGGCTGTACAAAAGTGCATATCAGAAAAGTTAGCAGATATATGCATCTCTGACCTAGGATATCAAGGAAAGACAAGTCTTGTTCTTCTAGAGAAAATGGTAAAGTATTAATCAAATAATAAATGTTTGCATTCTAGGGGAATGATTTATGTCTCTGTCTAATCTTTTGTTTTCACACCAATCGCCATCGTATCTGCTGCATCAGAGATGAACAAAAAACAGGATTTCCACCCAAAGGAAGTTCTGGTATTTTAATATTTGGAGTTTTTCCCCCACAAAATTTGAACAATGAGACACAGTGACCCCTTTTGAGGCCATTTGACATTTCGATTTCCATGCATATGGTCAGAACCCTGCCATCAGGACAGGTTTTACTGGAGGGGGACTGCAGGGAGCCCCAGGACCTCAGATTGTAAGGAAGTTTCAGTGCAGAGCATCCCTAACCCCAGCAGATCTGCATGGATCCCAAGGAATGTGCCATGTTGGGAGAGGAAGCCACTTGTTCTACAAAATCCACAGATACCTTAATAAAAAAAAGACTAGGGAAGGATTACAGGAGGGAAAAATCTCACCTCGACTGGACAAACTAGTTCTGGTTTTCAGTCCTGTCTCACTCTTTAGCCTGGTATGTTTTGGAACCTGAGAAGTGGGGACTACGCTCTGATCTTCATGTAATGACTTACAATACCATTTACATATATCAGAGCAAATCCTTAGCTTATGGGAATCAATATATTTCCATTGACTTCAGCAGGGCAACATTCATTTACACCAGCGAGGGATGCAACCTGCCACCTTCATTCCTGCTTTCTCCTCTTTTTAAAGCTTCTACTTTCCAGGCTTTTATTCCAGACACATCTTAGGAACCTGAAACCATGTACTTTCAAATTACCAGGTTTTTAGAAACACCATTTGCTTTTATTAATATACAGCAACAATGTAAATCTCTTTAATTTCAGGACCTCTTGGCTTTTTATTTTCTTCTCCCAGAGGCACCCCCAATGCCTGAGTTCAGATGAATATACTGTCCTTTCCATATTAATTTATATATTTATATAAGAAAGATATGCTTCAATTTTAGTACCCAAGAACTGTTCTCACCTTCCAAAACAATAAAATCAAATTGCTACAGTCTTTCTCACATTCTGTTTATTTATTTGCTGTCCCACTGGAGCACTTTTTTTCACTTTTATTTGCTACCAGGGGAATCGACTCACACAATTCCCATATACCGACTAGCACATGAAAACACAGTGAAATCCAACCCTGATTTTTATGAAGATCCCAATAGAACTCATAACCATTTTACAAAAACATCACACTGTCATAGCTGAAGCTATCAATATAGGTACTTCAATGTAATTCCAGGGATTGATATATGTGCGCTAAAAATGGACATATAAATGGTGAGTGACAGAGCTTGTGGTTATATCTCTTTCAATGATGAAAACCAACTTCATTCCACTTAGAAATGATGTAGATAAATTAGTAATGCTTCACAACTGGCATGTAGCTATAGGTAAGGATACCGCAGTTTGCTGGATAGTGGAAGATTTGTCATTACTATGGATTGAAACACAAGGCAAATTTGTTTCAACATACCCAATTCTTTTTCTTGTCCCAGTTTTACATGGGTGTCATCCTTGTTAATGCCAGCTGAATTATTCCTGAAGCTTGTCAACCCAAGTGACTCATGGCACGCATAAGGAATAGATGGGCATGGACTGGGAGTGAGCATGGCAAGAGCTGTGTGCCTTCCAATCGATCAGTCAGTATGGCTGACCCTATGTAGAGCTGGGAAGCAAAGACGGTTGGAGGAGAATCATATCTGATCATAACATACAGCTCTGTTGAAATTAAAACATTTCAAAAAAATTGAGGCTGGTTTTGTCAGAATTTCATTCTGGAAAAAAGCCTGAGGCAGGGGAAGGAAATGTGAGGATACTGACAGATCCAAGTTCACATTTTCAGATAAAATGGTGGGATTCTTGGTTTGACGCAGCCTTTCATTTTTAAATGTTTATTTCTTTTATCCTGTTTTATGGATTATATTGAATTAATTGTATTACGTAGTAGAAAGGTTTTCAAACAAGGTACCAAGGGGAGACATGGTATTTTGCCAAGAGGTATATGACTACATTTTAATAACGGTGGTGGAGCTTCCGATCGGTCAACATGCAGTAAGTAGTGGTGTTGCCACATGTTGATGTAAGTATCAACAAAAACATGTTGGGTGTTGGGGGTACAAGCAGCCATATTTTTCAGGTTAAGAGGCACACACCCAAAAATGTGTAAAAAATCACTGGCCTATTCCACAATGAAGAATGTCAACACGTTCAGTGGGATTTTTTTTCAATTACTCTTTGTGAAGCATTTTAGGAGTTAGGGTTTCTTTCCAATTTAGAGAGAAGCTACCTTTTGAAATCTCAGAATAAAACTTGCCTCCTGCACCCATCTCTACGGGGAAACCCAATGAAATTCTGCCAGCTGGCTGACGGGGGGTCCAGGCACACTGGACTTTATGGGCAAATATTTCTGTCTCAGCCAGCATTGCCAGGTCTTCCAGGCTTCTGGCTCCTATTTCCCAGTCAAGTGTAATTTTGTTTCTAAATTATAGAAAGAAAACGTTTCTGATTTTCAAATTCTTTCTCCAGACTAGGAAAAAAAATCAAATTCAGAAATTCTCCAGGAAACAAAATGACTTTTCTCCATGCAGTGCTTCCTGCTCAACTTCCCATCAGTTAAGAAATGAAGCTTTTAATGTGATTTTTCTTGAAGGCTCAGATTCCCTTGTTTTCTTCTTTACCTTTCCAGAAAGCATTATGTGATTACCCAGGGATCTTCTTTAGCAAGTTCTGTACTTACATTTATGAAAGGGGGGAAAAAAAACCCTCTGGTCAACGACATATGCATCTCTTGACTTCCATAGTATTCAATGATTCAGAATACATGTTGAAGGAGATAATTAAGAAAGACATGGAAGGAAATGGAAGATGCAATAAAATCCAACATAAGTTTATCATGGATAGACTCATTAGAGTATTGATTTTCTAGACAAAGGAAATGTAACAATTCTTGCTACAAATCGGGACTTTATTAAAGGATTCGATCCTGCCAGGACCTGTCAGAGAAAAGGGAAAACTGAAAAAGAGCTGCAAACCTGCTATATCTGTTGTTTGGGGGGAAAAAAGAGGATGGAAAAGTAGAAAACAGCTATGGGAGACTGCTATGCCAATATAAAAAGTAATCCAAACAAATAAAACGAGAAAAGGACCTTTACTCTTGTTACTACTGTTTGGTTTTTATTTTCCTTCCAAGGTTCAGATCATGCACAAACCTCAGTATCATGAAAGGCTCTGCACAATCCCTGTCTATGGTACCGAATGTGAGGGGTGCACGCCTAATTCAGGATTGTGGGCTGGACCTTTAAAGGCATTTAGGTGCCTACAGAAACAAATGAGCATTTACTGAGACTTTCAAAAACAGTAGCATGTGTTTTTCAGAATCTAATTAGGTTTCTGTGCCTATCATCAGACTTCCAAATGCCTTTAGAAAAAGCTAGCTCTCTAAGTCTATTCAGCAAAGCTTATTAAAATGTCCTAAAAACCCATGGTGCAGCTAAGCGTATATTTGTTGAATAGAGGTGATTTGCTGAATTTTGCTCCAAATAAATGTTGTGTTCCCTTAGTTATGAATGTGGAGGAAATTAAATTCCTATATATGGAGCTAGCGCAAAGCCTATGATGTATTATTTAAGACTGACTGAAGCCCTCTGTGGCCACCTACACGATTGCAAGAAAGAGCTCAAACCTTACTGTGAATCACAGGACGTGTAATTTCTATTTATCTTGGTTATTTATTTGGGGAAAATGTCATTTCCTTTTTTTAGTACCCAAGAGATATTATCACTTTCCAAGACCTCAACATGATTTTCAAAAGAGCAATGTTGGCTGAGGCTTTTCGGAGCCATTGGCTATTATTTTTGATAACTCATGGAACTCAGTCATGATCCCTAATGATGTAAAAAAGGTCAAAGGTAGTGCCCATCTTCCAGAAAAGACAAAAGGAGGATACCGGGAATTACACACCAATCAATCTGACCTCTAAACCTGGAAAGATTATTGAGTGAGTCACCAAGGAATGTATTTATAAGCACCTGCAAGATACTGAAGGGTAGGAAGAGCTAACATGGATTCATCAAAAGCAATTCATGCCTGACCAACCTGACTTCCTTCTATGATAAGTTGACGAGGTCTAGCTCTGTGGATATGGAGAGAGCAGTGGATGTGATATACCTTGATTTTTAACAAGATAAAGAAATAGTCTGAATGAAGGTATTGTAAGGTGGATAAATAATTGATTGAGGTGTCATACTCAACACATAGTCATCAATGGCTTGACATTAGGAGGAGGTATTGAGTGGAGTTCCCCATGAGTTTGTCCTAGGACCAGTATTGTTTAATATTGTCAGTAACATTTCAGAAGAAAGACTGAGTGCAGGTTGAGCAAATTTGCAGTTTACACCAAGCTGAGTGGAATTGGAGGGTAGAATTAAAATGCAGAATGACGTTGAAAAACTGGAGAGGTGGTGCAAAATTAATGAAATAAAATTCAGCAAGGACTAGCCTAAGGTCCTACACTTAGGAGAGAAAAATATCATACACAGACTAGGTAGCAGTACTGCAGAAAAGGACCTAAGAATTTTAAGGGACCATAAGCTGCATGATCCAGTAGTATGTTCTTGCTATAAATAAATAAATACATACATAAATAAAAGCCAATTGCATGTGAACCTATTTTAGCAGGAGTGTCACTTTGAAGTCAAGGAAAATGATCTTTACATTTTATTTGGCAGTGGTGAGACCTCACCTGTAGAGCTGCATTCAGTTTTGGGCACTGTGCTTCGAGAAGGACAGACTATTTGAAAATAGTTCACTGCAACGCAATGTAAATGATTAGAAGTCTGTGCAGCATGACTTATTAGGGAACGCTAAAAGAACTAGAATTATTTAGTTTGGAGAAAAGAAGACCGAAGAGGTTTTTGATAAGTCTTCAAATACCTGAAAGGTTATTATAAAAAGGATGGTTGATTAACTATTCTTTGTGGCTGAACAGGACAGGGTATGGAGCAATAACCTAAAATTGTGGCAAGGGAAATTTAGATCGTATATTGGTAAGTGCTTTTTCACTATGAGAGTGGTTAAACATTGGCAAGTTTTTAAGAGCAGGTTAGAGAAACATGTCTAAGATTTTTTTTTAGACAGGAAGGATCCTGCCATAAGCAGGGAATTGGACTTAGATGACCTCCTGAAGTCTGTGTGCTATGATTGTATGTGTTTTCTTTTGCTTTATTTCTTAGACTCATATAGTAACCACAGTAACTAAAGAAGAAAATGTTCATGTACAGCTAAATCATGCCATACATTGTTAAAAAAAAAATTGTTATAGTAGTAGGATGCCTTGATTTAAGTGGAAAAGACAATCCCTTGGGGCTCTGTGTGGCGGGCCAGTAGGGGGCGCTCCCGTTTTGAGCCGCCCACCTCCCTGCGCCCGACCACCTTCCAGGCTCCGAGTGCCTCCCCTGGGGTGCCT
>JAGPOW010000229.1:26547580-26580444 GCA_030014935.1 Caiman crocodilus
TGAAACCCCTGCCCTGAGGGATTCTCCAGCCGCCCCTCAGGCTGGCACAGAAAGACGTTTGTGCAGGAGAGCGCCCAGGGGGGCCATTCTGCCACACTCTGGAGTATCTGATGCCACACTATAGTAAGAAAGAAATGGTTACTTGCGTTTGTGTTAGAGAAGGAACACAGTTCCCACTCTCCATCACTTTTTGGATTTCTCAAGATCTGTGAGTAAATCACATGTACCTTGGTTCATCTGGGAAGGAATGGAGACACTAACAAGGAGCTTTAGTAACTCTAAGGCCCCCCTCCTCCCACCCCACCCCATTGTATGCATGTATTTCTTGGCTACATGTAGGGCAGCCTTTTTCTTTGTACATAGATCGATACCAAAAAACCAGAAAATGTAAAACAAATCCAGATTTATCTTCCGTAGTGAAATCTCTGTGGGCTAACATGGTGTGTGGTGATGATGGTCTTGAGCGTCTCTGATTCTGAATCCTTGCTGGCCAACCCTCAAAACAGCAGAACTCCACACGTACTCTGCTCTTCTCTCGGTGCTAAGACACAAGAATGAACCTGAAATGATTTTGTCTCTATGTCCCTCTCATAAAAATTCGTCCTAAATCCCCAAATGGATGAAAAGTCACCTTTGTGACCAAAATGCCCCCCAAACTCCCAAAACTAAGGGTACTCGTACAGTAAGACCATGATTTTGACTCACTAAAATATCCCCTACTGGTTTGATCATTTTAAAAGGCACCAGTTTTTTTCACGCAAGAAAAATCATTCTGGAAAACAGTATTTTTTCAATTAAAAAAATATTTTTTTCATTGGAAAAAGGTATCTAGAATATTTACTGAAAAGAAATAAAAGTAATAGAGTAAAAACTTTAAAATTAAATCCACCCTCTTGATAAGAAATGACAAATGATGGCAACATTGTAAACCAGCTTAAACTTATGGAAATGTATCTCAGGAACAAGGAATAGTCATGAGTCCTAGAATATTCTGAAAATATCAACGCGTATTATGAGGCCCAAACTGTGCTTTTCACTGTTTATTTTCTCCCTACATGGAAGGCATTAGTAAAGGATGTGTTATCAAACTGCTGTATGAATAATGTTTATTATTTTTAGGACTTCATATAGGAAATAAAGAGAGACTTAACGCCCCATTGGGACTTTTACTACTTTAATTGCACAGAACTAGACACCATGGTGGTTTTCAATGTTCCTTTTCTTGAAGTGGGGCACTAACACAAACAGTGGCTTGTGGAAATTATTTGTTCAGTTAAAAGGACTATTTTCTTTGTATTTTGATAAAAGACATCCCACCTCCTTATGCTTCTTTTAACGAAGCTGGTTAAAATCTCCCAAACAATCTGTTTTGGTAGAGAACCGAGTTTCAAAAAAACCAGACATTCGGGGAGATGTCTGCTTTCCTAAAACAAAAAACAAAAAAACAAACCCAGAAAACATTAAATTTTTATGCAGACAATGGGAAAAAATATTTTGCAGGTTTTCTATATTCAGTGAATTCTAAATTTCCCAGGGAATGAAACTCCTTTTTTTTTTTTTCATTAGCCATGGTTCTTTCTTACTGGGCAACTTCGTTACAAAAGAGAGCTCTGCAGCCGTTGTAAACAGTGAGAGAAAAAACACATCAAGTAAGGGAAAATTTCTCTGCTAGGAGTCCTGATAGTTTCATAGTTGGTAGGGTCGGAAGGGACCTGAGCAGATCATCCAGTCGAACCACCTGCCATGGGCAGGAAAGAACACCCCCGGGGTAGGAGCCGGCACCACTTCCCTTGCAAGTTGGTTCCAGATCCTAGCCTCCCTGACTATGAAGTAGTGCTTCCTAATGTCTAGCCTGAACCTACTCTCAGTCCACCTGTGGCCATTATTCCTAGTTACACCTGGTAGTGCTCAGGGGAACAGGGACTCTCCCATTCCCCACTGGTTCCCCCCGCCCCAAGTAAGTTTATAGATGGTCACCAGTGTCACAGGCCAGCCGGGCCCTGTAAGTATATCAGTTTAGTTGCAGGCTGAGTACTGCAACTTCATTAGCCACTGGACTTTTTGGTTCGGCATTGAGGAGGAGATGTTGGGAATGAAAGCAATGACAAGTTTCACTTATATAAAAGAATGAATTTTACTTATAACAATAAAAGATATAGTTTGCACACATGACAGTTAGTAAAAAAGTTAAACTAATAGACAACATAACAATACAAGTTAAAATTGACAGCGATAATAAAAACAGATGAAGAAAAATCAACCGAGAGTTCCCACGTGGTTAGTAACTTATCGACAGTTCCTCAGTTAGAAACACGTCAAGTTGATTCAGCGAAGTCAGGCAGCCCCGATTTTATGCTGTCAGAAGGAGAACCGGAGGAGGACCCTTAGGCAGGATCTGGTCTTTGTTTACACAGGGAATAAGAGAGATCCAGGGGAATGGACCAGCAACGACCCTTCTGTTCCATCCTTCCTGAGGGTTACTTAGCGTGCATGTTCTTTTATGTCCTGTTTATGCTAATTTGTTAGTTATATAGTCATTCACAATCCTACTCTATAGCTATCTATTAGCATAGTTATCCTATGGGGTTAAAAGGTGTTAGAAATCATTACAATATGTTACTGCCCAAGCTTGGGTTTACCCAATAAGCAAATCACACCACATTACTTTGGGGTCTGAGATTAACATGTTCCCACCTGAGTTCATTTTACTGTCTCTAAAAAGACTATCAGATTAGCTAAGTTTGTGGTTATATCCTTTAGTTCTGCTTTTTAAAAGTCATGCTGTTTCAAGGTTAATGTAAGAGTTACGTATAATTTTTGTGGGTTATACTCCAGACACACAAAAAACAGTTTCATAAGTTTTATTTCAGATATCTTCAAAAAGCATTTTCTTGTGTTATTACTGCTTATTAACCCTTCTGGTTCTGGCCATCACACACCAGATCCCCTCAGCCTTCTCTTGTGGAGACTGAACTGGTTCAGGTCCTGTAGCCTCTCCTTGTAGGGCCTGCCCTGCTGCCCTCTGACCATGTTAGTGGCCCCCTCTGGACCCTCTCAATGTTGGCCACATCCCTCCTGATGTGCGGTGCCCAGAACTGGACGCAGTACTCCAACTGTGGCCTGACTAATGTTGCATAGAGGGGGAGGATCAACTCCTTGGAACTGCTCATGATGCATCTGTGTTTGCATGAAAAGGTGTGGTTAGCTTTACTGACCACATCCCCACATTGGCAGCCCATGTTCATCTTGGAATCAATAATAACTTCAAGATCCTTTTCTGCCTCTGTGCTGGCAAGAAGGGAGTTCTCCAACCTATAGGTCTGCTGCTAGTTCTTTGTCACTAGGTGCAGTACCTTGCACTTCTCAGTATTAAATCCCACCCTGTTCTCATCCGCCCACCCCTCTAACCTGTCCAGATCTAGTTGTAGCCTGTCCCTCCCTTCTAGCGTGCCCACCTCTCTCCACCTTAGTGTTATCCGCAGATTTGAACAAGTTGCTTTTCACTCCCAAGTCACTGATGAAGATGTTGAACAGTGCAGGCCTGAGGACCGATCCCTGGAGGACCCCACTGCTCACATCCTTCCAGGTCGAAAAAGACCCATCCACCACCACTCTCTGGGTGCAACCCTCCAGCCAATTTGCAACTGACCTGACTGTGTAGGCATCAATACCACAGTCACCTAATTTTTTAATGAGAATGGGGTGAGATATAGTGTTGAAGGCCTTCCTAAAGTCCAGAAAGACTACGTCCACCACGACACCTGCGCCTAAGGATTTTGTGACCTGGTCATAGAAGGCCACCAAGTTGGTCTGACAGGACCTGCCCCTAATAAACTCAGGTTGGTTGCCCCTAAGCATAATTTCCTCTGCTGGTTCCTCGCAGATGTACTCCTGGATAATTTTCTCAAAGAGCTTCCCCAACCATTATTCATCAAACAAGAGGGTAAGTTTGCATATATTGTACTTAGACAATCGCAGGAACAAGCAGCTACATATTAGAAAGTGCTCTGATTTAATTTAGTTAACTTGATACACCTTTGCAAAAAATGAAATTCACTTCTTTGGAGGGCCAGTACAATAGCTATACACCTCTTAAACTCTATTTAAACACTCAAAATTTAATTCTGGCATACAATAAGATGTACAATAGCCACATGGGGTGTGTCTACACAAAACACATTACTGCACATTAGCCTAGTTTACTGCACAGTATGGGCATGCATCTATACATGTGTGCCCTTACTACATAGTAAAAGTGAGTAATCATGACTAAATTTGATACCTGCAAATGCAGGTATCAAATGTAGTCATAGCTAGTTAATACACAGTAACGCACATGTAGATGCAATCCGGCACTAAGTTTAGTGCCAGGTCTGCCCTGCCACTCAGGGGGCCAACCTGAGCCCAGCCTCATGGCTCCTGGCTAGGAGCCTCTCCTGCCCCAGGACTGGGCTGCCTCTGTGGCAGCCCCTAGCTGCAGTCTATAAAAGCCAGTGGCCATTTTGTGTCCTGGGGCACATTTCACAGGAGCCTGAAGGGGCCTGTACACTCCCCAGGAGAACTGCAGGCCCCATGTGACCCCTGAACAGGACACAGACTGCCTCTGCCTGCCTTGCCTGGGAACTGGAGCTGCTGCTTGGTCACTGCAGGGCCACACAGCTACCATGGTGCTCCCATTGGGTGAGGCGGGTACTGAAAAGTCTGTAGCTGCTGCACCCCCTGGCCAGCCCTGATAGCTCTCTAGGGTTGCTCACTGGCTGCCTCTGGCAGAAGGGCCAGCACCAGCTCCCTACTGTTCACTCCCAGCAGTCTGCCATATGCCTGCAGGTAGTATGGGGCATAGCCTCTGCCATGCAGCTTCCAGTCCTTTGCCATGACCCTGCACTGGGTGCTGCCGGCAGCTGCTTAAGTCTGACAAGAGACAGACAGCTATGCAAGGGCCCAGGGAGCCAGTGAAGGACACAATATGTCATCTGCATCCTCCCTGTCAAGGACCAGCCCTGCCCAAATGTGCATGCTTGCACCATCCACCCACAACCCCAACTGGAGCCCAAAGGAGATTGGGGATCTCATGGTACTTTGGGGCAATGCAGAGGTCCATAGGCAGTTTACCCTTGATGGGCGCTCAAACACCCATATTTATGAGGCCCTGCCAGGCAGGAGAGTGTGGACACTCCTGGTCAGTGCAGCAGTGCAGCATAAAGGTCAAAGCCTTGCAAGGAAAGTGGGTGGCCACAACCAACCACAATCTTTGGTCCAGTCATGCCTGCAAGACCATGCCCTTTATGCAGCAGCTAACCCAGATTTTAGTGCCCTGGGACCCAGACCACAATCCTGCAGCTTTCACCAGCAGGGGTGGCCTACCTGAGGCCCTGCCCCAACCTAACCCCTCTGGTGACACATCACTGGAGGAGGGGCCCTTGGGCACACAGCACCCCACCTCACCCACCCTCCTAGCTGCTATATCTACTAGCAGCTCAAGGAGCCCTGGCCAGCAGCTGCCTCAACCGCTGTGTAGCCCCAGAACCCACCATGAAGATTGGCCAGCAGTGACACCACTGGTCATCAGCAGCACCAGCTCTTTCCTTGGGGTTGAGGGACCTGGGTAGGCACTGGTCTTCTGCACAGCATGGGCCACAGACACCTGGCACAGCTGGATGCCATCACTAACAGGGAGGCCTGCATTGAGCCAACATCCATACCAGCCCAGGACACACAGTAAATCCCACGCTGGGGGGAAGTGCCCTCTCAGCCACTGCCCCTTCCCCTACCCCTGGTCCAGGCCCATGCCGCACCTCCACGCTAGACCTGCCCACAATCCACCTGGCCCCAATCCTCCCCCCAAAACATGCAGAAAGGCAGGGCACAGTTCAAAACTTTATTAAGCAGTCCATGTTCCCACAGCTGCGTGGGCATGGGCCCTCTCACACCCCAAGGAAGGTGTCGATCCCAGTGGCAATGTCCTCCTTGATATCGGGGTACAGGAACATGTAGCACTGCCACAAGTATCACCCAGACAGTGGTGGGACACACTCAGTGCTCAACAATAGCATGGGGGAGAGCTGGGCGCTGGGTGCCTCCCTGAAAAGGTCCACACCAGGGAGGGATGGGGCATGGCTAGCCCTTTGCTCCAGTTGTACAGGATCCCTGTGCACCCCTAGCTCAAGTGTCATGGGCTGGGCAGCAGTGTAGTAGAGCAGTTGTCCTGCAAGGGAAGAAGAGGAGGAGTGGGGTCTGGAGCCATAGCACCAGGTGCTACCAGCAGCCTGGCCTGTCCTACCCTGGCAAGGGAGGAGGGGGAGACAGGCTGCCTGCATCCAGCAGCCAGCTGGCCCCAGGGGAGCATGCACAGATGGGGGATTCAGCTGGCAGCCACCTGGGCCCAGGCCGGCTCAGCCAGACTTACCATGTTCCCTTGGCACCCACATGCAGTTGACTCCAGTTCTGAGGCTGAGCCTCACATGGCCCCTAGTGCAGAACATCTATCTCTGAAATGTTGCAAGCTCTCACAAAAGGCTTATGTCTCTTGCCTCTGCCGTGCCAGCATCTGGACATGGGGACGGGGGGGGAAGAGAGGCCACTAGTCTCAGCAAGGATATAGGGTCCAGGTCACCACCACACACTCCTGGAGCCCTCCACATGCACTGGATGCACCATCAGCACACACAAGATTAGACCCTTGTGCTCCAGTGGCTGGTGAATGTGGTTGAGGAATGGGAGGTGCAGGTTCAGGCCTGGTAGGAGGAGGATATCATCTGGGAGGACACACAGAACTGGGTGGGGCAGGAGTTCTGGGCCAAGCTCCTGGCCCTGAAGTGGGAGCACCTCCAGCTGCTTAGGCAGCAAATTGCTATCCAGGCGCAGGCAGTGGAGGCCATAGACAATGACTACTGGATCCTGGACACTGTCCTGGGCCTGGCAGTTGCATGCATGCCCCCATTGCCCAGCCCCTTACCCTGGTCCTAGACCTGGCCCCACGGGGCCCCTGGTACCTGCCCACTTCCCCATACCAGGCCCCTACCTGGGCCTGGGAGAAGGTCTTCCAACACCTCCCACCCACAAGAGACCCTGGCCTGCCCCCTCAACAAGAGTACAGATCTGGCTGAGGCACCAATTGAAGTCAGCCTGATGGGGGTCCAGGTACCCAGTGTAGGGCCTCATCAGCCAGGGCAGGAGCAGGTACACAGAGTCCCTGATGAGTGGGGTGGGATAATGATGGTACCCAGCTGCAAGTCCTCCACTTCCAGTCTCCACCAGCACAGCCAGTCCAGAGTTCCTGAACACATGGGCATCATGCGCATTGCCTGTCCAGCCAGAGCTCATGTGGATGAAGGCCCCCTTTGCCTTCAGGATCACAGAGTGGAACCCCCTGTGGCCATAATAGGCTGCAGTCTTAGTGGAGCAGGCAGGTGACAGGGATGTGCGTGTCATCCAGGGCCCTGATATACAGGGGGAACCCCAGCGCATGTAACCCTGCCTCCCCCACCTGGGGGTCACAGACATGGAGAATAGCGTTGACATGGAGGCACTGCACGCCTCCAGAACGGCCTCCCTGGCAGTGGCCTTGCCCATGCCGAACAGGTATTCCACCTACTGAAGGCTGGAGGATGTAGCCAGCTTGAGCAGTGCCAGGGCCAGGTGGATGCCGGGGAGAGGGCTGGGTACATGCCAGTATCCTGGTATTCCAAGTGGGGCCAGAGCTCGTGGAGCAGGCCCATGAAGGTGACTTGGGTCATCCAAAAGGCATTGGCCCACTGCTCATTGTCCCAATCCTGTTGCACCAGGCTCTGCCACCAGTGCTGGGTGGCAAAGCAGGCCCAGGGGTAGCAGCCTGGAGGGCCAAGAGGACAATGGAAGCCCAAGCAGTGGCCTCCTGGAGCCCCTTGGCATCATTGGTGGCAGCAGCTATGCAATGGCAGGGGCCCTGGGAGGGTGTGCTGCAGGTGGTAGCTGTGTGTGGGGGAGCTTGGCAGAACAAGATGGCTGAGGGCTGGGCAACAGTGAATGTAGCAGAATAAGCAAGCCAGCCCACAGGATTGGGGAACCCTGTTCCTCACCATGAAAGGCTGGGCCAGCCATAGTGCAGGGATGCAAAGCAGGCACAAACAGAGCTGCTGCGTGCTGCTTCTGTGTTGTGCAATGCTGCTCATCTAAGCACTGGAACTGGGGGCCCAGAGATCATAGTGAGAGGTTGTGTTTTGAATAGGACTGCCAAGTGCTGGCAGCTGGAGCCAGAGGCTGGAGCTCCCCACAGTGGCCACAGGGTAACAAGGCAAGGCTGGAGGGATCTGGCACTAAATTTAGTGCCTGGCCCTTGCATGTGTTGCAAGGGGGCTTTTTTTTTGCAGGGGTGGGGGTGGGGGGTATAGAAACTAGTAGGAAGCTAGTAGAAACTCCAAATTAAAAACTACCAAGTCAGTTGTAGATTGACGATAAGGAGTAGGGGGAGGGTGGGAAGGGAAGGAAGAGGAAACTGTTATATATTTGTAGAAAAATATTATTTGTGGAGTAAGGCCCTGGTTCACAAAAAAAATCCACGTCCAAAATAACGCTTAAGGAAAAGCCTAAACCCCACTAAAGGTATTGATTCCAGAAGGTATTTAGGTATATGCTTAACTTGAAGCCCCTAAGTATTTCTAATGACTTCATAGGGCACTGGATTTGGTATTTTGCACCTATATGGCCCTGCATTATGCCATTTGTGTACATAAATGATATGATTCATGTACATAAAGGCTGTATCTATGCTGAGAGTTACAGTTGACCCTCACATCACCCTAAAGCCCATATGCATTGCTGTTCATCCCTCAAGTCAGACCCAGCAGCAGCACAGCTGCACCTCTCGGAGCTCTATTGAACCTCTGTGCTTGAGGTCAACCATATTCACTTCCCCCCTTGCTCCTCCCTGCAGTGCTCCTTTCACCTTCCTGTTCATTGTATGTTTTGCACACAAAAAGTCTATTGGCAGCAATTCAACAATTCCTTGTTCCTGCCTTCCATCCCTTTTGCACTCAACTTCCTCTCTTTCCTGATTGTAAATAGAAAAAAGCCAGGAAGGTCTGATAAGTAGTACAAAAACTAATCCCCAGAAGGGATCTTCGTGCAGAGTTCAAAAAATAAGCACAATATGGCCAACATTTTTGTGGTCTTCAAGGTCTGATGTAGACTAGAAATGTCAGCTCACATGGCTCCAGCTGGTTGTTGACGGCCTCAAGTTTGACCCTACTATACATCAGGGTGGACATACCCTAAGAGTCCTACTCTCTACAACCCTAATACTTGTGCAGTCATTTAAACTTGTGCACAGCTGCTGTGAAATGACACTATTCTGATTAATATTTTATGCCCCCAGTCCAAGTCCAAATGACACCAAAAGTTACAAGACAGTAGACAGCCAGGCGCATGAAGGCCCAAATATCCATTCAGATTGTGAACAAGGAGCATTTTACATTGTAGCAGTGGGCATTTTACATGTGCTGAGATGTGGCACTGTGCACTTTTATTTAGCTAGCTGCACTAATTAAAAAACCCCATGCATCACATGTATCAACATTGTTGCACATCCCCGCACTGAAAAGATGGCAGTGGGGTGCTTTGAAACTACAGCTCATCAGATGTGTTTTATTTCAACGTGCCCCGCTGCCAGTTTGCCAGCATGGAAATGCACGCTGATGCACATGATGTGCGAGGCTGCCAGAGCATATTAATTTCCAGAAGACAAAACAAGGATGACTAGTCTCAAGATGCAACAAGGGAGGTTTATGTGGGATATTAGGAACAAACTTTCTCACTAGGAGGGTGGTGAAGCATTTGAATGAGTTACCTAGAGAGTCAGTGAAATCTCCATCTATGGAGGTGTTTAAGGCCTGGCTTGACAAACATGGGCTGGAGTGATCTCGTTGGGGATGGTCCGGCTACGAGCAGCAGGTTGGACTAGATGACCTCCTGAGGTCACGTCCTACCCTAATTTTTTATCATTCTGTGATTCTATGACTGCACAGTAACCAGTTGTTGTGCAGTTGTGCTGAAGAATGGCTTTTTCATGACGAGGACTGCACAGTAGCCCGTGATTACTGCACAGTAGCATCACGTCACACCTCCTGCCATACAACACTACTGAACAGTAGTCATGGGCTACTGCGCAGTCAATGTCTTGTGTAGATGCAGCCACTATGTAGAAGATATGGACCGTATGATGCAGGAAATCAGATTATGAATCTTTGGCTCTATGAAAATTAGATTATCTCATTATAATCTGAAATATGGAGAGTCAAAGTTTAGTCCCCCTGACTGAAAATCCTGGCCCTGAATCTTTCATCATTCTGTATGAACAATTTCACTTGAAACAACAGCAAGTTTTGAATCAAGTCTAGTAAAAAAAAAAAAAAAACCCAACCAACAAACCAAAAAACCCACAACTTTTTCAATTAGAAAAATGTGTTTTGTCCAAATTGCATAATAGTCTTAACTGTATTACAGTATAGTTATAATATACTGAACCCTATATAATTAATGTGTAAATATAAAATAAATGTTTCCTCTGAGGAACCCTTCTCTGATACATGACATGTAAATTCCTCAGGCTGGGTAAGCCAGCACTTCCAGGTCCCTGCAGTGCCATTAGTAGTTAAGCAGATTTCATTGTGAATGTAGATGCTTTAAAAATTGATAGCATAAACAGCTCTTACTGTGTTTTGTGATGTTTTCTGAGGATGATCTTGTCATTAAAACATTAGACAAATATTCAGGACAGCTGGGTTCTACTCTTGGTTCTGCCACAGGCTTCCCTTTGAGTCTGTTAAACTTCCTGTGTGTCAGCTGCCTATCTGTAAAAGGAGGATGCTACTACTACTTGTTTCTGTTTAGAAGTAAGCTATTTGGGCAAGGACTGCCTCTAAGAACATGTTCAGAAGAGCCCCTAAGAAAATGGTACCATCATGCCTTTCTTTGCTACTCTAATCATATTAATTGCAAGACACACAATACCACTAGCACCTAGTTCACAATAAGTAAATTTTGATCCTTACTTACGTGCATCTTCTTGCTCAGAAGAGTATACTTTTCTTGCAAAGTGACAATTTGACATTCCCTGAAGATGAATTCCAGTGCACATTGGACACATATAATATGTGCACCTACTGGGCACATATAATAGAGGAGATAACAGCATTATATCCTCACCTCACCCCATCCATGTGATTTAACTCTCTTCTGAAGGGACTAGCTCTATAACTGAGAGAAATACTGGGCATGTCTACACACGCTATTACTGTACATGAATAAACTCTGGATATTATTGCTCCAGAGTTTATTGCTCCCAGATGCACTGTGTGAACATGCACCCAGGAACAATTAACTCTGGAACAATAAGATCTGGAGTTTATTCATGCACAACACATAGAGCAACATCATCTGGCATGGGGCCCCAGGGATCAGTCTACCAACCTGGGGCTGCTCCCTCTCCACTCAGCATGTTGCAGAGGGACTAGGTGGGGCATGAGGAAGCAGGGCTGGTCCATGCCTGCTAAACCTGTGGCTGCAGGGGGCCCCACAGCCAAGGGAACCTGTGCAGCCAACTGCTTGCCATACCCTCCTCCCCTCACTGCCACTACCACTGCCAGCTTCATCAGCCCATGTTAATGCACAGGCAAATTGGGCACATGCCCGGGGGCCCCTTCCAATTCATGGCCCCAGGATCTTCACCAGCAGGGAAGTGAAAGCTGCGGTTTTAAACTTGGTGCCCATTTTCAGAGCCAAGTCTAAAACTACGGCTTTCACGGTTGCTTCCCTGGCAGCTGGAAGCAGGGCCCCTCCACCAATGGGGCTGGGGGGCAGGGCTGGGGTCTTGCCTGAAGAGCCATGGCACCCTTGCAGGCTAGGTGGTGCTGTACCTGAGGGGAGGGAGCTGAGTTGCACTGGAAGAGCCCTGCCTTACCTGGAAGGTGGTTGGTGCTGGGCTGACTGGGCCAGGAGTGCTGCGCCACATTGTGTCTTTGTGGGCCATGGCTCTAGAGCCCACCAACATTCATGTTACCACCCCGCTCCCCCCACAACTGAGCTACCTTTCCCAGGGCCACTGCCTGCCCACAGAGACCTAGCACAGCACTTCCCGCTGAGCTCAGCTTAGCCTGGCCCTCTGCATATGCAGGGCTGCTCAGGACAGCCAAGCAGCAGCTCCCTGCACATGAGTGTAATGGGTGGGGAGTGAGCCTGAGCCACAGGCTGCTGCAGGGGCAGGGGGAGAGAGTGGAGGGCTGTCTGTGTGGGGAAGTGTGTGTGTGTGTGATACCTTTTATTAGACCAAATAAATAGTTAAGAAACATTTTTCCTAGCAAGCTTTTGGGTTTAAAAACTTTGTGTCGGGCTGAGGAAGGCTCTGCAGTCGGTGTATGCTCTTCCTAGATGGAATGAATAGTAAACAAGCCAGAGGCTCGTCTACATTCAAGAAAGCCAGTCATTGAAGGTGTCAATTGAGGAGTCAGTGGGTAAGAGACAGGCTGGGAGTGTGGTGGGGCAGAGGAATTAATGTTGCAGGTGAATGGTGGAGAGGTAACTGGGGAGCCAGATGTCAAGCAGGTTGTAATGTGTCAACTCCAATGTCTATGTTTAGTCCAAGGATGTACTTGGTATCCATGTTGGTCTGAGATGAGAAGACATACAAACATCTAGAACTGTTGGTTCCAAAATTATAACTTCTATTAAACCAACGGAGAAATCACAAGAAAATGATTCTTTTCTGTAACCTTCCAGGCTCAAAGGCCCTTCATCAGGCTCTGGGAAAAGTATACAGTTATCCCTCCCACATCACGGGGGCTAGGGGTGCGGTGCCCCCGCGATCTGGAAAATCTGTGTAAAATTTAAAAAAAAACTAAACAAATTTGAGGCGAATAATACTGAACACACTGCATGGTGTAGCTGCAGCAACGGCTTCGCGGATTTCCTTCTCTTTTCTCTTGATATGCCTTACAGTTGACTCATTAATGCCGTAATGGCGGCCAACTGCTGCAGCCGACACAAGATACGAGAAACTCGAGATGCAAAGGTCACTGCGAGATGTCACGTGAGAGATTGCCGTAAACATGCTTGGATATATTTTATGCATTTCTGAGTTTCTAAACTTTTTCTGTGTCGTCTGCTGGCCTTCGCGTGTTGTCTGCGGCTCCTGCAAAACTCCCAAAAAATTCCCATTTAATTTCTTATGCCGACCCGCGATGGAGAAAATCGCAATGCGGAAGGGATAATTGCAGATGGTAAAAAGTCCCCTTAGGTAGGAAATAAACTTCATTTTTGCACAAAGGGAGCTGGAGATGGAAAACTGTCCCTATGAATCCATGGGAGTGTCTTTGAGAGTAGTGCTGAGTTGCTCTTTGTTATGTAGATTATGTAAAATTCCTTCCCTGGACATGTCAGATGGCAGGCAGGGGGGAGGTTAAAGAAATCTTTCTTGTTGTTCTGAAATGAAGTTAAAATCCAAAAATCGGCTAAAATTCAGCATCTTCCATGTTTCAGGGATATACTTGGTATCCATGTTGATCTGAGAGAAGAAGAAATACAAAAATCTAGAGCTTCTGGTTCCAAAATGATACCTTTTATTAGACCAACTGGGAAATCACAAGAAAAAGCTGGACCCAGAGGGACAGCTTTCCATCTCCAGCTCCTTCTGTGCAAAAATGAAGTTCCTTTTCTACATAGGGGACTTTTTGCCATTGATACTTTTCCCAGAGCCTGATGATGAAGGGCCTTTCAGCCTGAAAGCTTCCAGAACAGGACACTTTTCTTGTGATTTCCCAGTTGATCTAATAAGATAATGTTGAAACCAACAGTTCTAGATTTTTGTATTTCTTCTGTGTTTAGGCCACGATTTTTTGTATCCCGGAGGTTGATGAAGTGAAATTCATAGGCTCATCTGTGAAAAGTGCTCTGTGAATTCTCTTTGAGGATTAATACTGAGAGATTGGAGAAAGAGTGCTTTTCATGTGAGAAATGTGTCCACAAGCTGGGTATTCTTGTCTTGGATAGATTTCCGGTGTGCATTCATTTTGGTGAGCAGTTGTTGTTTGGTCTCTCCTACGTATTTTCCATCAGGGCATTTGATGCATTGGATCAGCTATATTACGTTTCTGGAGGTGTAGCTGTAAGACTTGGGAATGCTGATGGCTCTGTTGTGGGGTGTAGTTATTGTGGGGGTGGTGGAGATATGTTTGCAGGTGTTGCATGTCTTTTCCTGGCATGGTCTGGATCCATTCAGTGTGTTTTGGGCTGTAGGAAGTTTGCTTCTGGTGATGAGGTTAGTGAGGTTCAGTGCTTGTTTAAAGGCTAGGATAGGCAGATCTCTTTAATAATTGGGTCTGCTTCGAGTGGGTGCTCACCACCCCACACCCTGCCACCGATGCCTTCTTCACATCAGGAGGCCCCAAAGCTATGCCTTGCAGGGGGCCTCAAAAAATTTGGGCCAGCCCTGCAAAGAAGCTTCAGTGCAGGGCTAGCCAGCAGGCAGTCCCCACACGGACGCACTCTCATGACTCAGCCAACCCCTCCAGCATCTACACATGTGCCGCTGCTGAGTTTTTATTTTGCAGCAGGATGGTACTTGTAAATAAAAGTACTAGCCTGTTGTGGAGTAAATTAGTTTACTCCAGCCTAACAGGGGTGCACATGTAAATGCCAAGACATTTACTGTGCAGCTAACTAGTCAACTGCACAGGCCCACTGTGTAGCACAGACCCACTATGTATCAATAATACCCTGGAGATTGTGAGAGATCTAATTTGCTCATCTTGCTTTTTGTATCTCAGAGGTTGCTTTGTAGCTCCCCAGATTCTGGTTTTAAGTTTACCATGGTGCTACTAAGGTCAATGGCCATCCACAACTAAACTGTGGGTAACCCATTAAAAAAAATCTCCTCTTAAAGAGTGCTAGACTGGATGGTGAAAACGTTACCATGCATGATCAAAGACCCACGAGTGCCTATGAATGGGCTATATCAAATATAGATAACTGTGTTTTTTCCTGAGGCTTCAAATTCAGTATACAGCTTCTGTCTGTTGTATTCCTAACGGACAGAGAAATGGTAGCTAACTGTTCACTGTTGAGGCTTTATTGATCTCAGTCTGTCTCCCAGTTCCATTTCTGTGTAAGAAAGGAGGGGAAAACACCCATAAATGAATGATTCAGCCGCACATATATAATATATGACTAGTTACCACTGCAGGTTTTCAAATAACAGGTAGAACAGAAGATTAACAGGATCTGACTGAGTTCTGAAGGCAGCCACTCAGAAGAGAGCTGTCACACAGCAGAGAACACTTCATTGGTATTGACTTACCTCTTGCATGTGTTTTTGCTTGCAGTTTAATTGGTACCTCCGCACTTGTCTTCTTTATTTACTGACCAAGCCAGGCATGGCTTTGAATTCTTTTCTACCACAGAGACTAATTCTTATGTTTGGCAATCTCCAATTGAGCTTTTTAGTTGGACGTCTAATTAACTTGCGTTTGTTATTTCCATTTATTGTTCTGCGTTGTAATTACACGAAGGGCTGTAAGAAGTTTACCACTTATATGTAGCTCCTTAGTTCTTAGCGATATTTTAAATTGGACACTCAGACCGTTTATTGAAAAGGCACCTTTATGTGGATTTTTACACTCGTTGAAGTTACTGGGTAAAATTCTCAAAAGTGTCCTAAGGGTCAGGTAATTCTCCAAAATGCTTCCAATTAAGCTTCGGCATGGCCAAAAATAGGCACACTGCCCACAAGGATGCAGTGCAGAGTAAGGAGCCTAGGCCCCTTACAGAGTTAACAGGAAGGAACGGGCACCTCTGAAGGGTCATCCAGACTACCTAGGCGCTGAGTAGGGAGATATCTACATGCATCTGGTAGGAATACTGGCCACAGCATGCGTCTGAACTGCCAATAACCCTTGGACTCAGGTGTTCAACCCAGGATTGTACATTTGGCATTTCCGTTTGCACAGTCACCTGGAGGTTAGAGCACTTGCCCTGAAAGTGAGACACTTGGTCCCATGCTTTCTGCACTGAAGGGAAGTGAATTTCACTTTTCCTATTTCCCTAACGCCAGCAAGCTATTGGGTAGGCTGGAAAAGGTGCACCCTCCACTCTTCTCCTGTCAGAACCTAGGCAACTAGCTAGAAAGGAAAGCAAAAGGCACTGGGTCATAAAGGAGTCAAGTAAGCAGAGACGTGACTCCTTAGCCCAGTGAGGAGTGCACTCCCCTGGGAAGAGAGCAGGCCTGGGTTTTGGTCCCTACTCACAAGAATGTTTTTTTTCCTTTTCTGTTGTGCAGTCATTTGAAAAAATGCCTAGCAGCAGGGCCAGAAACCCAGAGACCTTTTCCCAAGGAACAATGCACATCACTAGTTTGCCGAGTTACATTTTGTCTTGTTTACTCTCCTTCTGGCACCAATATTCCTACTTTATTTTCTGACTCATGGTCCAGCTTCATTTCAAGGACAGGGGATGTTTGCAACTTATATTGAGTCTATTCTACAACTTGTTGGTTTATGTACTGGATGAGTGCTATTATCTCTAGGTGATTCTGGAAATGCTTGGCATCACCGCTAGTAGCTGTTTAAGAAGGACAGTGGGTGCCATGCTTTGTACTGAGTAAAACGCTATCCGTATGAAATAGGCATTCCCCACAGGAGGCTAGGCAGAACATCGGCATCTGCATTGGCAGAGTCTAGGTGCCTGCCCACCTCCATTCTGGATCACCACAGGAGGTAGCTTCATAACTACTAAAACCAAATTTGGTCTAAGGACCTATCTTTTTTTTCCAGGCTAAAATGTACGTACCTAATGAATGTCGCCACCTGAACAGTTTTCCAGCCTCTGAATCAGGGTGTATCTATGTAAGCCATATTTAAGAACCTAGTTTGATGTATCTGAATCTGTCCCTAAGTGACTTAGAGGATAAAGCCAATGTTCAGAAGTGATACAGGGCCATACTTAGAGATATTTTGGCACCTAAGAATGTAAACAGGTGTCTAATGGGGTTTTTTTAGATGTTCTAGGATCTAAATCTGCAGGAGTTATGAGGTAAAACCAATGTACCTAAGGCCCCTCTACATGTTACAACCATCACACAATTAACTGGCTAGTTGTGCATTTACTTGGAGATCAGCTACGCATGTAAAGTAGCCATTGCATGATAAAAGGCTCCCACCAGCTATAAAGTTAGACCTCAAAAATGTGTATTAAAAGTATAGCTGATTGCTATCAAGCTTTAATTAGCATATATAGCAGGGCCTTCCTGTGTCTGGGAGCCATGTCAGCTGACCAGGCTTCCAGCCACAGGGGTGCAGCCCTGGGCCCTGTGGATCATGGCTTCTGTGATCTCCAAGGTTTGGGGCTACATGAAACCCCTGGGCCCATGTGAAGCTCTTGTTCTCATATGTACCTCAGCAAGGTGGGACCCCAGCCATGGGTTTCTGCTTCTTGCTGATGCAGGGGAAGCCCAGGACTGGGGTCCCCTACAACTGCAATAGAGTGTGATTGGATCTAACGCATGATCCCACAATCGCATCTCCTGACAGGCACATGTGGCATGACAGGAGGCATTAGATCCAATTGTGCCTTTACCTGCATGTGTAGAGGGAGCCTAAGTGGCACTTGCACTACATATCTGCAGTGTTTCGTGCTTGCCCAAAATTTGGATTCTATTTTCTCCTGAAGAGCTATGCTTGTCCTGTACTTCCTTTCTGAGTATGCTCTGTAAACTGCAGTATGGCTGCATAGACTCAAGGTGGAATTATTTCACTCAGGTATTTGTGAAACATCATGCAAGACCTTGAAACCTTAGTTGCAGAAAACTCAGGACTTGCAAGCATTTGATGCCAAAGAACAGCAGCCAAATTGTTAACCCCAGTAGCATGACTGAGGCAGCTGCCCCATGGGTAACTTGGGATGGAAGAAAACTGCTGCTGGTGTAACTGCACAATCTTGCAAGTAGTGGTGGCAGAAACAGGCAGTTGCCATTGTCTCTGTGTGTGGCAGCTGCCCCAGAGACTGAGCCACAGTGTTAGGCCTCTGCTTAACCCAAGAGTCTAGTGGTTTGGGTGCTTGCCCAAGAAATAAAACACCCAACTTCTAGGCCCATTCCTTCTAGAAAGGATTTAAACCTACATGTCATATTTCCCGGCAAGCTTCTCTAACCATCAGAGCAATCCCCACCTCTCTCTCTTAAATAGGGTCACTGGGCAAAAGAGAAAGATATATAAGCCAGGTCGGTGGGAATGTGTGTTCGGGCACTGCCCTAGAAATGAATAGGTCTACAGGGGATGTGAGTTTGGACACTGCCCTGGAAAGGAAGGGGCCTAAGTTTCTGGCCCAGAATGGTTTTTTCCACACCTTACATTTAACACTTATGTGCTAAACAGAAGTGCAGTAGTTACCTCTCTATTATAGACAGGGTGCATGTACACATGTGCATTGATGCGCAGTAGCCTATTTTACTGCATATTAAAGCACTGCATAAAAAGTACTATAATGCTAATCTGCAGTAAAATAGGTTATTGTGCATTAAGTGTCACCTGTATGCATTTGTGCTACTGTAGATTAGGGCGGCCTAATGCACTTTTATTTAGTACCTCACATTGGAGGTAATAAATTTAATGCACATATGGGAAAGCACATTAATGCACATGTGGACATGCTCAGTGGATTTAGGGCATAACCCAGGGCCTCTTCTATCCTAGGGCAACAGCTATCCTGCTGTAACGCCTTCCTTCTGCCTTATACTCCTCCTACAACTTCCTCACCTAGCTACCTATGAACACTTTCAAAAGGAAGACTGGAGTTACCTGGGAAGTACTTAGCCCATCACCTTATAGTTAGATCAGTTTGCTAAGAAGTGAGAGAGAGCTTCAAACCTCCTAGGAGAACCTTGAACTGGGCTCTGCCACTTTATGGGCAACTGCTTTATCCCTTGGGCCTAACAGTGGGAGAGCAGTCTTCTTCCTTCATATTTTATTTCCATCCAATAATACACCATCAGGTATACTCACACTTAGGTGATCTTATTCTTCCACAGTTGGAAATAGATGCTAAAATCCATGCAAGTGGCAACAATTGCTCTTATGCAAATGAACAAGTTCTACTTAAGCGCATAAAGGTGAAATAAGATTTTGCTCTATGTGTGTCTTAGTCCATCAAGGTCTCATTGCCCTTGCTCACGCCTAAACTCCTCGCAAGCGTTCTCCTCCCTTCCTCCCTCATCTTTTGGAGCCTGATTTACTACCAGGCAGTATAAGAGCTGGCATACTGAATTAGGCTTCATCAAAAGTCAGCAGGGAAGATTTTTCAGAGATGTCTGGCTACTTATCTGTCTTCTTCTACCCAATACCCCAAGCGCACTAACCTAAGAGATGTTTTCTAGTCATTCTCCACCAAACTTGGAGCACGGACTTCAATACAACTCTCCTACATGCTAAGAAACCACCCTTACCAGTGAGACATTCAACCATGACTATTTTTCAGCTGTTTCAGTTGAAGCTTTTCTGTTTTACATTGATTAATTAAATATTAATCAGATTAAGGAATGAGGAAGAATGAGAAATTGACCTTGTGTTCCAGGTATTCACTTGAGAAATAGGAAAGTCCAGCTTAAGCCCCTACTCCAATAAATATTTAATTATTTATACAAAACTTCAACAGGGAAAGATTGACAGAGCGAGACCCTTGGTGAATCTAACTGTGGCTCATTAAACAATGTACTGAGTTAAACTCTATGTTCCCTTATATGTATTGAAACAGACCTTCAGCTAGTGTAAGTGAGCATAGATCTACATAACTTCAATTGACTCTTTGTTGTTGCCAAGGCCTTGCCTAGATGCGATTGTAGACAGTTTTGTCCTTTTTATTTGATCCCTTGGTTTTCTTACGCAACAGAATGTTGTTGTTTTTTTACACTGCTCAGACTTCAGTATGCAATTTTGATTAATTTGGGAGTAAATAATTTATTGAATGCTTGGCTGGGAGGTAAACTCAACTCAATGATCATTTGGGCCTGTTTGTTTTGCTTTTTTTTAATTGCCACTTCATTATAGCAAGATTGCCTGTGTGTCCCTAGTTACTGATGGGTGGAAGCACTTAGTTCTAGTAGTTTTTCAGGAGTAATTCATTTCAGCATTAAGTGTGGCCTTTACTACTTTTCTGCTTATGTGTATCATTGTATTTTTGGCATTTTAATGCTGCATCATTTTTCTTCTTTATGCTTAGATCCTGTGGGCTTTTTCAGTCTATTGATCAGTTATTTTCCTGAGCTCCTGTATAGTAAATAAAGAAGCAGGTTGTCATTACACATACATGTAGCTACAAAGCAATGCACTTTGCAACCTGCCTTCTCCAAGTATTTGATTCCTGCCTTAGCACAATCCATATATGATTAAAAAATAATAGCATGAGAGGCAACCCATGGTTTCTTTGCTCAGAGCTCAGTTATAGATGATGTTTGGTTGTTTAGCATGTTTGCAACTCAATTTATTTTAGCAACTAAATATGCAGGTCGGAAGCTAATGCTAGACAACACCATGGCCCTGGTTTCTAACTAAAATCCTGGGCCAGATTTTATCCTACCTATTAAGTGCCTACATGGGCTTCATAATCTGAAAACAATCCAGTTCCAACCTGGTTCTGTTCCTGAAAAACCGTTAAGACCAAAGGTGAGTAGACTGTCCTCATCCTAACGGCTTTTTCTGGGGCTCAGTCTTAAGGGTCAGACAATGATGTGTTACAGAAGTAGACACATTAATGGATTAATGGATTTTTAGGCTCCAGCAAAGTAGAATATGATTGCACTTAGGTACTAAAGTCCACTTACATCAGGAGCAAGCAACTATTTCTGGCAAAGGGCCACTTACCAAGGTTTGGCAAGCTGTCAAGGGCTGCATGGGTAGCCCTGCCCCTTGACAGGTGTCCCGGCCCCTGGTTGCCATCTTGTCACTGGATGTCCTCCCCCTACACTCTGACCTTTGCCCCCCAGAAGTACTCCTTTCGGGAATGGGTTTTCCCATCTCAGAAGTAGAAAAATACCAAATTATAGTCTAAAAAGTGAATGTCTAAAACATTCATTAAATTCATTTCAAAAAATATTTTTCCTGGTTTACATGTGTTTGTGTAGCCTACATAATGGTGATTTTGCAATAGCTTAAAATGGAGTCTTACTCTTGTATATTGCTGGGGGTGGAGGGCATGGGGGTATAGGTTTGTGGGGGGCTGTGGATATGTAGGGTGTGGGGAAGGATGTGGGTGTGTCTGGGGCTTGGTTAGGTGTGGGAGTGTGCATAGGGTGAGGGAGCATGTGGTTGTGTATGTGGATATATGGAGTGTGGCTGGGTATGGGATTTGTGGGGGGAGGGTGGCTGGGGTGTGTGAGGGGTATGGGTGCATGTATGGCAATGCGAGGGGCAGTGTGGGTGCATGTGTATGGTGGGGTGTGTGTTTGGGACTCACCCTACAAACACGCACACACACCCTGGGGTACCGGCATGGGCCAGTGCTCCCACAGTGCAGATAGGAGCCACATGGTGCTGGTGCAGGGGCAGGAAGGCATAAAAGGGCAGGAAGGCAGGGAAATGGCTGGGCTTGGGGTGAGGCTGGGATGGGTTGTTGCATCCTGTTTTCAGATCCCCCTGGGTCCAAATGACCCTGGATTTTGTCATCTTTGAGAGGCAGCCAGGAGAAGATAAATCTTTTCTAGATTTTGTAGGGCTCCAATGGACTGTATTTTGCCCACCCCTGACTTACAGGGTGCTTCAGTGTGTGGCTAGCTTCCACCCAAGGTGTCCTGCCAGCCTGGGCTGTTCCAACCAGGCTCCATGTGTTGTGTAATAATAAACTCTAGAGCAATAAAATCTGGAGTTTATTCATGCACATTAATGACACATGTAGATGAACCATGGGTGCAGCATGTTATATAGCTAAGTCTTGCTTGTATTAGCAAATCAAGACATTACTCAGGTTCATCTTGACCATATAAAACTTTGAGCTAAAGAGGAGACGCCAAGTTGTGTAAAATGGACAAAGAACTTCTGCAAGTATTAGGGGAAAATGGTGATAGATGGATATACTCTTAAAGATTAGGTCTTTTGGCCTCCTCTATGCACACACAAATTCATGCATTCAGCAACAGCTCAGCCTCTTTATCTATAGAGGTACTAAGTTTTTCTCTCTAAATATTTTGGTGTGTTGAATAAGGTAAGAATTTCTACTTTCCTAATAGAAGAACAGACAACAGAGCTTCCTTTGGGACCATCATTTTACTTCATGACTGTTTTGCACCAGAATTGCATTTGATCAGTCTGGGATCAAATGATATTTCAGCAGCAAAATGAATATATTTGAATATGCAAAAATGGTATTTGCTGAATTATAAAGGTACCGTCTAAGTAACTTGCTTCTCTAAGCATTTGACGCATCATTAACACAACTTCAACTTCTCCAAGGAGTGCAGAGTTTTAACATGTTAGTATGCAGATGTAAGCAGGGGAATATAGAAGACACAGAAAAGGTTGTAAAGTCCAGGGCATGGGTTCTGAATAATACAGCAGATATATGCAATTCTTTTCACCTGGATAGCATATATACAACTATAACTTCATACCTCATGGTTTCAAAATATAGTTTTGAGCAGTATCATTATTATAACCAGTGAATATTGTCTAGGAAGTGACTGCTGCTTCCAAGTTACTCAATATACTGGAAGATCAGAGTGTAATTTAAACAATGTGTTGTGACAGTAGGGTGAAGTAGAGGCAAGACTGCCTGTGAAGAATTATACGATACACAGGCCCTTTATAAATTATAGGCCTAAAAGACATGTAGTCTCTCAAAGGCAAAGGACATCTAACTTCAGGCTATCAACACAGTATCTGAAAAAGTTATAGGAGGTAACAAACAATACAGAAGTTGCCTACTGCCTCCTAACAAGAAGAGCAAAGCTATGTTGCCAAGCATGTCCTGCAATATAAGATCTGGATGATGTGCTCTCGTATTAAGTTGGGATGAATTGGAAGATGAAGCATAGCAAATGAAGAAGGTCAGAACAGTGCAAACTGCTTGCAACCAAACTCATGAAATATTAAGATAGATTCTGATAGACTCATTTTTTTATTGGGTAGGCTCAGGATCCTAACCAACCTATTAGTCATGGTGATTTTAGAGACATTCATGGTGCTCAACACCTCTGAAAATGAGAGTTTAAGGAGCCAAAATATGGAATTTGGGACATTTTTTTTTTTTACTGTGTAGTGAAAATTGAGAAAATATGTGATTGCGATTTTAGCAGACACTGAAAAAAGAATTCTTGAAGCTCTTTGTATAAGTAAAAGGGATATGAGTTGAAATCTGGCTAACCTCAAAACCAATGATAAAATTTCTAATGGCTTTAACAGGATTAGGTTTTCACTCTATGGTCTTGAAAGATTCAATAGAAAACAGACTTTCAGTTACAACAATACTTCCCCTTCTAAAAAAAAAAAAAAAAAAAGTAAAGAATGGACTGCTGCAGAAATTAATCAAACCATTATATCTTTTAATAGCACTTCTACATTTTTAGGGCTATTTCTGCATAATGCTACAGCACTTATTTTGCAAGATCAGTCCCTCTACATTAACTTCCTATCTCAGCCTCATCATGTTGAAGACAAATCACAGCTGGGTACGTTCTCAACTGTTAGGCCCATTCCAAAGAAGATGCCAATTACCTTAGTCTTTTTGAGGAAGGAACGCTTAATTGATATGAAATTACACCCTTACCCTCTCCCCCTTTTGGTATTTTGGAACAGAATGTCTATCATTTCTCTTGAGCATCGAAGGAGTCAGAAATGCATCTTATTGAAAAGGATAGCACTGTACTGAGTTGGAAATCTATTAGCACCATAAAGAATAGCATATCAAGGAATAGCAAACAGTGCATAAAATGTCAGAGGTGAAAACATCCTTTAGGATATTTTTTTTCTTCATCAAGAAGGCCTATGCCCTCTTCTCCCCCTCAAAAAAGTAAAAAATCTAATGCAATGAATTTAGGCACCAAGCAGGATAGCTTCTACTTGGGAAAGGGAAGAGTTTTCTTCTGAAACTACTATTCTACTTGTGTTCTATAAAGCATCCTAATTCATGAGAGTGCAGCTTCCAGCAAAGGTCAAGCAGAAGTTATCTGCTTTCAAAATCAAAGACTGCTCAATGAGATCTGAAACCGTATTCCAGGTGATCTTCCCACTAGGTATAAGTATAGTTAGATGGAGTTCAGATGAATTACTAATCCCTTTCTTACTTGAGTTAACTCTAATTGTATTTTTCAAAATTTTACACTTCACTTATTTAGTAAAAAATTGGCTTTCTAACTCATGGAGTTGAGTGTTAAAAGCAAAGGGTATAGAAATGGATTGAGGGTTGGTGTATCCTTTATGTCACAAGTAACATATTTTCACCAAATAGATTAATCTTAGGAGGAAAAAGAAACATTTCTGTTGGCTAAACTAATTTGGAAATAATTTCACTCTACCAAGACCTCTTGTATAGCACAGTGGTTGTGTTCCCTGCCTATCTTCCCCCTGCTCCACCCCAAGGTCCTGGGCTCCAGGCCCTCGGGTATCTATAGCAGTGCTCTCCTTGTCCCTCTCCTTTAAGGTAGTAAATCCTTGGAACAGGTTATCCAGAGAGGTCATAGCATCTTCATGCTTAAAGGTCTACCCTGATAGACAAAGCCTTGGCTGGGATGATTTAGTCGGGGATGGTCTGGCTTTGAACAGGGGCTTGGACTGGATGACCTCTTGAGGTCCTTTCCAATCCTAATTTTCTATGATTTCATCTTACTTGTATAAAATAAGTTCTTGTCCAAGCATGTGAGACTTGAAGATGCGAAGTATTCCCTGAGTGAAGAAATCCAGTCTCCTGAAGTGCTGTGATAAACGTATCAAACAAGACAGCTGTGGTAGTTCAGGCAGCCTGGCAATACAATTTATGCTTATTTTCATCCAGTTAAGTTTACTAATTGTGTTTTCAGATTTTGTAATAACTTTCCCCATTTTGAATGCTAAAACAACCACATGCAATCTTATTTTAATTTGCTGTTTTACAACCCATAAGGACTTCTGTTCCTCCATATGGGAAAGCTATGTTGTGCTTTAAATGACAGCCATAGAGACAATACAGATAGAACCCAATGTAAAAGAGTTAGCAATATTTCCTGTTATCTGCAGCTGGGACTACACTAGTTTAGCTAGTGCAGGAATTCTAGGCATAAATCAAATGGGAGAGCAGATTTCCCATCTCCAATTTTACATAGCTCATTTCAATTCCGGAGAAAGGGGCAAACCAAGAATGAAGTAATAGAAAATAGCTATTGTTCATTCTTATTCATTCCAATCTAAAATTACTTGATGGAGCATCCGTAATTTCCCTTGGGAGACTACTCCACAATCTAATGAACCTCACTATCACAAAAATCTCCTTATTTCACTTTCCTGTCATTACTTTGAGGTCTGATCTTTTGGCTCAACCCAAGACAGTGATTCCTGATTTCTTCATCCAAACTTCATCAATGAGTGGATGCCCCACAACATTACTCATTATGAAACGCTCCTTCTATGAAAACATACAGGACACAGTTCAGTTTGATAGATAAACCTCTGACAGGTTTGAGATGAAGAGTGGAATGAAGCAGGGTTGTGGTCTAGAGCTAAATTTGTGTATTGGAAAGGCTGCTACCAATTTCAATAAATTTGCATCTGGAACAATACAAAATTCACAGTCAAAACTAAGCTGATTGTGTATAAAGCCTGCTCAGTGTCCTTACGTATAGCAGTGAGACATGGTCAACATATGGATATCAAGCAAAGAAGCTGAAAAGCTTCTACCTGCACTGCTTATAGCACATCCTTGACATCAAATGGCAAGACAGAATTACCAACAGAGATGTCATTGCCAAACCCAACCTGCCAACCATCACTGCACTACTCAAACCATGGCTTGGCCGCAGGATGGAAGATGGGTGCATCCCAAAGGACATCCTGTATGGGCAAACTGCAAGTATGGAGAGAAGAGTAGGGGACCCAAAATTGCTCTTTAAAGATGTCTGAAAGCAGGGCATGAAGGCTTTTGGAATCAACCCAAACCTTTGGGAGGCCTTAGCAGGAGACAGGACAAAGTGGCACTCTCTTCTCAATCGTGGAGTCCAACATCACAACAAGAAATGGTTGCTCAAATTAAAACAGAAATGTGACCTAAGGAAATAGTCTTGTCAGTACAGGAGCTGATGCTATGTACACTTGTGACTGTGTACACCTAATGCTATCCTCTGTACACTTGTGGCGACTGTGGCAGGATCTACAAGTCTAACTTTGCTCTCTCTAGTCACAAGAGAAAAGGTACTACCAGTCAGTATAATAGCTGCTATATCCACCATCACTTACTGATGAATGGTTGCTGTTATCATCAAATGAACTTTCATCAAAATTGAACGAAGAGAAAAAAATGACTTTTTGATAAAATATCAAAAACTGAAAATTTAATGAAAAAACAATGACAACTAAATTAAAATAAAAAGCTTAACCAGAAAATGAACATTTCAGAAGTTCTGCTACAGTGCCTCCAAAAGATTATAGCTTGAAAGATTCATGATTACATTATCATCTGTAGGCAGGCCTCCATTAATGTAGTCTGTCAGGTTCCTGCTATATTTTACATATATTATGCAATGAATTGGTTAACTGCATAATAAATCCAGACCAGCCACATGTGCAACATAAGACCAGCCACACATGCAAAGTAATTATTACAGTTAACTGGTTAATTGCACAATAAATTTAGATTAGACATGTAAAAATTTCGTAGATTTCATAAATGTCATAGACATTAGGACTGGACTTCCTGAGATCATTGAGTCTAGTAACCTGCCCAAGGGGCAAGAAGTCAGCTGAGGTCAGACCACTCCAGCAAGATAAGCAGCCAAACAGTTCTTAAAGGTATCCAGAGTAGGTGCTTGTACTACTTCTGTGGGGAGTCTATTTTAGACTCTGGAGACTTAGACAGTAAAGAAGTTTGTTTTTTTCCTTATGTCCAGTCTAAAACAGTCTTCCAGCAGTTTCTGACCATTAGATCTTGTCTTCCCTTGGGTTGTCGTGGTGAGCAGAAATGAATGATCATACCATAAAAGTAATTATTCCGCTATAAAATGAGCCAACCAGCTATAAAGTTAGTGCTTGAAAAATGTGCAACAACTCTATATCTGGTTTCTCTCCAGTTTTAGTTTGAACATTGTTACCTCTCAGCTCCATGTTCTTGGGGAATCCTGTCACACAATACAGCCTGTCTGACTAACAAAGAATTTCTCCCCCACTCCTCCCCTCCTCTACCTGAACAAGAATTGATTACAAAAGACAATGAAGATGCAGTGGGAGATGCACCTAAAGCCCTCCAGACAAGGGGGCAACTCCCATGGTCTCATTTGCATTCAAGATGGAACCAGATGACAATTCATTTACTTGGGAGATGGAGAACAGAAACCTAAAGCAAAGACCACAGTGAATTCTGAGGGGAGCACTGTATGATGGGGAATTTGTGCTCCAAATGCTAATCAACCCATATTTACACGCACCCAGCTCAGCATTTATCAAATCAATTCTAATCTGGATTTACAAAGGACTCCCCCCCACACACACATACACACCCCTCATCTACCCAGAACTAAGCAGAAGTAAAGTTTAATAGGCATCTCAGGCTGTACATTCCCTGGTCCCACTATGGGAGACCTAGTTAAACTTGATGGACTAAAACTCAGTTGCCGGGTTAAGGAATGCTGAGGCAAGACACCAAGTCAGAGATGGTATGGGCAACATTTGAACAATGGTAGAGGGTTCATCACAGCATCCAGCCCATTGGAGCTCTTGCCACAAATGCCATCATACTTTTCCAGGGATGACTGGTGGAAGTCCTCCCTGCAAAGTTTATGAACACTCCAAGTAATCCCCTTAAGTATGTTAAAAAACTACAGTAAGATCTGGAAAAGTGTTTGTTTTCCTTTGCATGTCTATTACTACTAGTACCATTATATATTTCATCTACTTAGCAATAAATAACTTTTATAGCAAACTGGTAGTAACTTGGTGCATGTTTCCTTCTCTACTTTCCTTCCACACTTGCACTGCGCAACACTTCTTTTACCTAAGCTAAAGATACCTGTGAAGCCCAGAAATATTGTGGGGTCTGCTCATCAAGAGGCTACCACTACTAGGACAGTTAGGACAAAAGATTGGGACATGCTGAGTTTGAAACACATAAGGGGATTGGCTTGTACGGGCTGATTGTCCTAGTTTGGCTCAGACGTGCTCTAATGAACTGAATGCTGGCCCATGAGGGTGTCAGCTGGACACCAGCTAGATTCAGAGGTATTCTGTTTACCTGTGTGCTTGTGTCTGACTGCATTGTATTGTTACCATAATGAACTGATTCCTGGCATATGAGGATGTCAGCTTGTCTATGCTAATCAATCCGGGTGGGTCAGGTATGTCACATTAATCTGTTTGTTTGTGTATATGACTGATTTGGTGACTGGAGGAAACCAGTCACATTGAAACGGAGTCCTGCAAGATAGCTCCATTGGGGGTGAGGGAAATATACAGCTCCGTATAGAAACACAAGTAACATAAGCAGCACATTAAGAGAATTACAAAGACCCTAAAAATGTATCCCTAATAAATGGGCACACTTCAAAGTGATGGGTAAATCTGGTAACAACGCATAGCAGGACCCCAAGTGATACACCCTGCTCTTCCTTCTTGATGAGCTATCACTGAACATCATGGGAAATATTGTGTGGGCCTACAAAGGAGAAGGGGAGCCTGAGACACCTTGAATACAGCTCCCAGGAGGTACCAGAGTAGAATTTCAAAATAGAAATATTCAAGCTTTTGGACAAAATGTGTTCAATCCTTAACAGAAAAAAAAATCAACATTTTACACGTAAACCAGACACTTTTTGTGAAACATATTTTAAAATAAAGAGCTCAATTTTCTGCTGAAAAATGATCAGAATAGAAAATTTCCATATAGGCTAATGAAGACATCAGGGTATGGCTCAACACTGCAAGTCTAGATTGCTTACTGGAAATGTAGCTGGTTTTTAAACTGTGTACATTACAAAGCAATATTAGTATCAGTATCAACAGCATCAGCATCAAATGACCTTGAGAGGAACCTAATATCCACCTAGTATTAGGAATCAGTGCCTTTCTGAACTTTCGAGGTAAAGGTCTTTTTTTTCTCAGGCCCTGTGTTATTTTATTTCGAGAGACCGTTTGCTGTTGATTTTCCAGGTTTGTCTTTCAGTGAGTTGAAAATTCTAAGCCATATCAAGAGGCAGCAAGTATTACTTCCCAGTTCTTCTGAACGTGGCCTTCCTTACATTGGAACAATCTAAAAATACAGTTTTGTGGAATTCATGCTTTAAGAAGCAAAGATGGAAAGCATTGTCATAGTTAACGGTGTTTTGTTTTGATTTTTTTTAAAGGATATATGTCCCCTGTTGGGGATAGTTTTCACTCTAACTGGAACATTGTGCAAATTCAATTGTTAGCAAGGAGTACATATTCTTCTTTTCCAATCAAAGATTAAGGAAGGTTTCTGGTAAAACAAATTATGCCTGGCATGCCACCAAAAACAGTAAATACAAATAATAACAACCTTTGCAGAGATTTGGAGTGAGATACCATCATTATACTGATGACATTCAGCTCTTTCTCTCTTTTTTTCCCTGCCCTGCAGTCTCTGTCCTTGACCGGAGACTGGATAAAGTTGGGAACTGACTGTGGATGAACTAGCTGAAGCTTAATCTGGGCAAGAGAGAGATGATTGTGGCTGGCAGATCTTAAGACTCAGATGGGGAATAGGGACTTTTTAATTATCAGTGGGGTTCAGGCTCCCCTTGGCACTCAGGTATGCAATCTTGGAGTGCTCCTGAATCCTTTACTACATGTAGGGATTGTCTAGGCAAGACTTCTACTGTGCAGTTGACTAATTAACCACACAGTAAATGTCTCAGCACAACATAAATAAACTTCAGAGCAGGGTAGGACTTGTATATACCAGTCCTACCCTGCTTTAGAGTTTTTTCGTGCTCATCAGTGCATGCATAGATGCCGAGCTGCCTGGCTGGGTCATGAGGGTGCTTCAGTGCAGGGACTGCCTGCCAGCTCACCCCATGCTGAAGCACCACTGTGTCCCAGCCAGCCTCTCCACAGCACTTGAGCCTGGTCAAAGTAGTCCTGGGCTGACAAGCTGAACCCCCCTCTGGGTGCATGTGTAAAACACTTGTCTGGGGGCTTCCCAGGATCATTAAACTGTGGAGCAATAAGTTTATTGCTGCCTGTTAATGGTATTTGTAGACACACCCCTAGACTCTCAGGTTGCTACAGAAGTAGGAGCACCTTTCACCAGTTCCATCTAGGGAGAAAGCTGTAAACTTTTATTTCAGATTGCAGAGCTTGCCACCAGCATCCATGGCTTTGTAACCAACCGCCTAGATTACTGCAGTGCACTCTATGTGGGGATGGTCTTGAAGACTGTTCATAAGCTGAAGCTGCTGAAGAATACAATGGTCTGCTTTCTGACGGGTGGGCCACTGTGAAAACATTTATTCAGTGATCCAGAGTCTGCACTGGCTTTCAGTAGCTTTTTGGGAGCAATTCAAGATGCTGGTTTTGACCTAAATGGCCTAGGTCATAGAATCATAGCATCATAAAAGAAAATAGGGTTGGAAGGGACCTCAGGAGGTCATCTAGTCCAATCCCCTGCTCAAAACAGGACCATCTCCAACTATATTATCCCAGTCAAGGCTTTGTCTAGCCAGGTCTTGAAATCTTCCAAGGATGGCGATTCCACAACCTCTTCAGGTAACCTGTTCCAGCGGTATGTTCTATGTACCAAAGGGTCGTATATGCAAAAGGAGATGCTTCCTTCTTTAAGCTCCATCCCAATTCCTCATGTCAGCCAAGAACAATTTTGTCTCCAGGTTCTCTTGGCCAAAACATGCCATTCTCAGGAGTTAATCATTAGCTTTGATACTCCCTCCCCCTGATGCCTGACACACCCTGAGCCTAGACCTCTTTCACAAGTAATTAAAGCCTTATTTGGGTCATCTTTTAGCAAGTGGTATTTGAAGTATCTTTTAGAAAATTGTTCTCTTATTCTTTTGTATGCTTTATTAACTTTTTATTGTAAACTGACCTGAGCCTTTTTAGAAAGGGTGGCATGGAAATCCACTACTAAATAAATAATTAAATATAAATCATATTCATGTCTCATGCTATATAGTTTCTAAATGTGGTGTTTTCCCTCTTCTGTCTTATTGGCTCTAAGCGCATGGAATGGAGTTCTGTTGGATTTTATATACAAGTCACCTTAGGTTGTGAGGGGCAGTTTTGTAATATATGACAAAATCCAAACAAACATGTTGCACAGTAACTGCAGTCACTGTAATAAGTGGGCGTCCTGGGGCTGGTCCAATCATTGGCCTGCCCACTTTCTCTGGGCTAACAGCCCGCCTTCCTCGCCTGCCATACATTAATAATAATGATTATGAGATGCCATAATCTCATAGGGGCGGGTAGGTTTCTTGATGCCAAGGGCCCCCGCACATAGCTTCGACCTCCCCTATACCATGTCTCATGCCTCACAGATGGCATCCATGGTCTGACATCCAGCTTTATCATACATGGCCTAACACCCAGAATAATAAGCCCATGCCCCTGCACTGGGATCCATGCTCTAGAGTCGCATGTGGGACTTTCACTCCCCATTGGAGCTCATAATTTCTGTGTCCTCACACTGGGCTCCACTCCATTGATCAGGGCCCCCAGCCCCTACCAACTCAGCTCAGGGCTCCCAACCTGACTCGGGACCCTCATGCTCCTCTCACACCCTAATGCAGCCTCAGAGGTCACAGGGAGTCTGGGTGCTGCCTCAGGTCTCTCCACCTGACCTAGGCCTTGCCTCAGAGCTCACAGTGAACCTGGGCCCCTGCTTTGTTCTCTTTACCTACCAGAGCTGTGGGGGTTGTAAGGTATCCTATACTCACCTTTCCCCAAGGAGGTGACTGGCCTGGGATTTCCAGGGACTACCCCACCATGGGTACCCCACCAGACCATCGTACTCCATAAGGGTGTAGTTTTATCTCATGCACCAGGACAGGGAACCTCCTACCTTCCTCATAGTACCCCAGACCTCCAAGGTGTTGTAAGCAGCAGTTCCAGCAAGGTGGCATTCTCCCAGCTGTCAACACCAGACTGCTGCCCCACTGTCTAGGGCCTTGTTGTTATAAGGAACAACTGAGCTCTGTTTTCAATCAGGTAATTGCACCTGATGGGGTTGCACCACCTGCCAGCTGCTTGGCTGCTTTGCTGCTGTCCATACCCCTATGAATAACAGAGCATACCCTGTGCTCTGTTACCATAACACACTACCAAAACCTTTTTGTCACTCTGTTTAAATCTGCTCTCCCATGAAGCCATTAGTAAGAGAAGTGTGGGAGACATGAGGCCAGGAAGAAGACAACAAACCAAAGAAAATGTGGCTTAGTGAGGTAACTGCTGGTCTTGGAGGGTGGAGCTGATGAATTCTAACCTAGACCCTTGCAATGAGGCAGAAGCTTCCCTTCTGCACTGTCCTCCATCCTCTTTTTCCCAATAGCTATTAAAAGCAAGATGATGTGATGCTGCAGCAGGCTTCAGTGATCCCTGAACAGTAAAACATAGAAAATCAGGGTTGGAAGGAAACCCAGAAGGTTATCCAGTCCAATTTCTTGCATGACTATCCCCAACTATGTCATCGCAGCCAAGGCTTTGTCTGCCCAG
>JAGPOW010000229.1:26588430-26614018 GCA_030014935.1 Caiman crocodilus
GTAGTGCTAGGAGTTGGGGCTAGGCCCCGCTGCCACTTGCCCAGCAGTGTTGGGCGGGGGGGCGCTAAGCAGCCGCAGCTTATTCTGGGTGGAAGGTGGCAAGAGACAGTAGGGCATAGCCCCTGCTCCCAGCACTGCCACAACCACATCCCACCCCTCCCTCCACACCGCTTCTGGGCAAGTGGCTCAGAAGCACAGAGCTATAGCAGGAGAAAGCAGTCTGGTCATTAGGCCCAGAACTGAAACTCTTATGGGTGGCTGGAGACTCACATGTTAGGAGTGGGAACTCAGCTTAGTAGGCACATAAGGCCAGTGCCTGAGACCAGGCAGTCAGTCAGGCCTTGCAGGAACGTATGACCCAGAAAAGGGCTAGTTATAGTTGCAGCCAGTCTTGTGTTTGCATTCATATTAGACCAGCACACCAGGAGTGGATATAAGGGGTGGGAAGCAGACCACAGGGTGTCCAAGGGGCACGTGCAGTTGTGAGCCTCAAAACACCAGCAAATGGAATCCAGGAGGGTTAAAGTCTAATGCCAGAAAGGCCATAGAAGACTAGGGCCAGAGCCCAAGAGGGGAAGAAACCAGGGCTAGGGGCCCAAAGCCTGAGAGGGGCAGAAACCAGGGCAAAAACAGGGGCTGGAGCCCAGAAGCCAGGTCCAACACAGTGGGTCTAGGCTAGGGTGATGTGATTCTATGGAATAATCTCTGAAAGGAAATGGAGGAAGTCTCAGTGCTCAGCCCTGTTTAGGTGAAGTTACACATTACACTTCAGCTATAGTAAGGGTGCTTAAAACATGAGCATCTGCATGTTATAGCTCAATAACTCATGCTAAGTGCTCCCTGAGAATCTCAAATTTATGCCACTTCAGGTGAAGATTAACTGGGCTGTGCTATCTAGCTCATGTTTGGGCAACTTCAATCTGCTCCATGGAGATAAAATGAGGAATTTGCAGTCCTCCAGCATCCCAGAATGCACCACTCCTAGCCCTCTTCCTTCCCAGAGCAAGACTAGCTACAGCTCATGTGTCCTGGCTCCTAGCTATGCCCCTGCATGGCAGGTCAGAGCTCAGCAGGCAAGAAACAGCATTAACCCATTGCCTGATACTGTACAGCACATTCTAGCTTTAACACCTTTTAACATTCCACAGATTTAGCACGGCCTAAATATAACGTATAACTTCACCGTCAGTCATAAACTGGTTAAAACACTGTATTACATAAAGCCAGATTTTCACAATCACTGAGAATCCTGCATCTAGGGTCTGGATTTTTGAAAATCCATCTTCTTCCTTCGGGTACCCATAAGTATGGATACATGATCACTTTATTGCAAACACGGAGGGTAAGACTTTACCATGCTTCCACTACTTTCTGGTAATTCTGTGGGCATGCTTTTTCCCCCACAGCAACTGGAAGCTAACCCAGAGTGGCTTACCCCCCACACCCTGCATGGGAGTTTCTGGGTTAAAATCTGCCCTAACTATCCATTACTTAAGAATCCTACATTAACTTTTCTTTAATATGTACATTTGATTTTTTTCTTCCTCTAAAATAATAAAAGAGGACAAGTGCTGTGAATTCTGTCATGGCATCTTTGGGATTTTCTTTCCTGGTAAAGATATTGAATAAGGTTGGATAAGAAAAAAAAAAAATTGTAATGTGTAAAATGGAGAAAAACAGATGTTCTGTTTCAGATTGGCTTTAGAAAAAACCTGCTCGGTCTGAACATGATGATGATGAATTAGATAATTAAATTGCAATGGAATTATAATTATAATTGGAAATATCTTTTCGATTACAGCCTTCACTGCGACTATGTATTGCTGATAGCTATTTGTTTGTTCTTTTATGGTTTAAATTGATGATGATCTCCAAGATGCTCTTCCTCAACAAGCTGTTTTAGGTATATTAGACATTGCCCTTGTGGCTACAGAGGCAGATTGTCTTCTAATAAAGGCACGGCAAAGTGAAATGAATTATTATTATATGTAAAATGCTGTCTGAAGTCATGAGCTATGGATAACTTAGCTACCAGTGTGGAGCAGACCCATGAACAATTTAGTCATGGATCCTGCTCTGACAGTGACCAGCTCAGTTTTTCAGAGGAAAGTCCAGGAAACCTTTCAGAGGGCAATTATATTGTAAAGTCTTTGCAATCCTGGGTAATTAGAGGGTTAATCATGTTTTGATCCTATTCCAAAGTTCTTGTTGTTCTGTAACATTTACTTTTAGAAATGCAGATTAGCCTGATCCATAGGAAGGCCCAGCTATATTTCAAACTTGTAAGGCTCTTGACACAACTATATCTTGTGGCAATGAGCTCCAAAGGCTAATGGTACAATACAGGGGGAAACAAAATAAAACATTTCCTTCAATCAGATCTGAGTTTGCCACTGTTGCAAAATTTTGTGCTAGAGCTCAGCATTACTATTACTACCCTATGTAGGGACAAGGCAAGCTTACACTGCAGCATGAGAAGAATATCTTCCCTAGTGAAGCTGCATCATGAGCGAGAAATATGCATCCAGTTAGCAATTAATCTGGCACAAATTGCTCACCCAGCACCCTCACTCTGCTTTGCAGATCTATACAAAAGACAAGGCTAGGCAGTGTCTCTTTCTGCCTCTTCTTTCCTCCCTGTGCACATCTGCTCAGCGAAGGCAGATGTTTTCATATGTAGCTCCTCTTTGCAACCGCAACAAATTTGTGAAAACCTGCTCCTATGTTTGTGATAACAATCCACTGAATATGTACCATCTAAGGGCATGTTAAACTCAGCCCTCTGGCACAGAGACCCAGATATGCATACATGCCCCGAGTCCCACTTATACACACTAAACTAAGCACTCTTGTGATGGATAGTTAGCCATTCCAGACAACAGCAAGTCCTCTATCAAAGAAACAATTTTAATGTTTTGGTAATAAGTACTTAACAGATGATGCACTCACAAACTGCTACAATTACAAAACATCTTTTCAGCAGATATTGTTAATGTAATGTACTTCACATGCATGCATTTATTATCAAGGCTGCTGTAAATCACTCTATCAATTATTGAACCACATGAAGAATTTATAAATGGATGCTGAATATAAAATGCGATCAAGATATTTTTAAACTATGGCAAATATACGGAAATGTGCTTATCTTTTCATTAACAGAAACTTGTGGAGTGTTAATAAATGAGTTTGCTTTAACTCATGCTTCACTTACTTCATATTTCCAATAGTTCTCACTTTTAGAGGAGTTATAAGACTGAGCAGAGTCTCAATTTTGCCAGACCCTACGTAGTAAAACAACCTATTTAGCAGAGTACTCTAATATTGTCAGGAATTACAGTTACCACTGGGAAAAGACACTGGCTGGGTTAAGAGTTTTCCACTATTAAAACTATGAGGATTATAAACATGTGGGTTAGACGTGTCAAGTTGTTTGATGAACTATATTTGAACTTCAGTTTCTCTCAGGGACAAGGATAGATTTAAACCACTGTGTTACACTGTTAACTTCACACGGTGATTGACAGATCTGGTCAACATTTGCAATAAATGCCTTTGGTAGAAATATGTTGTGAAAAGATTCACAAACATGCATTTATTTTGACAACTATTTCATTGGAAAGCTTTCTGAAAGGAGAACATTCTGGTCAAATTAAAAGGGGAGCGGGGAGAGAGGAGAGAAGAGAGATTAAAAAATAATCTGAGCTTTTTAATAATAATAAAAAAAAATTGAAATCCATGTGACGTTGGGACTTTGGGTTCACCAGTACCTCCTTGTGGGCCACCGCTAGCCCCTCGTCCACACGCCAACCAGTCACTTGTTGGTTCATCAGTTGAGAGATCTTGGTCCGGTGGTATCAGGATCCTTCATGATTGGAGTTGTTCAGATCAGTTGGATCAGTCGAAAATAACACTTCATATTCCAAAATTTTCTTCCTTTTTTTAGAAAAAATGCTCTGCCGTCCCAGAGGGACTCTCTGGGGCAGAGTCTTGTTCTGGCTGGCTTGCAGTAGCAAACCTAGCCAGAGATCCTGGTGCTACACTAAGCTCCCCCAGCCACTGCGCTGGGAGCGTTCCTCCAAGGAAGCAGGGCAGATCCTTCAGGAGCTGCCGTACCAGCTTGCTGCAGCCTTTCTCTCTGCTCTCACTCACTCTCTCTACCTTGCTCCTCTTCACCAACCCGGTTGCAATGCTTGCCGGGGTTTTTAAACTTTCCCGGCTGCCGCGATTGGCTCCAGTCTCCTGCTTGTTAGCACTAGCCACTTAAATGAGCAGCAGGGAAGCAGCTCATGTGGCCGTAATGGCGTCTGCTGCAGCTGCCGTTTTTTCTGCTCCATGCCCTTTCTTTCCTTTTACTGACCCCGTGCAAGCTATAAGGTTAAGTTTCCCAACACGTTCTATAGTAGAATAGGCAGAAAACATGCCATAGTTATTTCATTTCCTTTCATAGGGCTCATGCTGACCAGCAGATGGTAAACCTCAGTCCTGAATGTGAATTTGCAAAACTGGCTGTAGCAACCAGAGAAAGATAGAGTTGTAGCTGTGTCTGTCTTCAGCCACAGAAAGCAAGATATTGTGGTAAGTGGCAGTTCCATTACTTTGAAGAAGCTGGGTGTCCTCAGGAAGAAAACTATTCAACTACCCAACCAGTGCACCAATGAAGTGTTCAAGCAGTGTAGTTAAAATCAGTGATGTCCCCCTGTTCCACCTCATGGACTGAGAAGAGCAGCATAGCTCACTAATAAACAGTGGGATATGAAGCTCCTAGGGAGAAGACTATTGTAGAAGAAGGCACCTTAGGCGGGGTCTTTGTTGGGTGATGTACTATCAATCAGGCATGGGACCCCTCCCCTCAACTTACCTGCCATGACTTGACATTACTGGATGAAAGGGAGAGGCTTAGTGGAGATCCTCTTCCTGGGGGACCCTGGGGATGGTAATACTCGCTGTCTTGGCTCGATGTGCCGTGGGGCTCCACCTCCCCTATACCCCATCCACTCGTCAACCAAGTGGGTGTCACCTGTGTGGTGTGGCCATGTCCCATCAACTCCTTTCACCGGGGGACCAGCGTTAGCGTGGGTCCTGGTGGGCTACCCCGGCTGACACGACAGCTAGCATCTTTGTCTCAGATGCTGACAAGCTAGGCTTCCATAGGTTGGCATCCTCCTTGCCACCTTTGGGCAGGACACCTCTAATTGCTCCTCACTAAATAGGTCACTGGACAGGAGAAGGGTGGGTCAAACTGTCTCCTCTCTCCCAGCCTTTTTACAGGGGCTCACCTTCCCCTGGCTCAAGATGCGGGCACTGAGCCAGCTGCAATTCTCCTGCCTTCCACAGGAGCCTCACCACTCCTGGTGTGCTCTATGCCGGTGTGTTCCCGCTCTCTCCTCCTCCTGGGCCCTGGTGGGGCTTTTAAATCTTCCCACAGCAGCTGCTCTGACCACCGCCATTAGCTCTGTTTTTCCTCACCTGGGGAACAACTGATTAAACAGCCAGCAAAATGCCGGCTTGCACAGCTACAGCTGTGGCCATGGCTCCTGCTCCTGCTCCTGCTGCAGCTCTGGCTGTGTCCCCAGAGATAAGTTTCCCCAGTGGGGGTGCAATGCTGCTTGTGGGGGTTGGGGCCTACAAGGACTGCTCCCTCTTCTTTGGGAGCCTGTGGGGGTGCCTCACTCCCACAGGACTCTCCCCTTAAGTTGTTTTGTGGCACCTGGACCCATTGTATGGGTTCTTGAAGAGCCTGGTGTTTCTCCTCATGAACATGGCATGCTTCCTCAGCTGACTTGCCTGGGCTACTACATCTAGATAGGAAATCCACTACAAAATTATATTTGCCGAGGCAGTGCACTACTGTAAATTTAAAGGGTTGTAATGCCAGAGCCCACTGAGTAATATGGGCATTTTCACATTGTTTCCTGGTTAGCCATTGCAGTGGGGCATGATCTGTAACCAACAGGAATTCCCATCCCATCAAGTAATACTTAAAATATTCTATTGCCCAGCATATCGCCAGGCACTCCTTTTCAATCGTGGCATATCTGGTTTTGGCACAGCTGAGTTTATGGCTGGTGAAGGAGATCGGGCACTCAACTTTCTCATATCTTTGCAGCAGCACAGCCCCTAAGGCATTGCTCGATGCATCTGTCTGCAATATAAAAAGAGCAGAAAAGTCAGGCTGTGTACCACAATGTTACAGTGTATCGCCTCCTTCAGTTCCTGGAAGCTCTCTCTCATTTTTGGTGTCCACATTAGCACCACTGCTTGTCTCCCTTTCAGTGCATCTGTGAGGGGTATGGAGAGGCCTTTGAAATGTGATATGAACTGCTGGTAATAATTGATGAGCCCCAAGAAGGAGCAAAGCTGTTTACGGGGGCGTGGCTCCTGGAATTGCCATATGGCCTTCACCTTGTCTGCCAAGGGGCAGATGGTTCCCCGGCCTACCCAAAACCCCAGGTAAGACATTTCTAGTCCCACTAGTTTACACTTCTTTGGATTGGAGGTCAAACCTGTCGTTCAAAGCTCTCCCAGGACTGCCTTTAGGGCTTTGAGATGTTGGTGCCAATCAGGAGTGAAGATGATGATGTCATCTATATAGGCTGCCACATACGATGCGTGTGGCGCATGTAGGGTGTCCATAAGCCTCTGAAAGGTGGCTGCCATGCCATTCAACCCAAAGGGTATCCACACAAATTCAAATAACCCCAAGGGGTCCCAAAAGCGGTCTTGATGCTATCTGTGGGTCGCAACAGGCTTTGCCAGTAACCAGTGATCGGGACCTTGCCAGCAAGATCAAGGGTAGATATGTACTGGGATTCCCCGATTCTCTCAATGAGGTGGACAATGTGCAGCATGGGGAAGGTGTCAAAGGTCATTAAAGCATTTAAATTTCTGAAGTCTACGGAGAAGCAGAGTGACTCATCTGGTTTGCCCGCTGGTACAATGGGGCTGCGCCAAGGGCTTCAGGATGGCCAGATAATTCTCTGTTTTCACATTTTTTTCAAACTCCAGTTGTATTTCTTGCTGCCATCATTGGGGTATCAGCCTCCATCTTTCCCTGACTACCGCACAGGGCAGAGTTCTGATCTCATGCTCAATCCCCTGCGTCCACCCCAGGGTTTCCTGGAACACTTCCCAGAAGGCCTCTACTACTTCTGTCAATTCTGCCAGATCTTCTAATTGCACTGAATCCTTTGTTCACCTAACTCTAGGCAGAGAGGTCCCAGTTCTTCCACTGCCTCTTCTTCTTGTGCTGGCCAGCCCTGCAGGTTCTTCCACTCTTTAAGGAGGTTTACATGATAAATGTGATGCTCGCAATGGTGTCCTGGCTTGAGCACTCCATAATCCACCAGCCCTACTTGACAGACCACCCTAAATGGCCCTTGCTACATCGTGAGGTGCTTGCTCACTGATGTGGGAAGCAAGACTAAAACCATGTCCCCTGGATGGAATGGTTGGGTTCTGGTCTTTCTATTGTACTGAGCCTCCTGTTGTTCTTGTGTGGCTCTCAGGTTTTGGCAAGTAATCCGCTGCACCTTTTGGATATGGTCCTGCAGTTCCTGTTGGTACCTCTCTGCTGATGTTCCTAACCCCACTGGTCACTCCCTTTCATCCTGGATAATCTGTCACAGCCTTCTGGGGCTGTGGACATATACTAGCTGGAATGAGGAATATTATGTCAACTCCTGGGGGGGCATCCCTCGGAGCAAACAATAATAGCACTAATATGGTATTCTATCTTTGGGGGTCTTCCTGAGAACACTGCCTGAGCAACCTCTTGATTGTTCCATTTAGTTTTTGACCAAACCATTCATCTGCAGGTGGTAAACCAACGTTTTTAAGTGGGTGATGCCGAGGGTATTACAACGTGTTTTCATCACCCTGGGTATCAAATTTGTCCCCTGGTCACTGAGTATCTCACATAGTATGCCTACCTTTGCTATCCATTTAAGTAGCTCCTCCGCCACGAGTTGCCATAATGGATCTGAGTGGGACCGTCTCTGGGAACCCTGTGGCATAGTCCACTGAAACCAATACATGTACGTAACCACTGTGTGATTTTGGAAGGGGCCCACTATGTCAAGCACGACTCAGGAGAACTGCGTCTCTATTACAGGCATTGGGTGCAATGGTGCCCTCTGTGATCTCCATTCCTGGGCCCTCTGGCATTCTGGTCAGGCGGCTTCCCATCTTTCCATGTCTTCCTGCAGACATGGCCAAAAGAATTCTCGAACTAGCCTCGTCCAGGTCTTGGTATGTCCTAAATGACCCCCCTAACGGGGAGTCATGGACCAATCTCCAAATGGAGCAAGGATGGGACCACTAACTGTTACCTTTCTGTTGTGCCCTCCTCACCCTGGTGGACCCAATATAGCAGCCCCTCGATTACCTCAAAGCTGGAGTGATTCCAAGATGTTCCTTCCCCAGGGTCCTCTGTCCAGAGCCATTGGAGTTCCAGATCTTCTCGTTGGGCCTGGTGAAAGTGCATCATGCTGACCACCTGTTCTAGGTCTATACTGCCTTGAGTTGCTTCCTTCTGGTGAGGTGGGCTTTCACTAGCCCACTCCTCTCCCCTTCTGAGTCGCATCCTTTCATCCTCAGTTGCTCATACCCGTTCCAGTACCGTGTAAAACAGTCTCTAATCCCATCTGAGGATCATGTTGCAGGCCAGGGCTGGAGCCAATCTGACCCGCAGTTTCCCATGGAACGCCATCATTTTCAATGAAAGGTAGCAGCTCCAGAAGCACATCTAGCCAGCCAATATATAAATCATTGTCAAGGGCCCAGCTTCCTTTACCTTGGTCCATGGGGCTAGGTCCACTCAGAGTAGAGACTAGGAGCATCCTATGTCCAGGGTTGCCCTTACCACTTTATCCCCAGTCCAAGCAGTCACAATGGGGAGGTCCCATCCTCCCTCATGTGCAATACCCCCAAAGCTACAGTCCATGGGCTCCTCTCCCATACCTCTTTTCTGCTCTCATGGGGTGGATTGGATGTAGCCAGTCTTCGGCCCAGTTTGCTCAGGCTCAGACCACATTTCCTAGCAATATGTCTCATTCATCCACAATGATAGCAAATGACACCCCTTGATGCCCCCTTCTGTGGACCGATTCACCTCTCTTCTTCTCTGGCTGTGCTTCCTACTGGGGCCCGGGAACCTTACCTCAGCCCACGCTCATTTTCTGAGGGCCACCTCACTGGTCTGGGGCTGATGTCTCTGCACGCACACCTGGGTTTCTTCCTCCAGGTCCCAGAGGAATTGTTCCAGTAAGACCTGGTCAATGACCACCTCCTGCTCAAACCAGCCTGCCAATAGGCATTTATTAAGCGTGTCCCACAGGTATTGCAGCAAACCCTGGGGCCGCTTGGCTTCTTTTGGCTTATGTACTCAGAATGCCTGTCTGTAGCTCTCTGGGGAGATCTCGAGTCTGTAGAGGATCTTTGCCTCCACAGTATCATAACCTTGCGCGTCCTCCTTTGACAGGGCCCAATAAGCAGCTTGGGCCTGCTCAGTCAACAAGGCGCCTGATCGGCCCATTGACTGCAATCCAACCCAGTCTGGATGGCAGTCCTCACAAATGCCTCTATATATGCCTCAGGATCGTCTTCCCATGCAATACACGGCATCTTGAATAGGGCGGCATTATGCTGCATCTATTCCTGCCGGTGCACCTCCTGTAGCTGCTGTACTTCTAACACCTGCCCTATAGCCTGGATGGCTATGTTGGTAGCTCTGCATGGGCTATCGCCAGCAGCAACATATCTGCTTGACCTGGGTTGGGACTTCTATCCTGTTAATGTCAAGGTACCCAGCCAATGCACCACTGTGGAAGAGGGTGCTTTAGGTGGGGTCTATTTTGGGTGAAGTACTATGCATCTGGCATGGGGCCCCTCCCTTCAACTTGCCTGCCATGATGCTGTTACTGGATGAAAGAGAGGGGTTCAGTGGAGATCCTTTTCCTGGGAGACCCCGGGGACAGTAGTACTCACTGTCTTGGTGCGATGATCCATGGAGCTCTGCCTCACATACACCCCATTCATTTGACAACGAAATGTGCCACCTGCATGGTGCGGCCATGTCCTGTCGACCCCTTTCACCAGGGGGACCAGCATCAGTGTGGGTCCTGGTGGTCTAGCGCGGCTGACATGACAGCTAGTGTCTCTGCCTCAGATGCTGATGAGGTAGCTTCCCTAGGCTGGTGTCCTGCTTACCACCTTTGGGCAAGATGCCTCTAATTACTGCTCACTAAATAGGTCACTGAACAGGAGGTGGGGGAGGTCAAACTGCCTCCTCCCTCCCAGCCTTTTTACAGGAACTCAGCTCCTCCTGGCTCAAGATGCCGGCACTGTGCTGGCTACAATGCTCCTGCCTACCACAGAAGCCTCACCATGCCTGGCATGCTCTACACCCGTGTGTTCCCTCTCTCTCCTCCTTCTGGGCTCCAGTGGGGCTTTTAAATCTTCCTGGGGTGGCTGCTCCAGCTGCCGTGATTGGCTCCACTTTTACCCACCCGGGGAACAGCTGATTAAACAACCGGGATAATGCTGGCTCGCGCAGCCATGGCCATGACTCCTGCTCCAGCTCTGGCTCCAGCTGTGTCCCCAGAGGTAAGTTTCCTCCATGGGGGGAGGTACCTGTGGGGCTTGGAGCCCACGGAGACTGCCCCCTCCCCTTCTGGAGCCTGTAGGAGCCTCTCACCACCACAACTATGTAGCTACAAGCCCACCTCAAATCCATCTGCCTGAAGCACAAATATCGCCTGCAGGACTACAGTGCCTCTTTATCCAAGATAAAGAGTGTTGCTTTCTCTTCTATTTGCAGTCACAACGTTTCAGCTGTCAGAGTTATTCTGAACAGCAAACCATCTAATCAACATGGATTACACAATCCAAACATCAGTGCTGCAGATATTGTCATTTGCAGAAAAGATTGCTGAATATACAGTAAATAAATAATACAGAGCAACAAATAATAAAATTAACAGGGCAAAAAGCCCTCTATCCTAGAAGAGATTGTGTTAACCTACATTCCCTCCATGTTGGATGACAAAATGTAACCCCAATAAGGTTCTTTGGGTAAATCTGATATCTTTTATTAAACCAACTAATAAAATATATTGGATTAACCCAAATACCTTGTCTGCCTATGTCCTCAGACCAACATCACTACAATGAATACCCCTAAACGCATAGGCTTCTCATACATGTTGACTCTTAAGATGAAAGCTTACGCTGTAAAACAGACCTATACCCGTCTTCACTGAAGAAAGCCAAATATTAATAACTACTAACAGAACCATCCAGTGCTTTCTTTAGAGAAGTGAATTTCAAAAAAACCCAAAACAAACAAAAAAAAAACTTCAGAGAAGCCTCAAAAAGTCAAAACCAGATATCAAAAACCTCTCCAGCTTTCTTCATGCCTGAAACCTCTCACTGGCAGGAAAAATCCATGAGAAAGTATAGGTAATCCAAATCCAAAGGTACCTGATACCTTGAATTCTTTATGATTTGCCTTCCCACCAGAAAAAAAAAAATGTATGGAGGGAGATGTAGTGGGGCTAATGGATAAGTTCTGAGACTTGGCTGTAGCATTTAACACAACAGACTAAGGGTTGCCACTGACTTTATGTAGCTCAGGCAGACAGTTCCATAATTCCATTACACTCCAGTATAATGCAATGGTTCTTCAACAAAACGAAAAGTTTCAGTGGTCAGCTCTTCCTCTTCTCTAAAGGCCCCCTATGTAGTTTGACAGCAATGAATCAGGTCTCCCCTCCTCTTCAATATCAGTGTGAAACTCCTTGGAGAGATGGAGAAATACTATTGGCTCAACACCCTTTGTCATCATAAGGATGTAGCAATGCCTACAGATTGGGTCATGGATGAGAATCAGGTGACTCACATTCACCCCAGGCAAAACCAAAGCGATGATGTTTAAGAGGAAATGTTTTGAAGGGGCCAGATCATTCTCCTCCTTTTTAAATAAGGCAAGGGTGTCAAGCATAGCCCAAGAGGCCAGATCCAGCCCACAGAGCTCCTCTATCCAACCTGCTGAGCTACTAACCAGCCACCAGCAGTTGTGGGGTATGATATGCAAATCAAAAAAGAGCTAACACTGACATATAGACTACAGCTGCACATTCATTTAACTGTGGAGTAGACTAATTAGCTGTGGAGTAAAAAGTCACAGTCTACATGTGTGAAGGTATTAAGCTGAAGTTAACTAATTAACACTGTAGTAAAATAGTACTCTCAGGGACAGCATTGTCTTAGGTTGGGTAATTAACTGTAATTAGACACATGTAGATGCTGACTGCAGGCATAAATAGCACTCAGTCAGCCAAACAGTGAGGGGCCAAACTCCTGCCTGTCACTTAGCCACATGGCTCCACACTTTCAGCAACCTCATGCCCCAGCCAGTCCCTCTGCCACCCAACACCACCACTACCTGGAGCCCAGGGCTGCGTGGCAAGGTGTAAACTGCTCTGCCTTGACTCAAATTGCTGCTGTTCTGGGTGCACGTTTAAATGCTGCACCAAGAAGTAGATTACTTTGGCTCAAACTGCTCTGGAGCTTATTGCTTCAAATTAATTACACATGTAGATACACTCATTAATGCCAACTTCCAACTCTACACCAGGATATGCAATACCACAGGCCATGTCTACATGAGATGCTCACAGCACAGTAGCTCAATACTACTGTGCAGGTAGCATCACATGGCAATAACTGTGATACAATGCTACTGTGCAGTAGTATTAGGCTACTATGCAGTAGCAGTACAAAAAAGATGTTTGTTGGTGTTACTACACAGTAACTCAGGTTACTGCACAGTCACTTTGTATTTGTTTATACAAATGCAAAATGACTGCGCCATAACAACTGTGCAGTCAGCATCTCATGTAGACATGGCCAGAAAGTGGTATCATGTACAATACATATACCTACAAAACTTTTTTTTCAATGACTGATAAAAAAAAAAAAAATGGCAAAAGGTTCATTCCTAAAAGTTGCACTTAAGAAGAAGGTTCTTTATTTGATGCAGTACAGAGCTGGAGAAAGGCTCTGGATGTAATCTGATCTTTTTATAATTTTATTTTTAATTAAAATGTTCTAGATACAGATTTACTCTTTTTTCACTCATTACTATTGTTTCACAGGCATTGCAACAGGAGCTACAAGCAATTTTCTAAATGGAATGAAACGTTGTTTAATTTCCCATTAGCCAGCTTGGCAACCTTTATTAAGGAACTCATTATAGCAACAATCCTATAAATGAATAACAGCAAGTAATGCTGTACCTACCACAGTAGCAATATACTAGTGGGACTATTTTAACTGGTTTTCCTGCAGCGGAAGAACACCATGGCCATAGGGCAGGGGTTTTCGACATTTTTTTAATAAGCGTACCCCCGGCGGCCAGACATGGAGTGGGAGGCCAGGGGGTGGCGCGCAGCTGCATGAGCAGTGGCAGCAATGCAGGGTGGTGTATGTGGCAGGCTGCCACATACAACCTTCCCCGCCTGCCCCCATGTCCAACCAGTTAGGTGGCGCCTGTGAGGCCTGGAGAGGGGCACGGCTCCCCTGGCCTTGCCCTGCCCCTGCTCCTGCTCTATATGCTCCTGGGTATGCATACCCCTGGTTTACAACCCCTGCCATAATAATTCTAATTTTAACTTTTATTCTAACATGTCTTTGTAGAGTTGGAAGACAGTAGGATCCTGCCTGTGGTAGCTGTTATATATTAGAACAGTCTGAGTCATGAAGTTAGTCATGCAGCCAATATTAGGCTCATATAAAATAACTGTGAAGTTTCCATGCAGTGCTACAGTGAGACAAGAAGCAAGGTCCCATGCATGCTACCTGCATCAGTACAGAGTTGAGAGGCACTTTTAGAGAATGACTTTAGTATGCAGTGTAGAGTTTCTGGGATGTGGAAAAGTCTAGTGTATGGGGGTAGGGTCTTTTTGAGTCTGTCTCCCACCAACCAGGCTGCTATCCAGCTTTTCTACAATTATAAAAATGGATCTTTTTTATAAAAAGTAAAGATCTGAAGTACAGATCTTAAAATGGAGTTAGCAAGCATCTGAGTTTTCCTGACCCTGATTACCATGATACTTATGCTATAGAGTTGGAGATCACTGTTCCTTTAGAACACAGGGTCTCTTCAAACTAGGCAAAAACAAAATATAAAAGAGCTTTTTATGGGTGTTATTTTTTTAATGGAAAAAAATATTGGTGACATTTGGGGGAGGGGGCTGGCATCGAAAATCTAAATCTCAAAACTTTATGATGAAATTTTTCAGTTTTCAACAATGAAAAAATGCCATACAATGAATTTTATTGTCACTACATACAGATTTTGAGAACTATAAAAGATTTTTTTTTTCCATGTTATTCATTTGGTAAACAAAACCTGATGAAAATATCATATAGGTTTTTTTTTCAATAAAATTTCTCTGGAAAACAACAGGCTTGTTTCACCCATCTCAGACTAGCAAACTAAGCATTGGTAAATGTAAAATCCTTGTCTTTCTAATAATACAGAAGCAGACAGAGTCTTAGATAGTTCCAGGTTAGAGGAGAAATGGGAGGGTGGGCACGTAAAAGAAACAGAAGGGCCTGTCTTTGTGAGGCCTGGAGCAGAACATATTGAGAACTACTGCTTTTCTCAAAAGTGATCTGTTATTAGAAATGTTTTCCAGGTCCTCAAAAGAAACTAGATTTGGTGCTGACAGATGGATCAAATGCAGATTGCTCGACTGACTGGTATTTAAACGACAATTAGAAATGTCCAGTTGTGTATTCCTTAGAAATGTAGGTGAAAACTCCCTTTTCATGTTCTCCTATTGTATGCCTAGGTTAAATACAAATAACATGAATAAGCGGTATGCAATACGGTTCTTTCAAACCTTGAGCAGAGAAAGGTAGTTAGCCTTGTTAGTCTGAAGTCAGGCTGAAGTTGCACCAGATATTAGTGCCTTACAAAAGCTTATGCCTGGCATATTCAGTTAGTCTGCATGTGACAACCATACCTTAAATCCTTGCCTTCTGCCTTTCAAACCCTGTGTTGAGAGAACGACACACTGAATTTAAAAAAAAAAAAGGAAAGGAAGGAAAAACAAGCCCAGGTAATATTTAGAAGTTACTAGATAAGGTGAGAAAAGTGTTAATTTTTCAACCTTCTTTCTCTTCTTTCTCAGCCTTCCCCTGAATACTATTATCTCCTCATTAACAAGTTTTTATCTAGTTCATCTCACCTTTTGCCCTTGACACATTCCTCCCGTTTCATTAGGTATCTGCTGCTCCTGTGTTTTACAAGATAAGGACTCGGAACAACATTTTAGACGAAGGACAGAGAAAGAAAAAAGTAGCTCTCATTTGGAAAAGGTAATATTTATGACATCCAAACCTCTCACCAGAATAATAGATGCTGTCCATTTGGGGAGTCACATGAGCAACACCAGCCGAGCTAGATCTCTAAGAGCAGAGTGTCACATTTTATACCACCGCATCTGCATGAGTATGACATGACATTCATTAAAAATCAGCATGACTGATGCTCAGCAATAGATAGCAGAGTCAAGGTATAAATCAAATGTTCAGGGATTCAAAAGTTGTGAGAGGGAATGCAAAGAGGCAACTCATTAAAACTGAGGTAGCAAAGTTGCGGTGCATGTATTTCCTTCTCCTTCCCCCGCCCCATCTACTTCCAGTAACTTGATTAGATGTTTGAATTAGGCTGACTGCTTTAGCTTTCCTGTTTTGCAATTTTTGCCCTCGCCTCCACATTATGTCCTTTTTTGTCGGGCCTTCATGGGAATACGAGTTATTCAAGCTCCATGTCATGGGCACATGAGTAGACCTTCAGCTTTGTGTGCAGTAGGCCTATGTTACCCATTTAGAAGGTAGAATGGGAGTAAGAATGCAAGATAACAAGTAGACAAAGATCAGCCATGATATCACTCATATCAGAGAGCAGAGCTGAGCTGCTCAAGATGAGAACAAGATGGCTGCAGCAACTTATTTTCCCAAGGAACAAAGGGGAAGATTGTGCTGTGCACTTCCTAGGGCCACATGTGGGATGGTGCAGCATTATGTCATCTCATGCTCAGAGCTGTAGCTAAGAGGACAAGGGCAGGAGAAAGCTTGGTCTCAGCTCAACCCCAAAGTAACAGCAATGCCAATGAGACTAGGGACCATTCTACTCTAGTCAGGCTCTTATCATGCCAGTGTGGTACCCAAACACTTTTGGGTAGTGCATATGAAAACCTACGAATAGGCTCAGGATCATTTCAGGTGTACATCCTTTAAAATCTGTCCTGGACACAGAGTATTTTATTCTGTCTGGTTGTTACTTCACATTTATTCCAAATGATGGCTTGAATACTGGAATCCAGAGGGCAAGGCAGGTAAAAGTGAATAGTCTACCCATCAGTTCCAGGAATATACCACAGCAAAGAATCTTGTCTTTTTAGCAGAACTAAAAGTCATCTATTACCTTGGTATTCACATGAAGGGATTTGTTTGACAGGAGATCAGTGGTGTGGTGTTAGGGAACAGTGAACATTATAATTCCCATAATGCTTGTTGAAAGGGATTTTAAAGAGTTACCATGTAGGAAGGAATGGTGGTCTGGTAATTCTTGCCAAGAACCGCTGACTTTTGGTGTGATTCTGGTAAGCCTCTTGTAGTTAGTGCTTAACTCCTATTGAACGTCAGCAAATATAAGTTGCCTAAACACATCTGAGTGTCCAGGGCTCGGACTTTCTGTTCTTCTCTTCACTGTACAATGGACATTTGTATTCTTCTACCTCACGATGATACAGCAAGCTGCTCAGAAACCCTGGTCAAAGTATAATGCATAAATACCACACATGGCCAGGGAGCCTTCCTGTTGGCTTTGAGGGGTACTGGATCATTCACCTAAGAACCAGTGTATCTGACTTCCTGATAGGCAAAGTTCTCCCTGGCTAAATCTTCAGAAGCTGGTGAACATCTCAGAAACTATACAACCAGTAGTAATTCTCTCTGGACCAGCTTCTCCAAAAGTGATTGATACCCAGAATCCCCTGAACTGTTGGATGTTGGAAGATGTGGATGTTTCATGTAAGAGGTAGAAAGGAAGCAGGGATTTTTCTAAAAATCTGGCCTCAAACATCCCCCAGTTGTGGAGTCAGGGGTGATATAATTTAACTATATGTAAGCTAAACATCTTACTACATTCAAATGATTTATTCATAGGACTCCTGACTCCATTCTAACAACCTTCCAATCTCAAAAGCAAGCATTCTAAATTCATCAAGATAATCTTCAGCAATTCAACATCTCTAATAGATAGATGCATTCATAACACATCCATTATGTTTTTAAAAATATTCACCAATCAAAGCAGTCATTATATTGACTTATGAAGGAAAAAAAGGCTGCGGGAATGTGTAGTTTGGGTGTAATGTAAGATGGGGGTGTGCATGACTACAGCTTTCTGTTCATAGAAAACAGCAGGTTGTGGGAAATTAAGCAAAGCATCCAATATGTTATGGAGCATTCTGCCTCCACTTTCCCTGTTTGGATTGTGTCACAGCTGGAGAAAAGGCTTGTGTAATGAAGAGAATTGCCCAGAAGCAAAGAAAAGGACATGCAGGCATTTTTATACATGCTCCGGGAGGCACAGGGGGGCACTTATTTAGCAAGCCACACTAATTATGAGCACCCAAATGTCACGTGTATCAGTGTCTCCCATGCTGAAAAATGATGACAGGGTGCTTTGAACTAAACTTCATTGAATGAGCTTGACTTCAAAGCACCCTGCTGCCATTTTTCAGTGCAGGGATGCTGATACATGTGATCCTAGAATCTGCTGGAGCGCATTTATTTTCATGCTCCAGCAGACTTGATTAATTGAGTCTGCTCTATCTAGCATGCTGGATTTCCAGTGTACTGGAGCCAGCTCCCTGCACATCTATAGGAGCCCATACAGTCCTCCTGCAGGGGCTTTAATATGTAACTATTTATTCGTCCTTCCTTACAATGAGGAACTAGAATCAATCTAGTGGCACTGTAAGTTAGAAAAGTGAATGAAAAAGAGAGAGACAGAAAGTAGTAGATATGTGTGTGAGTCTGTGTGATAGTGAAATATGTATGTGTGGAATACAAAGACAGAATCTAAAAAAGCACCAGTTCCAAAACTGTGTGTGTAACTAAGGATCTGAGTCTCCTAACGCCTTTTCTCTTCTCCCTCCCCACCCTGCAAAATAAACTTACTTCATTCACCAGAAAAAGGATGCCGATTCCAGGCAGTGGAGAGCTGTGCTGAGGCTGGGCAGCTTCCACCTGTGCCAGTTTTCCGGCTCAGGAGGCAGAAGAATGGGAGTGGGAAGTAGCAGCAGCAGCATGCACATAGATGTAGATGTAGATGTCCCCTGGTGAGTGGAGGGCTGGGAGAAGAGGCAGTGGCATACATGCAGCTCCCAGCTGCTTAGCTCCACTGAAATCACCTGGCCAAAATAAGATCAGAGCCCGATTGTTCCAGCCTGCAGCTTGTAAGAGGTTGCTGGCCTCTGATCTAGAATAACCCTCCTCCAAAAGCCACACAAACTCTTAGGCACCCACAGTCCCTGGTCACTTTCCTCTAGGACTACGAAAGTCCTTAGGTACTTGTGCCATGGCTTCTGCATATGCTCAGACGCAGCTCATTGTCAGCAACAGGACACCTAGCTCCTGTCTAGATTCATTACAATTCAGAATGAATGTGAGCCAGCACCTAGCTGTCCCTTAAACCTCTAGAGAAGCCCAATGTGTTACATGTGCTCAGAGCTGTCAACCTTGCACTGACAGTACCAAGTTCAAAGTACAGCAACCACAGTAACTTTCCCTCAAAAACACTGCTGGGAGGGAAGGAACTAGCCTCTTGTATAGTGTGCTGGTGGTCAGATCATTCACCCAGGAGGTAGGAAATCTCAGCTGTATGCCCACCTCAGCCTAAGGAGATTCAAACACATCTCCAGCACCCCCCTCCCTAAAAACCAGAATATAGGACAGTCTGAACGGGATGGGGGTATGCGGCCATCTCCCTTCCTCCTCCCACTCCATTGGCCCTGACCCACTACACCGCTCAGATTACATAAATCGCGATGCTAAAAGCAGAACAAGCAAGGAGTGTAATTCTGTAGCCTAGTCGTTAGGGTACTCACTTGAGAAATGGAGTCAGTCTCTGCTGCCAGGGTCATTTCAGGTTTTATCCACTGTCTAAGCTTAAAAAAATCAAACCATAGTCAGTCAACAGAGAGGGGTCTTCCCCTTTCCAGATAAATATCCCTTACATTGGACAACAGAGCTGGGTTCCTTCTTAGCTTGAGCTCCTTTGGGTCTCATGACGCTTGCATGTACTGTGCCCAACTTCAATAAGAAGGGTGAAGGGTTTCCCCACTCAAATTATTCCATATCCTAGTGGCTGGGGCATGCTCCTGAGAGATGGGAGGTATGGATTTGAAATCCCTCAAATTGAGGAAGGCATAGAACCTAGAGTTCGTATTTCCTGAACAATTTTTTCCGAATACTGAATTGAGATGTAAAAGGAGGGCTCCTTCCCTGCCGTCTGAGTTTACTTCAGTCAGAACCATATTGAAATTAGAAGTCTGTACAAGCTTAGGCCCACTATGCTTCTCTAAAATACTTTCACCTCTGGGAGGGCAATGGTAGCAACTTATGCTTATACTTAGGTCCGATTTTTAGGACCACACAGAATACATGTGGAAAGGCCAAAACCTTACTTCCTACATCTATAATGCACCCTTGAAATCCTCCACCCTTGGTATTTTGCTGGGAATTTTTTTACCTGACAGTAAAACAAGCTGTTAATTTTATGCTTCTTATTATGGCTGTTTGTTAGTAGAAGTGTGCTGCTTCTCAGTCTGCTTCTAAGTGAAGCATAAAGTGTTTTGCTCATCTCTTTTTAATCAGATACACTGACACATTGCTGTACGTTCAGAAAATGTCCACTGGTTATCCTTGTAGTTAAGAAAGGTCAACATTTATATCCTATTAAGATACACAACTATGATTTTAAAACAAATCTATGAAAAGGGTTGCACCCTGTGCATTCTCTTAAAATCAGTTCTGAACAATACAGTGACATATTTAAGGTATCTTTTGCTGCTTCATTCATGTATGTGATTGCATTTTTTCCTTATATTAAATGGTCCAATTTCTCCTACTACTTTACTGTAGCTATTTTAAATAGTGCATTGACAAACACTGCAATACTGCCATGCCAGGGCTTGTGTGAACCTATCAGGTTTTGCAGCAGCTGAGTTGAGGTTAGTTTCCAACTAAAAAGGAATCCAAAATGTCAATGTCAAATGAAACCCAAATGACTACATTTGGCCAAAATTCTTGTGGTCTTCATCTTCCAGCCTCTATCTGTGCTCACATTTCACCTGAGTTTTGGTAGAAACTTGACCCAAGTAGACAGGCATTGGTAAATGCTGGGTGGAAGATCTGATCTATGTTTGGGAGTCCTGTGTCTCATTCTCTCTTTTTTTGCTGACCTATTTAGGTGAGATGATACAGGAGAACAGAATGGATTAATAATAAGCCTACTTCTGCCCTTTGAATTCATGCACAGAATTCATACAGTGCCTCTTAAAGTCTTTTTTCACAGTGTGTTCTCTATGCAATGTGATTTTTTTCCCCACACATGAAAATTTCCCCAGAAAAAAATTGATTTTTAATTCCATGGCTTATTGTTTTGTGCTTTGCTTAAAGAGAGAGAGTGTTGTTAAAGTCTATACTATGCAGCAAGAGGCCACAATCATCTCATCCATCCCAATACCATCACAGCAGCATCTGAACACTTCCTCATCACTAACATATTTATCCAGTCACTACCCTTGTGAGGCAGAGAAGTTTTATTACAGTGGGGAAAACTGCAGAACATATCTTTAGCCTACACGAAATGGCAGGGCTCCATCGATTTCAGGGATCTCTACTAATCCACACCAGCAGAAGACATGGCCCTGATAGACCATCTATTATATCACAACCCCCCCCACCCCCAAAAGATACAGTGCCATGCATTGGCTCCAGATCTTGTGATGGTCTAGGGCTTTAACCAGTTGCCCTTCTTTGCTCTTTTGGGACTCTGGGCCTGGATATCACAATTTTATTGGTTTTCTATCCTCCAATCATCTATAACCAAAGATTAAGTGGAAAGGAGAGTCTCTTTGGGGTGATACAAATTGACATAGCTATTGTATCTGTTCATCTACAAGCTTGCCTGGACACTAGCTATATCCTTCAGGTATCTGTCTATGTAGTGACCACCAGAATGAGTCTCCAATATTTGATAGGGGTCCTTAGTCACTAAAATACTGGAAATAATATACCAGAATTATAAATCAGTTATAATTTTACTGCTTTTTCCTCCAGACCAATATGGGTACACCCTGGATTCCTGACATGTGGAAGATATTGATTTTTAGTCAATTTTCTAAATGAAATTCTTCAAAGTTTCCCAAACAGGAAGCAATTTTGACCACCTGTAACCTGAGATACTGCTCCTGCCTTTGCTCAAAGTAATTTGCATCACCACAGCCTTACAGGAAAGCTGAGAGACACCTACCTACCAGCTAAGAACTGTCTGCTCAGAGGAGTGAGTATTACAGGTCCGTCGCACCTTACGCAGGGGTTAGGTTCTCAAGTCGGCGCATACGGCGAAAATCGCGTACAGACAAATTGTATATTACCGTGCCAGCGATTGGATTAGTGGTGACTGCCTCTGCCTCCAAAACTTCCCGCCACTGCTGCGGAGCCATGCTTAGAGCTGTGCGGCTGGCGGCAGCGACACAGCACAGGGTGGTGGCAGGGATGGCTGCGTGCCGCCCAACCATCGCCACACTGCCAGCAGTGACTGCCTCTGCTTTCAAAACCTCCTGTCGCCACTGTGGAGCCGTGCTTAGAAGTGTGTGGCCGGCGGCAGGGGCGCAGCACGGGGCGGTGGTGGGGATGGGTGCATGCCGCTCAAGCCCTGTCCCCCCCACCCCGCGTGTAGTTGAATTTGCGCAAGTTAAATGCGTGTATGATGCTACTGACCTGTACATCTTTTGACTTCTCTGTGAAACCCTATGAAATATGAACTTTCATTTCTACCCAGAAGGATTTTTACAATATTTTTTCTGATGACTGATGAAGGGTCTTTGTGCCTGAAAGCTTGCAATTAAAGGGTTCTTTGCAAAAATCTCGTTGGTCTAAAAAAAGATATCACCTCTACTATGAGCCCTATATAGCTTTACTAATTCATTCGTGAGTGAACAAGACCAGCAGTACTGCTAACACTAGTTCTCCAAGGGAGTTACCATGTCCTTTATGTTACAGCATTGAAGTGGGACCTGAGAGTGCTGGGTGCTACTTGCAGTTCTGCTGCAAGGAGGTCTGGCATTGGGCATTCAATTCACTTCGCTTCGCTTCGCTTCATCTTCCTTTCCCTTGCCTTCGTTTTGCCATCTGTTGTGTAGGAGGTAATGAGACTTGTGTATTTTGTTCAAGTAGTTTGAGAATTCTAGGTGAGAAATCTTAATATTAAAATCAAATATCTTTATCCCTTCCCCCCAGGTAACATTGTGGTGAAAAAAAAAAAACTTATTATGTCAAAAAAAGGGAGGTCAACCATTTGACAAGTTAATTAGCATACTCCAGAGAACCCTATTGGATTATTGTTCTTAAAAAAAGAACTACTTGGCTTCATCCTTAGTATACATGGGAAATCTGGAAAGATGCTTTTAGACAGATATTTTCTAAGAGTAGTGGGTAGTAGTGGGTACTTGGTTCTCACTTGAAAAGTAATGGGAATTGGGTGGATAACTTGGTAAGTTCTCTTTGAAAACTTTTTATAAAACTAACTCTGAGCACTTCCTTTTTGACCTTTCTCTCTCCTTTGATGAGCAAGACGAGATTGCATGTCCAGGGAGCATATCTTTTAAAGACAAGTTAATAAACTTTGATAGGAAAATAGTTTAAATGTGTTCAAAGGGATTCAAAGAGAAGACGATTTATACAAACAACCAAAAACATGAAGTAAACCCTTTCACACAAAGACTGGAGTAAGAAAGAAAGGGCTGCAGGCAAGGAAGTATTTCCAAGGGATGAAAAAAATGTCCTATTGCCTCCTTGAGCTAAACTTCAAAAAAATTCACCAACTCCCAAAGAATCTTTTTCTAAATTATTTCTAAAATGTACCCAGGAAAATAACTTAAAGGCAGGGCGGACAGGAGAGGGGGAAAACCATGAGCAGTTTTAGTAGGACTAAATCCAAGATACTTTTCTTCTTTGTGAAAAAAAGATTTGAAACTTTTTTAATTAAAAAAGGAGTTTTCTTTCTAAATAAAATCCAAAGCTCCAAGGGTTTCACATCACTTGTGAAGACTTTGTTAAATTTGTGTGACATCACACAGTAAGTTTATTTTAATGCAAATGTGAAAGGAAATAGCTTTGTATTAACAATGAAAAGGCCCTTTTAACAGTGAAACGGCTCTTTTTGCTTCATATCAGTCTGTAGGAATATGTTTCATGCTGCAGACTATCATATAAACTGACTAAAACCATCATACAGTGCTGTCATAAATCATGTACTAGGCCCTCTGGGGATGTAAATAAATCCAGCTCCACTAACTTTAGGGGCTCTTCCCCCATTTAATGCAGCTGAGTTCTTGGCCCTTTGTATTAGACATGTTGGTCAGTACAGTATATAATTTAAAACACATGTTTCAAGGTGCCACTAAGAACAAAGGAATCTAATTTCTCTGCATAGCAAGATCTACTAAAGTAAAAATGAATGCATGGCAAAAAGAGAACGCAGTATTAAAAATCCTGATATTAAATGATGTGTTAAGTCTAAAGTGAAATTTTCCCTGAAAAAACATGATAGATAAGATCCTCCGCTAGAATACACTGGTTTAACTCTATTGACACAACACAAGTTATGCTGATTTATGCTAACAATCTGGCCCTATAAAAATAAATTTATGCTGATCAGTCCATGTTTGTTTTCATCCAGAACCATTTCTCAGGATACAAGTAAATACACCTCCCCCCCCTAATCTTCAACCCTCTGAACTTACCCTGGTACCTGCAAGACAAGCTGCTTCCTTTTGTTTTCCTGGACCAACATCAGTAATGCGTATTGTGCAGGTCAGACATTTGCCAGCAATACATCTGTATTAGTCATTAAATTGTGTCTTCATTTAGACCAGGAATCTCTTACTGCCTTGATTGGAGATGAGTGAACAAGGGATGGGGGGAGAAGGGGCAAGGTAGGGCATTTCACAGTTGATTTTTTTTTTTTTTTACTTCTGTTCATGAATTTTGCTTCTACAAATATGGAAGGATATGGGAAAGGAAGTGTAATTTAGGAGCTAGTTGAAATTGCTTTCAGCCCTAGGGGCTTATCTTGTACAAATAAATGTGTGTGTATGTGTGTGTGAAACAAATGGGCCTAAATAAAGATGTTCTTAACATCCATCTCAGAAACTCAAGTATAAGCTTCCTACTTTCCCTAAAAAAAGATTCACTAAGGATTAAACCAGGGCTGCTATCTGTCTGTAAATTTACAGACACTATAAATAACAAGGCTGTAAATGTCTGTCTGTTAAAAAACTAAATAAACAACAATTTTAAAAGCTGACGATAAAAACATGAAGCTACTAGAGCTGATTGCAGCTCCATGATGAAAAAGAAGTTGGACTCAGTGTTGAAGCAGAGATAGAGCAGTGGCACTACCTGGTACCTGAGTGGAAAGGCAGCACTCTGAAGGGAGCTGTTAACAGGGCTTTATAGCTCACAGGACTCTTTGTAGCTCCTTCCCCTGCCCCCAGCAATATGCTAGTGCTGGTAGTGATGCTGGTTCTGCTTGTATCCAGTCTACTTATAACACTGCTGGGTGGCAGGTAGGCAGGCAGGCCTTCTTTTAGCATTCATTCTGGAACCAAAGTGGGGTATGGGTAAGGCTGGAAGGTGAGCTATGGGTGCTGATAATGTGCAAACTTTTTAAAGACAACCACAGGGGAAACGTCGGGCCCCTGAGGGACTCGTCGGGTAACCTGGTGCTCGCAGCCGATGGGAAGGCAGAGATCTTCAATGGGTTCTTTGCCTCGGTCTTCCTGAGGGGGGACCGGGACTTCCCTCCCATTGGAGGACTGTATTCCCCCTCAGAATCGCTGATGGGCCGAGGGTGAGGGTTGACGTAGTGGAAGGGCTTCTAGAAGGGCTGGATGTCTTTAAATCGGCAGGCCCGGATGACCTACACCTGAAGGTGTTGAGGGAGCTGGCGGGGGTGATTGCTGAGCCCTTGGCTCGGTTATACGAGTGCTCTTGGAGCTCTGGACAAGTGCCAGAGGACTGGAAGGTGGTCAATGTGGTTCCCATCTTTAAGAAGGGGAGGAAGGAGGACCCGGAGAACTACAGGCCTGTCAGTCTCACCTTGGTCCCGGGAAAGATTTTTGAGAAAATTCTCAAGTCTCATATCTGTGAGGGACCAACAGGAGACTTTATGCTGAAGGGCAACCAGCATGGGTTTGTTAAGGGCAGGTCCTGTCAG